>VDFB02271358.1:803892226-804364495 GCA_007258455.2 Sequoia sempervirens
TCCTAAAAAGAACAAGGTACATAAATAATATTAATCCTCTCCCTCTTAAGAGGAATCATCCAAGAAGGAGAATCTTAAATGTGCATATTGCAAGAAAATAGGACATGATGAACATCAATGTTATTCAAAACATATTTATGAGTTGAAGAATCTTCTTAAGAAGAATAAAATCAATTTTCCTTCACTAAAGTGAGGAGCTTCATTTCCCTCTTCTTCATTAATGTTAGAGAGAATCAAGGGGAAAGCACATTTTGTAGTTGTAGATTCTGAGTCAGAGAGTTGGATACTTGATTCAAGAGATTCTCATCATATGGCTTCATAAGAGAAAATGTTTGCTTCATTTGAGTCTTGTGATTCTCATCATATGGCTTCATCAAAGAAAGTGTTTGCTTCATTTGAGTCTTGTTCATCACCACACATCTTGATGGCTAACAATGTTGCAATTTGGTTGTCATTGATGTCAAAAGTTTTATGGAGGGTGTTGCATTCTAGTTGATTGATTGTCAGAGTCTCTGAGAAATGCTTCACATTTCTTTGCTAATGTTTTTTTCTCTTGCTATTTGGAGGACAACCTCATGTTGTTTCAAGGCATGTGTGATCCAAGTTTTAAGTATTTTGGGTTACCAAAAAGATATTTTGAGAGTGGAATATTGAAAACTATTGATTTTATAAAGATGTTCTCAAAGCTGAACATTTTGGCTCTACATATCTTCGCATTTGCAAATATGGTTGTGTGGTAGATCCTGTATGATTTCATCTTGATCATATATCTGTGATAGAAGGAAAGTGAAGAAGTGTGCTTGAATATTTTTTGGAGGAAATGAGCCGAAGGCGAAACTTATTTATTCTTGAAAGAAGTGAGCTAGTAGGTAGCTAAGAAGATATTTATAGAGGTTGCAAAGTAGAATTGCAATCATCAAACAAATTGAGCTTAAATGTTAGTTTCAGACAGTAGAAGGATTTTCATTATGTAATAATTCCTAAGTGTGTGCTAAAATAAAGGTGTTGTAGCTTCCTTGGGAGTGACCCTAAAATTATAATCAGGGAGTTTTAGCTTCCTTGGGTTGTAGCCCTAAAACAAAGTTGTAAATGGTGTTCATCTTGTGAGGTCGGATTAGGAAAGTATCTCCTAGCAGCTTTTCTTGTCATGTTTTTCCCCTAAGGGGTTTTCTGCGTATATCTAGTGTTGTGTTGTGTTGTGCATTAACTTCATCTTTCATGCTCATGTTTATGCGGTAGAGTTAGAGTATTTTTTTGGTAAAGAAAGTGTGAAATTGTTGGCAACACAAGGACAAACAACTGAGAGGGGGGGTGAATCAGTTGTTATAGAAATTTAAACTTATTAACCTTAATCTCATATCTGATTAATATAAATCATCAACACATCAAAAACACACATAACACCAAGATTTTTTATGTGAAAACCCTGTTAGGGAAAAACCACGGTGGAGGTCAGTCCACAAGATTATACCCTATTAAAATTATAAAGAAGAATAAATGGGGAATTCACATGCATTCAGGCACACTACCTAGAGCTCATTGCTCAAATACAACAAGGCTTATTTCCCAAAGGAAGACACATTGTCTTACAGAAACATTCAGATTACATCCGCGGGATTTTGAACTAAGAAAATAGCATATGCTAATGCCTGATTACAGTTTTGGTTAAGAACATGAACACTTCTTCACACTCTGCTCACTCTTCTTCATACTCTGCTTATTCCTTCAAATTATTAGGAAATTATTTTCACATCTCATACACATGCATTCCTTCAAATGGAATAAACAATCACTTATATATATCTACAACAAGAGATTACATCACTACATGTTGGCTTCAACAAAATAATAAAACATATGCAAACTATCGGCCCAAAATAATAAATAATTTTCAATGTGAATTAACCAATTTCAGCCACAACATAATGAAGACCCCAAAAAAATCCTCAAACACGAAACAACTTCAAAAATTATTCCACAAAGATCCACAACACGCTACAATTACACCTATCGTCCATGAACATAAAAAAATGAACATGCAAGAGAAAATCATAAATCGTGAGCACAGTGAACAATGTGAATGTGCAACACAAATAGAGAATGATATAAAAAAATCCACAAACATCATGAATCACTAAAGAAGCATCCGCAACAACTGAACTTACTAGAATCACATCATCTTCATTCAAGAACACCAACTGAAGCAACAAAATGACTGTTAGAACAAAACTGCTCATAACTCAATCAAATATTCATGTAGATCTTTGAAACTTAACGTGGATAAACTTGATATACTAAAAAAAAACACTTTAATCCACAACCTCTAATCATCAACGTACTAAGATTGGCAACATACTGAACTTCACTTCATCATTGACAACCTGCAACTCATTTTATTACAATTTTCTCAATATCCTCGACATATACAACCTTAAAGACATTAATTCCAGTAGTGTTGACATCAATGAAAACCACATATCACAAACATACAATAATCTCCCCCTTTGGCATTGATGGCAACACATGATGTGAAAAGCACCATCAACACAATTATCTCTTAGCATTTTCTCCCTCTTAGATTCTGACTCTTTTCTCCTCAACTCTTTCACATGACTCTTTTCCCCACAATTTTTTTCACATGACTCTTCCCCCCCTTTGAAATCAATGACAAAGATACACACAAGCTCTGAACCAAATATATGAACATCTGACTACTCCCCCTAAGTAACAACCACCACAACATCAATTTGGATCAAGATATGATTGTGAAATGCATAGACTGATGCAAGTCAATGCATCTTAGTTTTGATTAGGAGGGGTAATCACCCCTAGCTTCCGTCTGAGATACACAAAATTATCCTTAGGAAAATCCTTGGTAAATATGTCTACAATTTGTTCCTTAGTAGGTACATACTCCAATCTAACTTCCTTTTCACTCACCTTCTCTCTCAAAAAGTGAAACTTGATAGATATATGCTTGGTCTTTGAATACATCACCAGATTCTTAGAAATGTTAATTGCACTTGAATTATCACAAAATATAGCAATAGGCTCATCATACACAACTTTGATATCTTTCAACATCTGCTTCATCCACAATACTTGAGTACAATTGTTAGTAGCAACAATATATTTTGCATCTGCAGTAGATAAAGAAATGGCATTATGTTTCTTACTTAACCATGAAATAAACTTCTTTCCCAAGAAAAATGCACCACCATTGGTACTCTTTATGTCATTCACATCTCCTACCCAATCAACATCAATAAAGGCACTCAAAGTAAGGTCATCATCTCTAGGATACCATAGGCCAAAATCAACTATCCCCTTGGAGTATCTGAAAATCCTCTTCACAACAGTCACATGAGATTCCTTAGGATCAACTTGAAATCTTGCAACAATGCATACATCATTCATGATATCAGGTCTAGTTTGAGTCAAATAAAGCAATCCACCAATCATCGATATGTATCTAGTTTGATTTGCTTTTAGGGAATCATCATCTTGTGTCAACTTACATCCGGTCAACATAGGTGTACCAACTGGCTTTGAATCTTCCATACCAAACTTCTTTAGAAATTATTTCACATACTTGGATTGAGATATAAAGATCCCTTTATCTAGCTAAGTAATTTGCAATCCCAAAAATAATTTCATCTCTCCAATCATAGACATCTCAAACTCACTCTGCATCTCTTCAACAAACTTCATGCACAAACCATCATCTCCTCCAAAAATGATATCATCAACAAAGACTTCAACAATCAAATCTTTATCATGATCAATCTTGAAATAAAAATTACTATCAGCAGTACCTTTATTAAATCCAAGCTTCAACAAATACTTGTCCAATTTGGCATACATTGCTCTTAGGGCTTGCTTGAGTCCATACAGTGCTTTCTTCAACCAAAAAACCATACCTCCCTGATCATTCAATTGAAAACCATTAGGTTTCTCAACATACACTTCTTCTAATTCGCCATTTAGAAATGCTAACTTGACATCCATCTGATAAACCTTGTATTTTTTGTAAGCAGCATAAGCAAGAAATAGTCTCACAGCTTCAATCCTAGCAACAGGGAAAAAAGTGTTGGTATGTGGTGCTTGATCATGCTATACTGTACACCCTACATGTATCCTCATCGGGGTCACAATTTTTTTCCCATTTTTTTTACGTCATCATTGAAAAAGGAAAAATCACTGAAAAAGAAAAAAATGACTTTGTAAAACCCTAATTCTGGAAGCTTCTAAAAAGCTTGTTATAAGGGGTTGGGATGGGGAGGTTACAGTATGTAGAAAAAGGCGATTATTTGTGAGATTGTAATATGTTTTGCACTAGATAATAAAATCATTGGATGGCTACGGTTTTGTGGATGTAGCCCAGATTGGGTGAACCACATTAAATTCTATGTGTTGTCTTATTTCTAATATAATTTTCTATGTGTTTTATTTCTTTGTTTTATTGATAAAATATGCATTTAACTATTAGATATCTTCCTTCTAACCCTAACAAGTGGTATCAGAGTGGGTTGTGTTCGATTATCATCTATAGAAAATTCTCACTGTTGAGTGGGAGTCTCACGATTAAGTGGGAGCAATGGCGGACGAGGGTAAATTGAAGGTATATAAATTCAATGGGAAAAACTATCAATTATGGAAGATGCAAATGGAGGATTATCTCTATTAGAAGGATTTATGGAGGCCATTGGAAGGAACAACCAAGAAACCAACAACAATGAATGATGAGGAATGAAATATTCTAGACAGAAAGGCACTGGGAGCCATTTGTTTATGCCTAGCACAATTGGTGGCATTCAATATTACAACAACAAAGACAACTCAAGAGTTGATGGAAACCCTAGAGAAGTTATATGAAAATCCTTCCACTTCAAATAAGGTATTTCTTATGAAGCATTTATTTAATATGAAAATGGTAGAAGGTGGGTCAGTTGTTTATCATTTAAATGAATTTAATATGGTTACCAGTCAATTAACTTTTGTAAATGTAAATTTTGATGAAGAAGTTAGGGCTCTTTTGATTTTGTGTTCTTTGCCAGAAAGCTAGAATAGCTTGGTAATGGTTGTTAGCAATTTTGTTTCTGGTTTGAATACATTGAAATTTGATGATATTGTTGGTGTTATTTTGAGCGAGGAAATTCATAGGAAAAGCTCAAGTGGAACATCCACATCAGGCAGTGTTTTGAATGCAGAAAGAAGGGGTAGAAGAAAGGAGAGAGGAAAAAATTCTAGAAGTCGTGGGAAGTCACGAGAAAATCAAAGGACAAAAGGTTCCAATATAGAGACAAGAGGGATTTTTGGTAATGTGGTAAGCCGGGTCATTTAAAGAGAGATTGTTAGTCTCAGAAAAATAAAGGAGACAAAAAGGAAGGAAATAAATAGGCAAATGTGGTAAGTAATAAATATGATGAGGATGCTTTGATTTTTTCCCTTGATAATGTTGATGATTCTCGTGTGTTAGATTCAGGGGCTTCATTTCATGCTATGCCCCATAGAAGTTATTTTCTTGATTATGTCCAAGGGAATTTTGGGTTGGTTTATTTAGGAGATAACAAACCCTGTTAGATTGTTGGAAAGGGAAGAATCAAGATTAAGTTGCAAAATGGGAATCATTGGCTACTACATGAGGTGAGGAATGTTCTAAAGTTAAAAATAAATTTAATTTTAGTAGAGCAACTAGATGATGAGGGTTGTGTTGTTATATTTAGTGATAAAAATTAGAAGGTTACAAAAGGTTCCTTAGTGGTAGCAAAAGGTGTGAAAGTAGGCACTTTATATCTTTGTACAGGTCATATTGTTCCTTCTAGTTTAGCTATTGCAGATAAAAATCAATGTTCAAGAAACAATTATTGCAGTTTAGGAGGCAGAAAATAAAATAGTTTCTATGGATTTTGAATTAGCACTGTGGCATAATAGACTTGGGAATATGAATGCAAAAGGTATGAAATTACTTTATTCAAAAAAATTTTTACCAAGTCTGAAATGTGTTAATATGGATTTTTGTGAAAGTTGTGTGTATGGAAAACAAAAGAGAGTTAGTTTTCTCAAGGATGGGAAGTAAAAGAAAGATGAGAAATTGAAGCTTGTGCATACAAATGTATGGGGACCAACTCAAGTATCTTCTCTCGGTGGCTCTTAGTATTATGTCACTTTTATTGATGATGCAATAAGGAAGGTATGGATTTATTTCCTTAGGTAAAAATATGATGTATTTGAAACTTTTAAGAAATGGAGAAGCTTGGTTGAGAATGAGACAGGTAAAAAGTTAAAATGTCTCAGATCTGATAATGGTGGTGAGTATTGCAGCAAAGAGTTTGAAGATTATTATTCCTCTAATGGTATTCATAGGTAGAAAACAGTTCTAAGGACTCCACAGGAAAATGGAGTGGCTGAGCACATGAACAAAACAATAATGGAGCATGCACGGACCATGAGATTACATGCTGGTTGCCTTTAAACATGAGGGGAAGAGGTTGTAAACACTACTATTTATTTAATCAATAGAGGTCCCTCTAATCCTTTGTGTTGTGGTATTCTAGAGGAAGCATGGACAGGTAAGAAGGTGACTTATTCTTTTCTCAAGACCTTTGGTTGTGAAGCATTTACACATGCAGATTATGGAAATAGAACCAAGCTTGATGCAAAATCAAATAAATGTATATTTGTTGGATATGGCATTGATGAATTTGGTTATAGACTTTGGGATTTTGAAAATAAAAAAAATTGAGAAGCAGAGATGTCATATTCAATGAGAAAGTGTTGTACAAAGATCAGTTGCAGCAGCATGAGAAGAAATAAAATGGTTATGTAGTGCTAGATGATACACCAAAAAACAATGTTCCAGTGGTTCCTCATGCTCCGCAACAACAATAACAAATACCACAAACTTCAGTGAATGTTAGACAATCTTCAAGGATAAGTAGACCTCTAGAAATATTTTCTCCCTCTTTGTATTCTATTTTATTAACTGATGCTCATGAACTAAAATGTTATGATGAAGCTATGTAGGTGGATACCAAGGTTTAGTGGGAGCATGGAATGGAAGAAGAAATGGGCTCCTTGCTAAAAAATCAGAGTTGGGAACTATGCAAGTTGCCTGCAGGTAAAAAGGCTTTACCAAACAAATGGGTTTATAGGCTGAAAGAGGAGGATGGAGGTAAGAAAATATTTAAAGCCAAATTACTAGTAAAGGGATTTGCACAGAAAAAGGGTATTGATTTTGATGAAATATTTTCTCCTATTGTTAAAATGACTTCTATTCATATTGTTTTAAGTATTGTGGTCGTTGAAGATTTGCATTTAGAACAACTTTATGTTAAAACAACCTTTCTCCATGGTGATTTGGAAGAGGAAATATATATGGAACAACCACAAGGGTTTGAGGTCAAAGGTAAGGAGAAACTTGTGTTCTGATTGAAGAAAAGTCTATATGGCTTGAAGCAAGCACTTCGGCAATGGTATATTAGATTTGATAGTTTTATGGCTTAACAAGGCTATAGTCGGTGTAATTCAGACCATTGTGTTTATTTTAAGAGGTTAGATGATGATAACTACATTATCATATGTTTATATGTTGATGATATGCTTGTAGCGGGGTCTAACATGGATCACATAAAGGATTTAAAACAATAGTTAGCAAATTTATTTGATATGAAGGATTTGGGGGTAGCAAAGTAAATCCTTGGTATGAAGATTACAAGAGATAGGAAAAATAGAAAAAAAAATTTATCTTAGGCTAATTATGTTAAGAAGGTGTTACAGAGATTTCATATGGAAAATGCAAAATTTGTCAGCACACCTTTTTTCAGTCATGTTAAGTTGACTAAGGATATGTGTCCAAAGACACAAGAGAAGGAAGAAAAAATGTCCAAGGTGCCATATGCTTCAACTGTAGGTAGTTTAATGTACGCCATGGTATGCACATGAACATATATTGCACATATTGTAGGAGTTGTTAGCAGGTATATGAGTCATCCTGGTGTTGAGCATTGGAATGCGGTAAAATGGATTCTCAAGTACTTGAGAGGTACATCCAACAAATGTTTATGTTTTGGGGGCTCTAATACTGATTTAAAAGGCTATGTTGACTCAAATTTGGCAAGGGATATAGATACCAGGTGAAGTACCACAAACTATGTATTTATAGTTGGTGGGACAACAGTGAGTTGGATTTCTCGGTTGCAAAAGGTGATTGCTTTATCCACCATAGAGGCAGAATATGTTGTTACAACAAAGGTGACAAAGGAGATGATATGGTTGTAACTTTTCATGGAAGAGTTGGGAAAAAAATAGGTTGAAAATTACTTGTTTACAAATAGTCAAAGTGCTATACATCTTGAAAACAATTTTTCCTTGCACTCTAAAACAAAACACATATAGTTGAGATATCATTTCATTCAGTCAGTGTTGGCGGATGAACAGGTCAAGCTAGACAAGATACATAGAGATGGCAATCTAGCGGATATGTTTATGAAGGTGGTGACAAGGGAGAAGTTGATCTCCTCTTCCGCTTTGGTTGGCCTTCAAGGTTGAATTTAGGTATAACAGAACAGCAGGGTCTAGGGTACTTATTTCCAGTGGGAGCTATAAGTGCAGCAGTGTCGTCCAGGATTAGTCTCCAAGTGGGAGATTGTGTTGGTGTGGAGTCTGATCAGTCTCCAAGTGGGAGATTGTTCATATGTGGTGATTGATCATGCTATACTATACACCTAACATGTATCCTCATTGGGGTCACAATTTTTTTCCCATTTTTTTGCGTCATTACCGAAAAAGAAAAAAAATGACTTTGTAAAACCCTAATTTTGGAAGCTTCTAAAAAGCTTGTTATAAGGGGTTGGGATGGGAGTTAGAGTATGTAGAAAAAGGTGATTATTAGTGAGATTGTAATATGTTTTGCATTGGATAATAAAATCATTGGATGGTTGCAATTTTGTGGATGTAGCCTGGATTGGGTGAACCACGTTAAATTCTTTGTGTTGTCTTGTTTTTGCTATAATTTTTTGTGTGTTTTATTTCTCTATTTTATTGATCAAATCTACATTTAACTATTAGATATCTTCCTTCTAACCCTATTTTTTTTTTCTTCAAAGTCAATTCCTTCCATCTGAGAATATTCTTTATACACCAATCTTGATTTTTTTCTAACAACTTCACCTTGCTCATTCAGTTTTTTTTCTAAAGACCCATTTAGTTCCAATTACATTTTTGTCCTTAGGTCTAGGATCAAGAATCCATGTATCATTTTTCTCAATCTGTTGTAGTTCATCTTTCATTGCTTCCACCCAATTTTTATCTTTGCATGCTTCATTGACATTAGTAGGCTCAGTCTTTGAAATCAAATAGTATTCTTCTACAATTTTTCTCCTAGTCTAAACACCTTTGTTCTTATCACCTATGATCTGATCTTCTGAATGATTGTCTTACATACCTTGGATTTTTAGGGTTTTCTTGAACTTCAGGATCTTGTGATCTCTCTTTTGCACTTTCACTAGTTCCTTCCTCTTGATTTTCTTGATTCACCAGAATGATCTAAACTTGATTTGAAGTATGAACTTTATTTTCTTTATTTGAACTATCATTTTGATCATCTAAATCATATCCACATGTTTTGGATGGTCTAGCTATGTATTCATCAACCCTGACATTTGCACTTTCAACTATTTTCTTCAATCTCACCGGAAGTGAATTCACCTCCTCTATATGATCTTAGACATTTAATCTTTAGACCTGTCTCTGTCTCAACCATAGCCTTGGAAATTTTGAACTTCTCTAGAGCTTCATATTTTTCCCTTGAGAAAGTAACCCACATCATTCTAGAATAATTATCAATAAGTAACATGAAATACCTATATCCTTGTAAACTTCTGACTCTAGAAGGACCACACATGTCAGTATGCACAAGTTCCAATACTTCATTTGAACAATGTTGTTTCCTCCGAAATGAAATTCTAGTTTTCTTACCTAACTAAAATTCCTTGCATATAGCATTGGTAGGTTTTATCAACATAGGAAGATCTCTCACAACTTGAGTAAGACTTATCTTGATAATATTATGAAAGTTTACATGACACATTCTCCTATGCCACAACCAAATTTCATCAACTTGAGCAATAAGACAACTTTACTAGTAACACTCAAGTGAAATATATTACCTTTTGTTTTTGTACCTAATGCAATCAAATTTATGGATCTTCCCAATATTCTACACTTTCTATCCTTGAATTGAAGATTGTATCCCTTATCAACCATCTGTCCAACACTTAAAATATTATGCTTCAATCCTTCCACATATAATACATCATCAGTATTATGCTTACCATCAAGAGAAATGCATCCTCTACCACATATTACACCTACTTTGTCATCACCAAATCTTACAACACCACCATCATACTTTTCCAAGCTCACAAAATTACTTTTATCACCTATCAATGTGATGAGAGCATCCACTGTCAATAACCCATTCATCTTTCTCTTCAACTCGAGCAGCTAGGGATTTCTCCACATTTGTACAATTAGAAAATTCAGTAGACATAGGATTATTTTCCTTGATAGCAATAAATACACATTCATCCTCACTTACATTCCCTTTATCAGATTCATCATCTATCACACCTTCATCAGCAGCATACTAACACTTCCCTTGAAATCTAGGCTTGTTAGGTCTTGAATTAGGAACTCTTTTCGGACACCTTGATGCAAAATGACCTATGTTATTACAAGAAAAAAATTTAATAGGCATCTTCCCTTTATACTTACCTTCTCCTTTGGCTTCCCTTTTGACAATAAGTGCTTCAAGCTCATCTAGTTTTCTCTCTTCTTCTTCAATCTCTCTCATTTCCTCTTCATACTTGAATATCTTTCTAGAAGAACTTTCACCTAGATCATATCTCTATTTATCCCTTTCGGAGGTAGTAGCCTTGAATGCAAATTATGTCTTAGGAAGAGCATCACCAAATTCACTCAACTGAAAAGCAGTAAGCTTACCAATCAACATATCTTTGGTTACATTTGTTACAGTTCAGAGCTCCTTAATATCAGTAGCTTTGACTTTGTATGTAATAGGAAAGGATATGATCACTTTAGCAACAATCTTTGATTCTTCCAATTGTCCACCAACACATCTAATATTGCACACAAGTTCATTCACTCTTTGCATGAAAGAAGTAATGTTCTCATCATCACCCATTCTCAACATTTAATATTTCCCTTTCAGACTTTGCAACTTAGCAATCTTCACATTAGCATCACCTTCATACAAAGTTTTCAACTTTTTCTAGATCTCATAAGCAGCCTTCAAATCCATAACATTTTTCATCTCAGAATCAGTCAGAGCACTCAACAATGTTTCCTTGGCCCTAATATTGTACTAAGCATCCTTAATCTCAGCAGCAATAGAAGGACCATTCTATGGGATAACATACCTATTCCTTGTAATGTTCCAGTAGGGTTCACCAATGCATCTCAAATGACACTCCATTCGAGACTTCCACAGAGAATAATTTGTTCCATCAAATCTCGGACTATCCTTCTTATATGTCATCATCCCGAATCACCTCAAGCTATTAAACTTCTTCCAAGGAACCTGCTCTGATACCAATTTTTGGCAACACAAGGACAAGAAATTGAGAGGGGGGTGAATTAGTTGTCATAGAAATTCAAACTTGTTAACCTTATTCTCATATCTGATTAATATAAATCATCAACACATTAGAAACACACATAACACCAATATTTTTTACGTGGAAACCCTATTAGGGGAAAAACCACGGTGGAGGTCAGTCCACAAGATTATACCCTATTAAAAGTATAAAGAAGAATAAATGGGGAATGCACATGCATTTAGGCACACTGCCTAGAGCTCATTTCTCAAATACAACAAGGCTTACTTCCCAAAGGAAGACACACTATCTTACAGAAACATTCAAATTACATCCGTGGGATTTTGAACTGAGAAAATAACATCTGCTAATGCCCGATTACAGTTCTGGTTAAGCACATGAACACTTCTTCACACTTTGCTCACTCTTCTTCATACTCTGCTTTTGCCTTTGAATGATTAGGACATTATTCACACATCTCTTACACATACATGCCTTCAAATGGATTAAACAATCACTTATATATATCTACAACAAGAGATTACATCACTACATGTTGGCCTCAACAAAATAATTAAACATATGCAAACTGTTAGCCCAAAACAATAAATAATTTTCAATGTGAATCGATCAATGTTGGCCACAACATAATGGAGACCCAAAACAAAATCCTCAAACATGAAACACCTTTAAAAATGATTCCATGAAGATCCACAACACACTACAATTACCCTATTGGCCATGAACACGCAAGAGAAAATCACCAATCACAAGCACAACGATCAATGTAGACATGCAACATAGGTAGAGCACAATCTAGAAACATCCAAAAACATCATGAATCACCAGAGAAGCATCTGCAACAACATAACTTACTAGAATCACATCATCTTCATTGAGGAACACCAACTGAAGTAACAAAATGACTGTCAGAACACAACTACTCATAACTTGATAAAATATTCATGCGGATCTTTGAAACTTAACATGGATAAACTAGATATACTTGACAACTAACCCTTTAATCCACAACTTATGATCATCAACGTACTAAGCTTGGAAACATACTGAACTTCACTTCATCACTAACAACCTGCAACTCATTTTATTACAATTTTCTCAATATCCTTGACATATATAGCCTTAAAAAAATTAATTCCAATAGAGTTGACATCAATGACAACCACATATCAGCAACATCCAATAGAAATTTTATAGAACACTGATTCACCCCCCTCTTAATATTTTGATGTGTTCAAAAATTGGTATTAGAGCTTAGTTCCTTAGAAGAAGTCTAACGGATTCATGAAGATTTGGGATGGCACAAGAATGGTCTCACAAGGAGCCTAGGTTTGATGGAACAAATTTTTCTTTCTAGCAATTTAGGATGGAAACCTATTTGAACTTTAGGGTTTGGTGTTTGGAAATCAATCAAGGATGGTTATGTTGTTCTTGCTGCTACTCCAACTGATCTGACATATATTAGGGCCTATGAGAATAATGTAAATGCTAAGAATGTTATCTTGAGTGGATAAGAAAACTCTGAACTCGTAAAATTAATACACTGCAAGTCAACAAAGGAGGTCTACGAAAAGCTTAATGGCATCTATTAATGAGACATTAAAGTAAAACAAGCCAAGCTACAAATCATTAGAGGCAAGTTTGAGAAATTGAAAATGTCAGAGGATGAAGATATTGTAGTATATTTTCTTTGGATAGATGAAGTGGTCAATGCAATCAGAGGACTTGGTGAAGAATTTAAGGAAACTTTGGTAGTTAAAAAGGTACTAATATCTCTTCCTAAAGCTTATAGTCCTAAAGTATATTCTATTGAGGAAGCCAAAGATTTAGATAAATTTTCAATGGATTAATTATATGGTGCCCTCACTACTTTTAAAATGAGAGAGGTTGATAAGGAAGATTCAAAGAAGGAAGCAGTTTTCAAAGCCAATAAGAAGGAAAAGTATGAAGCATCTCATCAGAGTAGTGACATTGATGAAGAATAAACAAACTTTGTAAGGAAGTTGAAAAGGGGTACCAGCAAGTATAAAGGTAAGCTACCCTTTAAATTATTTAAGTGTGGAGAGTTTGGTAATTTTACTTCTAAATGTCCCTTAAAGATTATTGAAAAGAGAAACAAGGATTCTAGAAGAAATAAGTCTAAAAAGATCCTCTACTCCAAAGAAGATTCATGCTCTTCAAAGGATGTAGAATCTAGTGGTCCAGATAATGAGGATGAAATCTTTTTCATGGTTGCTAAGAAGACTGAAGATGAAACCAAAGATTCAAGGGTCGTGAGGATTTCTTTTCATGCAAGAGATGAGGTAAAATCCTAGGTGATTGACAATGGTCATTCCAACCACATGACAGGAGATAGAAGCAATTTTATCAAACTTGTGTTAAGTGGAATGGAGGCATAGTCAAGCATGGAGATGATACTTTAGTATACATCTATGGAAAAGGTACAATAAGATTAGTGGAAGTAAAAGGAAAAAATATATTCTTTATGTTAAAGGTCATAAGCACAATCTTCTTAGTGTGAGACAGATGTGCGTAAATGGATATAGTGTCATATTCAATGAAAAAGGAAAGTTTGGAAAATTGGTTGTAGAAGGATCTAGGACAAATGGTGACATATACAGTCTAAAGGATGTCAATAGGAGAAGTTGTCTTCTAGGAGAAGTGAATGTTGGCTTTGGCATAGGAGAATGGGGCACATAAATTTTGAAAATATTGTGAAGATCATCTCATCACATGCAGTAAGAGATATTCCTAAGATAATCAACCCTATAAGTAATTTGTGCAAAGAATGTCAGTTTGGAAAAAAAACAAGGATAAGTTTCAAGTCTAAAGAGTACTCTTCCTCTAGACTATTGGAGAGTTGATTCATACTAATTTTTGTGGACCTACCAGAACAAAGAGTTTTCTAGGAGAAAGGCATTTCATACTCTTTATTGATGATTTTTATAGGATGACATGGGTAACATTCTTAAAAGATAAATTTGAAGCTTTTAGTAGATTCAATATATTCAAATCAAAGGTTGAAAATGAAATAAATGTTAAAATAAAGTGTTTGAGTCCTTATAGAGGAGGTGACTTCACATCAAATAAGTTTAATTATTTTTGTGAAGAACTTGGAATAAAGAGGCATCTATCTTCTACAAGAACTCCTCAATAGAATGGGGTTGTGGAAAGAAATAAAAGGTCTATTCAAGAGATGATAAGGATTATGTTGAAGAAAGAAAATATTCCCAATGTTTATTGGAAAGAGGTAGTTCATGTTGCAGTCTATATTCTCAATAGAGGATTGTTAAGGGTGAACAACACTAAGACCCCTTATGATTTATGGCATGGAAGACCTACAATTGTCAAGTATTTTAGAGTCTTTGGAAGTAAATGTTACATTAGAAGATATGAAGATGTTTTGGCAATGTTAGATTCAAGAGTTGATGAACGTATTTTTATTGGATATTCAACTCAGAGTAAAACATATAGGTGCTACAACAAAAGATTGGGAAAGACGGTTGAAAGCACAAGTTTTAAGGTTGATGAAGATTTACATCAGAATATGTATGAAATTGAGAACTACGGATTTGATGCACCTCCCTGATCAGAAGAAGAAGTTGAAGAAAAAGAAGAATTAGTAAAATAGCATAGTAATACTCATGCCACATGTGTTAAAAGGAATCATTTAGAAGATCAAATTATGGGAGATAAGAATGAAAGAGTGTTGACTAGGAGAAGGCTTGTAAAGAAAAATGAACAAGTAAAATTTTGTTAAATATCAAAGATAGAAACAAAAACTTTTTTTGATGTTAGAAGGATGAAGGATGGATACAAGAAATGGAAGAAGAATTGAATCAGATTGAGAGGAATCAAACTTGGGAATTGGTTCCAAAGCCTGCATACAAGAATGTGATAGAAAAAAATTAGGTTTTTAGGAATAAGTTGAATGAAGAAGTCTAGAAGTTGTAAGAAACAAATAAATACTGGTATGTAAAGGCTATTCATAGGTAGAAGGAATTGATTTTGATGAAAATTTTGCTCTAATAGCAAGAATGGAAGCAATCAGAATGTTTCTTGCTTTTTCATCCCATAAGGATTTCAAAGTATATTAGATGGATGTTGAATCATCTTTTTTGAATGGAGATTTGGAAGAAGTCTATATAAAGCAACCTAATGGATTCTGGTTATTAAAAGGTACAAACATGGTGTGTGGACTCAAAAAGGAATTATATGGTATCAAACAAGCTCCTAGGGCGTGGTATGTAAGGTTGGACAAGTACTTGCTTCAACAAGGTTTCAATAAAGGTACCACAGATAGTAATCATTACTTTAAGATTGAGGATGAAAGAATTTTGATAGTTGTTGTATATGTTGATGATATAACCTTTGGTGTAAATGATGAAATGTGCAATAATTTTTCTGAAGAAATACAAAAGGAATTTGAAATTTCTATGATAGGTGAGTTATCCTTCTTTCTTGGTCTTCAAATTGCTCAGCTAGATAATGGTTTCTTTATTTATCAAGAAAATTATTTCAAATAGATGTTGAAGAATTTTGGTATGGAAGATTGTAAACCTGTGAGTACTCCTATAATAACTGGTTGTCATTTGAGAAAAGATGGCAGGTTTCCCATGGCTGGTCAGACTCTATATAGATCTATGATTGGAAGCCTCTTGTATTTAACTACATCAGGTCTTGATATTATGCATGCAGTATGTTTGGTTACAAGATTTCAAGCTAATCCTAAAGAAACTCGTGTGAAGGTAGTCAAGAGAATCTTTATATATTTGAAGAGCATTCTAGATTATTGATTATGGTATCTAAAAGGTAATGACTTTGATCTAAGTGCATACACTTATGTTGATTGGGATAGTTTTGTTGATGATAAAAGGAGTACCAGTGGTGGGTGCTTTCTTTTTAGGAAACATGTTGGTTTCATGGCATATTAAGAAGAAAGATTCATTATCTTTATAAAAATAAAAATAAAAATATATTTTTGTAGCATCTTGCTATACTTAAGTGTTGTGGATGAAGCAAATATTGAAGGCTATCAAGATAAAGTATGATGAGCCCATTCCTATTCAGTGTGATTACATAAGTTCTATCAATATTTCAAAGAATCCAATGATGCATTCTAGAACCAAGCACATATCAATTATCACTTTCTATAAGAGAAGGTTGTGGATAAAGAATTGAAGTTGGAGTATGTATCTACAAAGGATTAGGTTGCAAATATTTTCACAAAAGGCACTTGCAAAGGAAATATTTGAATAGCTCCAACATAAGTTAAGGTTAATTGAATCTCCTTGTTAGATGCATAGTTGGTACATCTATCCAAGGGTATTAATTCAAGTCATATCTTTATTCCTAAAATAACGGGGGCCACCTCTCAGGGGGAGCAGGTAGTGATTGTTGCTGATAGAAGGAGAGATTGTGCACCAATGGGGAAGAGAAAGTCCTTTTTCTCTTTGTCCTTGATTTCAAAGGGGGAGATATGTACACATCAAATTGATTTTTCCATCAAAGCTAATGGGGGAGATTGTTGTTGTTTAGTTTTCATTGATGTCAAAATTTCTATGGAGGGTGTTGCAATTTGGTTGATTGATTGCCAGAGTCTCTAAGAAATGCTTCAAATTTCTCCACTGATGTTTTTTTGCTCCTATAGTTTGGAGGACAACCTCATGTTGTTTCAAGGCATGTGTGATCCAAGTTTCAAGTCTTTTGGGTAATCGAAAAGTTGTTTTGAGAGTGAAAACTTGAAGAATGCATTGATTTTATAAAGATATTCTCAAAGGTGAACAATTTGGCTATGCATATCTTCACATTTGCAGATATGATTGTGTAGATAAGAAGTTAAGTTCATTGAGATGTGAAGGTGTTATATCCAAAGTTTCATGTCAATATTCCTTCCACAAAGAAAGTTGGAAGTGACAGTATATCAGACTATGTTGACCAAAGATTAGTTTTAATGTCTATTGGGTTGCATTAGCTTGTTGTTGCACGAAGTTGTGAAAGGGATGCATGAATATGTTATTGAGTATCATGTGATTCTTATTGATACTCTGCAATGTGGTTTCTAAATTTTTTGGTACTATTACTGGTCCAAAATGATGCTTTGTTGGCTTATACTTTTGTTGAGGCCAACTAAGGTATTTTGATGGTGTGCACCACAAATTCAAGATTGGGCGAAGCTTAAGGAGTGTTTGAAGGTGTTGTATGGGTCATGTCAACTCATCTAGGAGCAGCACAAATAATATTTTATCTTTTTGTGTGCCACAAATAGATGTGAAGGATGACATGCTATAAGTTTCATAGTTTCTTGTTTATGGTCGACCTAACTTGTATTTGAAAAGCATGCAGATGATGTTTATAGGAATATCAAAGGTGTGAAGACAATTTGGGACTAGGTTAAGTGTGTGTTGAAATCCATAAGGCCTGTTCCTCTTCATGGTGTTACGTGTATACTTTTGGGTCTTTCCCTCTACACGTTTCATGTTGATTGTTTTATCCTTGACCGACTTGGAGAAATAATATTTTTGTTGTTATAGGCCAACATGGAATGTAATCAATGTAATACCATGTATAAATTTTAAACCTAGTTTACACAGGATGAGTGTGATTGTGATGGATATCTAAGTTATTGAAGGAGAAAAAAGAAGTTGTGGTAGATCTTGTCCAATTTCATATTGATCATATCTCTATGAGAGAAGGAAATTGAAGAAGTGTGCTTGATTTTTTTTTGGAGATAATGAGCCAAAGGTGGAACTTATTAATTACTGAAGGAAGTGAGGTAGTAGGAAGTTGAGAAGAAATTTTTAGAGGTTGCAAAAAAGAATTACAATCATCAAAAGGATTGAGCTTAATTGTCATTTTTAGATAGTGGAAGGACTGTCATTTTGTAATCATTCATGAGTGTCTGCTCAAATTAGGGAGTTGTGGCTTCCTTGGGAGTGACCCTAAAATTTTAATCAAATAGTTGTAGATTCCTTGGGTTGTAGCCCTAAAAAAAAGTTGTAAATGTTGTCCATCTTGTGAGGCTAGATTAGGATAGTAGCTCCTAGCAGCTTTGCTCAACATGGCTTTTCCCTTATGGGGTTTTCCATGTATATTTGGTGTTGTATTGAGTTGTGCATTAACTTCATCTTTCATGTTCATGTTTATGTTGTAGAGTTAGAGAATCTGTTTGGTCTAGAAAGTGTGAAATTTGATAGAATATTGATTCACCCCCCTCTCAGTATTCTAGTGTGTTCAAAAAACAACACATATATACAAGTTTGTGGGAATGGTTATATTGACATGGATGATGAATAATTCAATGATGGTCTTTGTGTGTCTTTATTTTCAACCGATATCCTCACTATTTATCAGATCACACATAGTGGAACATGAAAGAGTGTTGAGTTCACACCAGATTTTATCATAATCTAAGATTTACATAGAAGAGATATAGTTGTAGTTGCAAAGGTTGATCACCAATATTGTGTCTACACCTCACATTTTCTCCTACTATTCCTTTAGTTGATGGTCACATTCAAGCATCTAGTGTGGACACTTTTGAGGAGATTTAGTATAGTTATTTGAGTCTTGGTATTGTGTCATCTACTGAGGTTCTAGAGACATGTGATAATATTCCATCTTCTCCATCTACTGTTACATTTTATGATTCTTGTGTTTCCATAGTTTTTTCTTCGTGTGATTCAATGCAATAGGACATTTATTTTCTTCCAAAAATATCTTATGATAGAATAGCACTATTCTCTCATAGTTGATCTCTCTTGTGCTTTCATAAAGTTCCTAGATCTTGGGTGGCTATAATCTTTAGCCAAATCTTGCATGGTGTAGAGTATTCTATGCCAACTCTTACATCCTTCAATTTCATAAGTTCCTTCTACATTTAAGGGGATAATATATGGTTTATAGATCTCTTCTACCAAAAATGATTTATATCAATTTTTAGGGGAACAATGTCCTTGAACAAGTCTTCAATATATTATTTAAGCTCATCATATTACCAACCAAAGACTCCATTAAATTTTCATAACAATGCAATTAGTAAGTACTTCTCTACAAGATTTAATATATTACTAATGTAAACTAATTTGGGTGTAGCATCAATTCTGAAATTAAATTCTACTTCTTAATCTAGTTTAATTCTTACCTTACAATAATCTAGACCATCAAATATCCTTTCTAAAGAAATTATACTTATTGGAATAGTATTACTTTTTAGCTATATTGTTTCTTTCAAAAACAATGTAATTTTTCCATATTCTTCTTAAATTGGTTTAATTCTTACCTTACAATAATAATCACCATCAACTATCCTTTCTAAATCAATTAAACCTCTTGGGATAGTATTATTTTTTATCTATATTTCCTTGTTCTCAGATAATGTCACTTGTTCATCTTCCATTTCTATCATGTGTTGATAGTCAACTAGTTGGTCCTCAAACTCATTCATTCTATTCATAAATCTAAAAAAATTACCTACCAATTGTGTACATTTTTTGTTGTAGTAGTTCTTGTAAGAACATCTGTGTTATAGTTGCAACATGGGAGGCCAATTGAATATCAAATCTAGATGTTACAATTGCCAAATAAATAGTTGTGGCATTTTTGATCTTTTGATCCAATAAATTCCAAGCACCAACAATAACTCAAGACAATCCCAGTATCTTACAATATATTGAGTCTCTTAACTTTCATCACATACCTACCTTTCACCTGAGAGAAGGCCTATTTTAAATTACCTATAATATTGAAAAAACTAAGATTATAATCATGTACAATATTCAAACCCAATATGAGAGGTTCATAATCTATAATTTTTTCTAGTGCAATGAAGTGATTTTGAAAGAGAATTTGAAAATTTTACCACTAGGTGAAAATAAAATAACACCAACACATGAACTACCTTTAGAGAATGTATCATAAAAGAACATAGTTCAAAAAAACTCTTCATTACTAATAGGGTCAATTTAAGGTATATAATCACTTGTGAAATAGTTCTAATCATTGTAATATCCAATAAATTGATTAAGGCCCACCTCCAAATATAGTACGTTATTTGTAGCCTTATCATGTTATTCAATAGTAAACATCATTGCATTATCTTAATATAAATTGAATTATTTGTTGTGTAAAGGGATAGTGGCATATTATTAATTCATCTAAATACCATTTTTAATTTATCCTACCTAGTTTATAAAAAAGAACATACCCCACTTAGTAGGGTAATTGACAATAATAATATATGTTGTGCAGTTTTTGCACACATGCTCCACTAAAAGCAGGGACCCTCTTTTGCTTTCGTTCTTGGTGTTTTGGCCCTTTAATTTTGGGGATCTTGGTATGTTCCCAAATGATTATCTTACTTGTGCAAATTCCCCTTTTGAAGAAACACTTTGAAAATCTTGTGTTCTGACACTCATTTCAGGTTTTTATTTTTTTCAGGAAAATTCCATTTGGGTGGAATTCCCTGAGTGCCTTGAAAACCTGATGGAGGCTGCTTTACATTATTTTTGGAAATTCCAGGACTTTGCAGAATGCTATCTGGATTGAATTTTCCCAGAACTTCATCATGCCTTTGGATTCCCGAGCTTGTTGTCTTGTTGATGCATTTATGTCTCATGTACGATCTTGCAATTTTCTCTTATTGGATTTAATTTCAATTTATGTGGGGAAATACGTGTCATTTGCCTTGTTCTAAGATTGGAGGAGCTGAACTTTGAATTTCCATTACTGGATTGTGCATTTGAGATTGTGATCGATCATCGTAGTAAGGTTTTCTAGTGACCGCTTGCATTCTGCTTAGACTTCAGGGTTTTTTCTGGAAGTTGCTATTTCAAATTCTTTTCTCTCATGGTATGTATATGCTACCTTTTATTTTTGAACAAATTGAATTTACTTCAGGGTTTGCACGTGTGTATGCTTTGAGTCAGGATTTTGATGTGGTAGAGTCTAGTAGTAGGGCTAGGGTTTCTGGTTTCAAGTTTAATACTCTTCCCTGTAGCTCACACCACCTTTCCTTCTACATGACTGTGATTCAATGAGGTTAACCATTTCTTTGCTTGATTCTTAATTTTATTTCATGCTTTCTTATGTCAAGCTCTAGTTTAACCTAGAAATCCCTGACCTTTGATGAAGTAAAGCTTGTTATTCATTGTTTAATCTGATAATCACCCTCTCTTAGTTGGGTCGTGGGAGAATTCATGTGAAGAATAGTAGAAATGAAGTGACGAGTTAGGATCTAAGCTGTGCTATCATGGTGATTTCCTAGGGTTTCCCTTATTGAAATCACGTCTTGGGTGAAGTAAAGCTTGTTATTCATTGTTTAATCTGATAATCGCCCTCTCTTAGTTGGGTCGTGGGAGAATTCACGTCAAGAATAGTAGAAATGAAGTGACGAGTTAGGATCCAAGTTGTGCTATCATGGCGATTTCCTAGGGTTTCCCTTGTTGAAATCATTCCTCATATTGATTAGATCTCATTTAGATTGATTTGAAACATAGATTGTTCATCTTGCACTTTGAACGAACTGAATCCCAAGATAAATCCTCAACTTCCTAATCATTTGATCAATCTAAGTGAAATCCTAATGAATTCTAAGATTTTAGGTTTTTGAACACCTCGTGGATTTCCTTCACTTTTGGACTTCCTCGATTTTTCCATCGCTTTATCAATTTCTCGAAAATATGCTTAAAATGTGAAAATTACACTGACTTCACAAAATTTTGTGTCTTCGGGATTTTACCGAGATTTCTTTGTCCCTCCATTTTCCCGGAGTTCGCAAACTATTGCCATTTTCATGGATTTTTGTCTTGGTGGAAATCCCCAAAATCTTGTTGAAAATGAAGAATTGAGAGATAACATGATCTATTCACTTATTATAGTGCATTATATGATCGATTTGAGTTATTTTAAGATGTGTCATGTTGTTTCTTAGTTAACAATGGTTGATTGGAAGATTCTTTATGATTGTTTTGCTGGATTCCATCTGGTCTCGAATTTCCCAAAATTCCCCTCTGGCCCGAACTTTGAGATGAGTAATTCTTATGAGATCTTAAGGGAATTTTATTCATCATGGGATTTGTATTAAGGATGGATATATCATTTGTAATGGATTAGGTTGAGATTCTTGTTGTGATGGATCTTTATTATGGTCTTTTTATTGAATGCAAGAAGAATCAAGTAAATTTGTTGTTGGAAGGACCAAGGGAAGGGTAATGGATCCAAGCGTTGAAGGGTCTGCTATCTCTGAGGCAAAAAGGATTAAGTTGGATATAAAGAGTAGAATCCCAAAGAGTAAGTTGACTTCCATCTGATCAGAGGTCACCGACACAAATATTGGATTGTGGGATTATGAAGAGTTTAAGACAAGGATGGAAGCACAAAACCTCCCTCTGTTGACCAAAAGGATATTAGAATCAGGGTTGGCACATGTAGCTGGATTCCCTCCTACGGTTTAGTGTTACGAGTTGGTGCTTAAATGTGCCAAACATTATGATAGGGGCATACAGAGGATAGTTGGTCCTCAAGGAAGGATTGTGGCAAATCTCA
Organism: Sequoia sempervirens; assembly: GCA_007258455.2. Lineage (NCBI taxonomy): Eukaryota > Viridiplantae > Streptophyta > Pinopsida > Cupressales > Cupressaceae > Sequoia > Sequoia sempervirens. The sequence continues at coordinate 803,915,410 of VDFB02271358.1, forward strand.
ACCATGTGTCTATAGCCCAGACCTTTGACATGCCCGACAGGTCTCATGTAGTGGGTTTGATATGGATATAGCGAAGAAATATTATGATGAAGATGTCATCAAATCCCAACAAGTTATTAATTCTTGGTTGGAGAAACCCAAGTCCCACTACTCCAAGCAACCCAAGCATTTATTCAAAGCTAAGTTTAAGAAGCAATACTATGATGCTATCACACTTCTTAGTAGGGTAGTGGGATCGAAGAGTGCAAGAGTATTTGAAAATTGGATGTTCCATATCATTGTAAGGATGGAGTAGAATATTGACTACCATTGGGCAGGAATTATAAGTGCAATGATACATGAACAAATGTGTAATGTCCTATAGACAAAGACCTTCATAATGAATTCCTACTTGGTTTACACACTTGCAAGGTTCCACCCATATAAAGGACTAAGCACAAGGGGTGTGTTTGGGAAGGATGTAATTTATGAAGTATACCCACAATTTCACTTGGGTGGCACAAGCTATAGGAGGGTGAATGATGCATTCACCATGTACATCACCAAGCTATTGTAGGGTGTAGAGCATGTTCAAATCTTAGATAATTCTAAGGAATCGATCAAGAGGTTTGGAGCTTTGATTATCCAGTTCCCTACCTTTTCATATATCAGAATAGATGGTAGTCATAGGGCTCCATACAGACTCCCTAGATATCCCACATATCATGTTATACTTTTGGAGGTCACAAGTCAGATTTGTGATTTTGATGCAATCATCAAGAAGGACAAACATAAGACTGGATTTGGTGGTGATTTTCCTTTGAAGATAGGCAGCAGTGAGCCCTGCCCTTCTATTAATTCAACCCATGCTTCTGAAGAAGAAATGAGTACTCTAGGTCTATCTTTCCATTCCAAGAGATCTAGATTTGATAGGACTAGTGAGGCATAGAAGAAGGCTAGCAGGGAATATAGTCATAAGGATGATATAGAGGATTATTGGGCCAACAACAATGATGAATTTGAAATCAGAAGGAAAAAATTGTCTAGGTTACTAGTGAACTTAGTTCGGCTATACAACATAAAGGCCATTCCAGATCAAGTTGAAGATGATGGAGATTTGAATCAGGGCCATGACTATGAAGCTATGAAAGATAAACCAATTTGAGAAATAAATTGGTTTGAGGAAGAGAAGACAAAATTACAACAGATCATGACTCCAGTGATTAAGTACACTAAGTTGTGGCTCAAGCACAAGATGTGGGAGTTGGAAAGTAAGGGTGTGCAATACACCTATGATCTAATGGGAGACTTGAAGTCTCATTCCACTTATGAGGAATCAACTGAGTAGGATCCTAACGGTAAGACTAAGGTGAGCTCCCCTTTCAAGATAAAGATTAAAGATGTTCAGGAGGAGGAGGTAGAAGAGGCAGAGAAGAAAATAAAACCTATTGCTAAGAAAATGAAGCACATTTATAATAAATATGCAAAGGATGAAACTAAAAAGGAAAGAAAAGAGGGTAGTGCTTCTATGCCTAAGACAAGAAGAATAGTGAGATTGTAACAGAAGGAGAAGGAAACTTCTAAGGCAGGGGATGAAGTTAACCCACCGGTAATAAATATGGAAAGCTTAGGAGAGAGGACACAGGTGTACATAAGAAGATCAAGAATTCCATCTCCCAAAGATGGTGTGCCAAAAGTAAGTGCTCCTACAGTTGTTCCTAACATTGAGCATTATAATGTCCCTCCTCATGAGACTCACAATGTACCAAGTGAATCCAAAAATGCAAAGGATTATCAAGATCAAGGAGGAGAGGAATTCCAAGAAGGTGAACTCTATAATGCTAATGCAGAAATAGAGAAGGTATTGAAGTCTCCTCTAGTGACTTATAAGGATTCACCCACAAGAAGTGAAGAGGATAGACCTCCTCAGAGAAAGGAACTTCCGATCAAGACTCCTTCACTAGTGCATGAAGAAGAAGAGAATGATAAGGGAAAAGAAGATAAAGTTGAGGAGATTCCTGATAAACAAATTTTGAATGAAGATGTACCCAAGGTTCACCAGGATGCGGTTGGACAAGGTACTGTACAATCGAATTCCATAGTTCCAGGTTGGTTGGACAAAGAGTTAAAGAGTAAGCAAGTTCTAGTAGATGATACTCCTCCCAACTAGGATGAATTGCAGGAATACATAGGAAAGGGAAAAGCAAGGAAGAAATCCAGGGTTATCTTCAAGATCGAGAGAGGTGAAGCAAATAATAGGGTGGTTCACATTGCTACTCCTGCTCTTACTAAGAATAAGGATGATGTGACTGGTAGTGATTACAATGTGCAAATTATCAACTTAGGGCCTACTTCCATGGAACAAGAAATTGAAGAATATGAGGGCTCTAATGCTATAATCTTGGGTAGATTGAGGAAAGAGGTGTAGACCAAGCAAGAATTAAAGAAGGAGAATGATAAACTTAAAAGGTATTTGTAGGACTTGATGAAACCCTTGCAATCCATTAGCTCCTCATCATCTGCTGCAATTTTTCTGCTACAAGAAACAATAACTGAGTTGGAGAAGATGAAAGCTACTACTCATGCCACAATGAGCTGGTTGCATGGAGTGCAAGCTAAAGGAGATACTGCTATCAGGGACATCCTTTCAACCAGTGGGGTGCTATGAGATCAATAGATTGGTTAAGGAATGTACTAGCTCGGGATAAGGAGGATGTGGATCTCTTGTTGCAGAAGACCAAAACTATCATGGAATACACTGAAGATAAATTGGTAAGTGATGGTATTCTTCCTTCCTCCAAAGCTACAAAACCTTGGGAATGGTTTGAAGTTTTGAAAATAAGGCAAAGGTTTTTGAAGAATGTGTATAAGTAGGGGAAACAAATTGAGGAAACCTTGACTGAGATCTACAACAAATGCATTTCCTTCTTTGAGGTTATGACAGGAAGAAAAAGGTTTGTACCAAAGCATCTAAGCTTGGAGCAATTGAGAAAATGGTGGTGTGATATATATTCTCCAATCAATGAAGACCCAGTCATTGAACATCAGTTAGATGATGCAACCACATACATTGCAGTAATGGATAAATATCAAACCAAGAAGGTGGATTGGGATAAAGTTGTAGAGTAGTCAAGAGAGGACATTAAGTCTATTGAAAGGAGAATTAAGGTGTTAGTTATTCCACCTATAGCCAAGTTGGAGAAGATATTTTGGATGGTGCACGATAAGATGGAGTGAGAAGATGACAAAAGGGAGAGCAGTTAATGCCATGCCTCATCAGAATTTGTGATTCATATATTTTGCTTCCTCCTTCACATGCATTGGACCGATCTATACAGGAGAACCCAGGCTGACCTGGATGGAGTACATGCATTTAATGCATACTTTACTTTATTTTGAATTCATCTTGGCTGACTTTTTTTTTGGCCATCTATTATTGTAAACCTAATTAGGCCAACATATCTTAAGGGTTTCTATAAATGTGGCATTTTGCCTCATTTGTAAGGGCTAGATAGTTTTTACTTTGGAGCGAATTAAGCAGTATAGCAAGAGCTAGAGTTAGGAGTTAATCATATTTTCAAGCAAGTATTGTAACAAAAGACTAGAATTGTTGCTACTTTGGGTGATTTAATGCAAGTAAAGACATTGTGATTTGGTGCCTTTCTTGTGTTGAGTTTTATCTGGCATGGTTCTTATGATTCTATCTTTTTAAATTGCTCAAGTTTATTTGATGCATGATAGGTTTAGTGTTAGATGACTTGATGGTGTTTATGCTTTGATGCTTGAAGTGTTTGCAACAATCTCTAGTCCATACTTTTTGCAACTAGCTGACTGTTAGTTGCTTTGCAAAGTTAGCCTGGACTTTAATATTCATTGTGCTTAGTTTGATTGTGGATATCTATTCATTTCAATTGCAATAGGGTTGTTTTGAATGAATGTTCACAATCTGAAAATCTTTAACACCTTAGAAGATTGCACTATTTCTGTAAGATTACAGATTTATCTGGGTCAAGCAAGAATTAGTTTCTGAGGGATTTTTCTATTTCAAGTGTTTTATCATTTGCATTGTTAATCTAAGGATTAGAATTAATCTTAGAAGTCTCTTTGAAACCCTTATTTATTTTGTTGTTTATTTTGAATTTAGGTTAGATTTAGGATTTCAAGTATCACCATATTGTAAAATTTGATAAGCTTTGAGATTCAGTATTTTCTTGTAGTAAGGTCCCTTTGTGATTACCAGCATTTTCACATTTATCATTGAGTTGTTTATGCATTGTCAAGACCTGACATTAGAGACCTTGGGGTTATCTCTTGAAGCTTGCTGATAGAGATTTACCTTTCAAGAGAGATAGGATAGAATATTCTATCCGAGTTGTTGTTGTTCAAAAAAAACCATCAACAGGTTGGCACTAGAAGGAGGGCTTGAATAAGAAAGCTGGATCAATTTTTATTTGCCATTTCTCCTGAAAGATTCAGAAGAAGAACCAGATGTACTCCAGGGGAAGATGAATTTCAAGAATTACAAGCTCCTACTAGGTCAAGAAGGACCAAAAGAAGGGGAAAATCATCATCCACCCAACCACTTCCATCATCCCCATCATCCTCATCTTCATCAAGTTTATCCTCATCTGATTCAGAAGCCATTCCTATTCCATAGCCCCAACAAGCCATAAATCAGCCATTACCACTCCACCTCCACCAATGGCTTTCCTTGCCAACAATTCATCTCCCTTGACCTTCAATAATTACAATGGTATGCCCAAGAACCCAGAAGACCTTTTTTCCAAGTTCCATGTTAATAACCCTAATAGGACCGCAAAGGAACACATCAGGATCTTTCAGACTTGCCTTAGGGATAGAGGAATCAACCATGAGGATGTAGCATGTAGGATCTTTCCTTATTCCTTAGGGGAAGATGTATTCTACTGGTACAATCATTTGCCTGCTGGGTCTATTCAGAATTGGACTGAATTGGAGACTACATTCCTGCAGAAGTTTAGGATTCCCATTAGTCCAAATGAGCTTTACCTTCAGTTCACTAAGGTTAAGAGAGAAGTCAATGATCCCATAGGGTCTTTTAACAATAGGTTTCATCGTGCCTATCCCTGACTACAGGCCCCTTATGCTATTGACGAGGCCACTACTTTAGAAGTCTATTATGAGGGTCTTGATAGTCTGACAAACACCTTCATGAAGTGGAGAAACAACCTTCATACTACCCTACTTGATGCATACACAAAGGCTATAAAGGTTAGCACTACTTTAAGACAACACTTATCTAGGCCTTTACCATCACTAGGACTCACTGCTCACCCTAGGCAGGTCCTAGCTCTCAATCAGGCTCTTGCCAATCACACTCCTATCATGAATCTGATACCTCAATTACCTCTAGTTCCTCACCCAGGACCTCCTATGAATCAAGTTCCACCTGTAGTCAATTACCCCCAGCAAAATGTTAACCAACCTCTTCATCCACAACCTTAGACTGGTTTCCCCATGTATTTGTAGAATTCTGAAGTTTTGAATAAGTCTCTGGGCTCTGGTGTTGCAACAAGACATTCCCAAAACAATGTGAACCAAACTCCATATTGCAATCCTGACAAGGAAAGGTTAGACGAATTGACTGAACAAGTGAAGAAGTTGAACATGGAGGTAACTTATCTTAGAAATCAAAACAGTCAACTCCAAGCTGCTCAAAGGAGTATGCAGTCCAATTATAATAGAGAAAGAGAACCCAAACAAGGACAAACTTTTGACAGGGTGCAGGGGTTTGACAGAGGACAACATGCTGACAGAGGAAAAATTTTTGACAAGGGACAAAACTTTGAGAGAGGGCAGCCCTCTAACCAAAATTTTGATACGGGGCAAGCTGGTGGACAAGGGTTTGATAAGAGACAACCACCCAAATAGAATAGAACTTGGAATACAAGGCCTAACAATGGAGGTGTCCCCACCCCATTGGATCATCCAGTCAATCAAGAAAAACCTCCAAGTGGTGTATATTTAGCTGAAGCTTCTTTATCAAGCTGGTGTAGGCTCCATAAAACAAGTCAACATTCCAAATTAGACTATCCATAGCTCCAGACAACGGCTTCAATCTTTCAGTATGAGGTGGAAAAAAATGCAAGTAATCAGGAGATAGTGCCATCTACTCCCTATGATTCATTAGTGTTGGTGCTAAATCATGCTCCTTTTCCATAGATCAAGGAGAATGTGCCCAAAGAAGAATCAGGCCAGCTTAAGGAAGAAGCGGATCAGGCGTGCAATGGAGATGAGATTAGATAGTTGTTTGATGAAAATCCTGTGAATGACAATGGCCCCATGGATGAAGAAGAAACTTATATTGAAGAGGTGCAGACATTCCAGCGGCCTGTTAAGAAATATGATTTGAGGGATTTGCCACACAGACATCTACAAGCTGGAGGCCCCTTCACCACTTCCATTCCTCCAAACAACTTCACCACACCTCCAAACCCCAATTCCAACAATAATCTAACATATCCTCATGTGCCTAGGCAGTACTTATATGTGGATCAAGGGAAAATGGATCTGTCAAAAGGGTGAACTACTAAAACAAGCAAAGACAAGGTAGTGGAATACCCAAAAGAGGCTCCTGCTAATCTGAATGCAAAAAAATTGGCCATATATGTTACAGAAGAACTCAAGAAGCTAAAGGTAAGTCTCTCTGCATTTGAATTATTGAGAGTTCCAACTATTAGAAATGTAGTTCTAGGAGCTTACGATGCAAGTTCGATATTACAAGATAAATCGATCAGTGAGAGTGTCAATAAGGCATCCAATTCCCAAGTAGTAAAAGGCCATAATCAGATTCACATACCACCTGGAGATAAAGGGAAAGAGAAAGATAAAACTCAAGTTGCTTAGGTAGATACTCCCTTAACTCTGTTTCAAGGGAAAATAGACACTCCATTTTTTATCTCTATCCATATATTTGGTAAGAACTTGCATAATTGCTTATTGGATTCAAGTGCTTCTACCAATGTAATGCCCTTTGGTGTTTGTAGAGCTCTAAGTATTACTCCTGTTGACTCCCAAAAGAAATTCACCCAACTGGATAGAACTGAAATTAATGTTGTAGGGGAATTGAACATGATTCACATGCAGGTTGCCTCTAACCCTAGAATTCATAAAGTTATTAATATACAAGTGGCTAATATACCTGATGCTTACGGTCTAATTTTGGGAAGAGACTTTACTAAGGCTCTGAATGGATATGTATCAACTGATCACTCTCATATGTGGCTTCCCTGGAAGGGAGTGCCAAATCAGATCAAGATTGAGAGAGAGCCCAAGATGAAATATATGATCATAGAATATCAAAATACTTTGAATGAGATACTAATATCAGAGGTGAGCATGGGTAATTACGTGCTTGCAGCCCCTTTTGAGGAATCTGAAGTGGAGTAAATCCTTATGCTACATACTACACCTATTGATCTCACGGCTGAATCTAGTGGTACTAGAGCCCTAGTGGAACCAATAGATGATGATGATCCTGAAGATCATCAACTCAGCTTGTTGGATAATTTCCAAGAATTCATTTAGAAGTGCATTAAAGATCAGATTCATTTGGGTAGAGGAATGAATTTTGTAGAGTTACTCTTGCCTAATTGGTGTAGGGTTCACAATGCCTCTCATTCTGAATTAGACTATTTGTTGTGCCAGGCTACAGTAGAACAAGTGCATAAATGTATCAACCCTACTCCAATAGTCAAAATCAATATACATAATATTCAAGAGGATCCCAAAGGGAAGAAAGTGGTGCTTTCTAAAGAGCCCTCTAGCAGTAACAATGTAAGAGATGCAACAAGGAAATCTGCAGTTGCCGGTTGTTGGACTTTAAGGTTTGACAGATCTAAATCAAAGCAAGGAGTTGTGGCAGGATTTGAGTTAATTAGTCCAAGAGGTAGAACTTTCTTTGCTACTCATAGGCTTTAGTTTCATTCTACTAATAATGTAGCAGAATATGAAGCTTTGATTCATGGGTTGCTTATGGCACTAAAGAAAAAGGTTAAAATTTTGCAAGTCTTTGAGAATTTTGAACTAGTGGTCAAGCAAGTTAGAAAGCAATACTCATGTCATGACAGAAGGATAACCAATTATAGGTATAGAGTATGGGACCTTATTGAAGGATTCGATGCCTTCAATATTTAGTTGATACCACGTAGTAAGAACCAAACAACAAATTCCCTAGCTCAGGTAGCTAGTACTTTGCAACCTTTGTCTCTTTTTGGATTGAAGAAGTTTACCGTGGAGTTGACCCCAGTGCCTTCAGTGCTTGACAATGTGACTAAATTTTAGGTATTTGAATATGATAAGTATATTTTGGATTTGATTACAAGTTTAGATGTCTTTTCTTCTCAGATTATCGATGAAACTAAACCCCAAGAAGAAAAGATGGATTTAGAAGGGGTGATTAATTTGAAGACTAATACTATTCCAAGCGGAATGGTGTAGCTAGAAAAGATTTTTGATTTGGACAAGGTCAGAGATCAAGAGCAAGATGCTAAGAAGGAATATATTAGTGGACAATGTGAAATGTACAACATGGGGACTCAAGATGATATCAAGAATGTATTCATTGGAAAAGTGTGTACTCCAAAGGAGAGGAAAGGAATTATTGATGCATTACATACATATCAAGATGTGATAGCTTGGACTTACGAAGACCTAAAGACATACAACACTTCGATTATAACTCACACTATCCCTCTGAAGCTAGGAGTAAGACCCTTCAGGTAGAGACAAAGGCCAATCAATGCTTTACTGGAACCCATAATTCAAAAGGAGGTGCCAAAGCTACTGTCTCCCAGAATTATATTCCCAGTTAGGCATTCAACCTAGGTTGCAAATATGGTTCCTATGAGAAAGAAGAATAGTGAAATCAGACTGTGTGTGGATTTTAGGAACCTTAACAGGGCATCAGAAAAGGACAATTACCCAATCCCTTCGTTGGATGAAGTACTTCAAATTATCAACAGGTCTCAAATGATGTCTTTCTTGGATGGCTACTCTGGATACAATCAAGTTATGGTATAGTATGAAGATAGGCATAAAACTGCTTTCACCACAAAGTGGGACACTTTTGCTTATAGGAGGATGCCCTTCAGTTTGATATGTAACACCCCGCCACGCTAGGGGAAGTTGAAATTTACTACACAAACAATTTTTTTTTTTTTTGTTTAAGTAAAATTAACATGCAAGTTCACTAACCATTGCCAACCAATCCCCTAAGGTTAAGAGACTGAGTTACTTAAACCCAAACAAGAAACATGAATTAAAACATAAAATTTAAAATACTTAACAAATCAAATACTCATACATTCCATACATGATAAGATTACAAAAAAGGCATAAAAGGAACCACATGATTCCAATAATATGAATTACTATCTGATTACAACACTCATTCCTTGAATGAGGTAAATCCAATAACAAGGTTTCAATAATAACTGAAAGAATAAAGCATGAAGGTACTGGATCCCACGAGCTCTCAAACTAGAAACCTCATCCACACTAACAAGAAGATGACCCAACGGATTTGGTGCACATTCCACCCAACAGTGTGATACCCGAAGGCTCACCCCCCATGCTAGGAGATAGTAACCAGGAATTCCTATACAAGACCATCTACCTCTAGACACAAGCTAAAATATAACTGAACTGAAACCTCTACAACCACAATATCACTTAACACAAAGTTACAATGCTTCCAGAGAACAATGATCATGAACATCATCTGTACACCACACAATAACTGACTAACTCCTGACATAGGAAGAGTGTCATACATAAATTGCCATGAGTTACCCTAGCTCAACCTTCTTAGGCTACCGTACCCCCATCTTGGGTTACCCTAGCTTGCCTCTACCGGCTGTCAAACCCTCATGCAAAACTATGTGTCTCATCACATCTCGAGCCTTAACAAACACATGCTTCATGAGAGAGGCATTCATTATCTTTATTAGTGTGAAAGTTCCCCATTAAATTCTTTTAAATTATCACTTGATTAAACCCTAGGTGAGTTACCCTGGCACCCCTTTGTGTGTCAGACCCCCACAAAGAGCCACTCTCCTATCGACAACACAAATGGTACAAAAAACACAATCCAATGGGTATACTAGATAAGATGACCTCTCCAATCCAAGGAGGCAATGAACAAAGGGAACTCACTCCAAACACTAGAGGAAAACAAAATACAAAACCCACTCCTTCCAAAGGAGGCACAAACCACATAACCCTCTCCTAATCCCAAGGAGGCACAAACCATCCCCGTTCATGAAAACCGGGTGAAACAACATGTTGCAACTATACGCATTTCCCAAGGTAATTCGCAAATCTAACCACCACATAAAGAATCCCAACCTAGAATAACTCCTCTGGAAGACTTACTAGACACATAACCCCATTGCCCAACATCGAGAAAGAATAGAGACATCATTTAGAAAACAATTCAGACAACTCAATATCTAATATTATGGTTTCCTAAACCCAATCCAAGCAATGATGTAGTACATGAAATTAATTAAATAATTAGCATTATTTGCACATACTCTAATTCAATCAAATCACATTGACAACTTAAGGAATTTAAACAAATCATTTAATTCCATTTTCCCAATCATACATAATGATTAAAATCAATCTCTTTAAATGAAATCATTTATTATAATGCCAATTTCATTTCAACTATAATAATGAAATAATTATTTTAAAATTCCTATTTAAAATATTTAAACATCATTTAAATATATGCCTCTAAAATATCATTTTTATATTCCAAAATTTTCCGATTATTCAATAGTCAAAATCAAATCTTTAAATAAATCATTTGATTATAAAGACAATTCCTTTCCAATTAATTATCAGAAAAAAAAATCATTTTAAAACTCATATATTTAAATATTTGAATTTTATTTAAATATATAAATATATCCCTATAAAAAAAACATTTTTATCCCAACTAATAAAAAAATCCTCATTATTCAATACATATATATATATATATAAAAATATATAAATAATAACAAAAATATTCATTTAAATTAATATATTATATATATTATATATTATATAATATATATAATATTATATATTATGTATATTATATAAAATATAATATAAAATAAAATAAATAAAATTTAAATAAAAATTAAAAACAAAAGCAAAAGCTTTTGCTTTGGCCGCGGCCCCCAAGGGAGAGGGGATGTAGCCATAGGCTTCGCCCAGCCTCCCTGTGGAGGCTAGCGTTGCCTATGGCAGCATCCTCCCCACATAGTGGAGAGGACTGCCATAGCAGCAGTGCCCCTCCATGGGGCAGCTATGGCCTCCCCTCCCATAAAATGCAACATTTTACAATGAAATAAATGAAAAATAAAACCAACAAAAAATTTCCCCTGTTACCTGGGTTTTGACAGTCAAAAATTTTTGAATAAAAATTTCCAGTATACAGAAAACACAAAATTATATATATAATATATGTATGCATATATATATATTGACAAAATATATATATATATATGCGTATATATATATATATATGAAATTCTCCATTTAACAGTTAGATTGGGCAAGTTTTCTTGAGGAGAAAAATTAAGAAGAAGAATTTTAAACACAAAATCATGATGAAAATTTCTGAGTTTTCCCCAAATTTAACACAAAGGTTTTAAACTTTTCCACTGTTTCCTTTCAAATTTCTATTGCTAAAGTTGAAGATTTCTATTACAAGTTTTGAAACAAATTCACATGGGTTTTCATTGAACTTAAACAACATTTTAAAGATTTTCAAACAGCATAACCAAAATTTGAAACTTATTTCAAAATGGAAAACAAAATCACAAAGAGGGAACCTGGTTTTTTCTCCCAAGCTTGAAGAACTCAAATGGTGCTTCCAAATCCTTTTCCAGCCCACCCAAGAATTTTAATCTTCTTCTTCAAGATCCAAATCAAGCCACAACAAGAACTCTCTTTCAAAATTGAAAATTAAAAATTATATGAAATAGAAATTGCTCAAATAGAGTTTCCCCAATTTTGGTCAAACCCCTAAAAATATCCCACCCACTAAATTTATTGAACATTTGGAGATATTTGCATTTTAAAAAAATTTAAAACAATTTTACTTTCTAAATGAAATTTCATGTATTTTTCAAAATTTCTTTTAAAACAAAGGAATTTCAAAGTTTGCAAAGAATTTATTTTATCTAAAATTTCAAAAAGTGAAATTTAAAACACATTTTTATTTTTATTTTAATTTAACTCTAAATATCCAACATGCCAAAGCAACTAACTTAAATCATTTTATCCCCATTAATCTAATTAGTCAATAAAGTAAATCTAATCCAAGATTAGATTATTTTATTAATTAAATTAAATTAATCAATAAATAACTACATTTTCAACATTACAAAGAGATATATTTAATCCTTAATTTTTTAACTTCAAAAGCCATTTAATAACCTTTATATTATGGAATTAAATAAATAACCAAGGAGGAATGAACCAAAACAAGACAACTAAATTCGACGACAACCCGACAACATGCTTATGACTAGGGCGATATCTTGGCATAGAAAACCTAGCTACTATCTCCCAATCAATTACTGTTGGTCAATGGACACGCTCAAGCCTGTGAAATTAGGTGGAGTCGATGTCCTGTATGTGTCAACCTGCGAACAAAGAGTACATCGAACATGCATATATATATAATATGATCAAACACACCGTGAAGAGGAAATCTCAGAATCATAGGGCACTCGCAAGCGAGTGGTAGAATCCTGTCCCCTTCACCAATCCACTCATCATAGACTGACAATTCCTTCATAAACAAATATCTCATGCAATAACATGTTACAATAACTAATCATCATTACACCAATTAAAACATGACAATAAAGCATCATATAAGATACATCACATCACACCAATAAAGTATCGTTCTATAAATAGTGATCAAATAACACACACATGATAAAGCATCTTAATAACCAAAAAGCACATCAAAGCAACCAAGGACACACTGTCCAGCCAAAAAACAAAACAAAGGGGTATTACATGATCAATGTTGGAGCTGTGTTCCAGAGAGCTATGGACATTGCTTTTAAAGAAATAATTGGTAAATGTATAATTATTTAGATGGATGATTTGACAATCTTTTCTAAGAAGAGAGGTGATCACATAGCCGATTTATGTAGAGTATTTCAGAGGTGTAGAGAATTTGGCATATCTCTTAATCCAAAGAAGTGTATCTTTGGAGTTATTGAAGGAAAATTGTTGGGACACATTATTTTAGAGAAAGGTATTGCTATAGATCCTAAACGAGTGGAAGCCATACTTAAAATCCAACCACCTACTAGCAAGAAGGAGGTGAGGTCGTTCTTTTGAAAAATCAACTTTGTACGTAATTTTATCACTAGATTTGCTAAGATAGTCAAGCCATTAAATGCCATGTTGAAGTAGGAAGCTAAAGTTGAATGGAATACAGAGGCTAAAGAAGCATTTGTAGAAATCAAAAGGGCCAATATTGAGGCCCTAGTTTTGGTAAGTCCTGATTATGCTAAGCCATTTTACATATATTCATTTGCTTCTGATCACTCCTGTGCTAGCATGTTGACCCAAAAGTATAATCAAGGGAATGAGCACCCCATAGCATTTATGAGTGCGCCACTAAAAGATGCAAAACTAAGGTACCCAAGTGTGGAGAAGTAGGCTTATGCCTTGGTTGGAGCTGTGAAGAAATTTAGGCACTATATTCTCAGGAATAAGGTCTTTGCAATAGTTTCTGACCCTGTGGTCAAGCTGTTGTTGATGCAGAATGAGCTGGGAGAATGGCGAGCTAAGTGGGTGACTATGTTGCAGGAGTATGATATTGAGATTCAACCCATGAAATTGGTAAGAGGGAAAGGGCTTACGAGAACAATGGCGGAGATGGGCCCTGACCATGTAGCCCATCATTAAAATCTTGAAGATGTTTCTCTATGGGACTGGTATGATGATATCATTCATTATCTTTTGAATCAACAATGTCCAAATCATCTTAATGTTGTGCAGAGAAGAGCATTGCATTTGAAGAGTGACAGTTTCATGCTGAAGGGAGTTGTCCTATACAAAAAGAACCATGAAGGTTTCTACTTAAGATGTTTGGGATAGTAGGAGGCTGAAAGAGTCATGGCAGAATTTCATGACAGATATGGTACTGGCCATGGATCTGCACCATCCACTGCAAATCAGATTCTGAGAGCTACTTATTGTTGGCCCACATTGTTCAAGGACACACACAACCATGTTAGAATGTGTCATGTGTGTCAAACTGCAACCACTAGAGAGAAATATGTGGTGCTCCCACTTCAACCAATCTTTGAGGTAAAACCTTTGGCACAGTGGGGAATGGACTTCATAGGTCCAATCAATCCACCCTCTTCTGCAAGCCACAGGTATATTCTTACTGTTACTAATTATTTCACAAGATGGAATGAGGCTCTTGCATGTAAACAGTGTACATCTGAAGTGGTAATCAATTTCATTGAATCAAGTATTATCAATCACTTTGGATGTCCTATGTCTTTGGTTTGTGACAATGGTCTTGCATATGCATCATTGAAATTCTCTAACTGGGTTTTTTCTCATGGAATTATAATTAAATTTGCATCCAATTATTACCCTCAGGGTAATGGGTTAGCTGAGTCCTCCAATAAGAACCTCCTAATAGTTATTCATAAGTTGTTAGAAAGCAACCCTAAGGACTGGCATACCCAGCTTCGATTTTCCCTTTGGGAAGATCATACAAGACAAAAGAATTATATAGGAACTTCCCCTTACCATCTAGTTTATGGGCTAGAACTTGTGTTTCCCATTCAGTTAAAAATCTCCACCCTGCAGTTCATTAATGAATATTACGATGAAGGGGATGAACGAGAAGCAAGACTTGCTGAGCTGTTACACGTTGAAGAGAAAAGAGATGAATCCCTTGAAAGCTTTTCCAGACATCAGGGTGTAGTCAAAAGATGGTTTGATAGGAGAGCCAAGGTAAAGGCCTTTCGAATATCTTAGTTCTCTACTGGGATAAAGCCCATGATCGTAAGGGAGAACATGGTAAATTTGACAAACTCTGGCTTGGCCCTTATCATATTTCAGATATTCTGGGAGATAATGCCTTTTTCCTAAAAACCCTCATTGGAGAGGATATCCAACTGCCTATTAATGGGCAGTACTTGAAGCATTATTTCCAATCTTTAGTTGTTTACAGCTCCTTTCTTGTACATAGTTAGATTAGGTTTCCTTTTTGTTTGGTTTTCTTTTGCTTTGGTTTGATTTTGCTCCACTCTTGCTTTGGGTTTTCCTGTTTTCTTTTGGGTGTGTTGCACTTGCATGGCAATCACATTATTATTTGGGACTATTTTGAATATTTCTCTTACAAGCATCAATCATTTTTCTAGAGTCAATTGGTGAAGGTCTTTTATTTGGTGTCACATGTATTTAATACTATGAGTGGATGAATCATGGATGGGTTGAATCTGGAATGTATTTGGGTCTTATATTTATACATAGATCATTTAAAATTCCAAGGTTGCATGGGGTCGTTATGAAGTCTGCTTAGGTGAAAAAATCTTATATTCTGCTTCAGCGCCACTATGGTTCTCATCCCTGAGTGTGAACTTCACTATTCATAGGCTGAAATAAGAAATGATGAAAAGAAAAGAAATATCAAAAGAGAGAAAAGAGAAAATATTGAGAATCAAAAGAATGAGTTCAAATTATCAGGAGTATCCAAGTATCTCTGCTAAGGATATGGATGCCTAGCTAGCAGTAGAGCTATGCTTGGGAGGACCACAATGATAACCTCATTGGGGCTATGGACGCCTGGCTGGCAGTGAGGCTCTATCTAAGATGCTTTTGGAGTTAGAATCTTTATATAGCCTAGTCAGACTAAATTTGGTTCTTATTGTAACTAAGGAAAAGGGGAATGAATACATATGCACAAACTTTTCCCCTAGTACAGAAAGGTTTTCTTTTCTCTAAATTTTGAATCTTTGCATAACTGGTGAAATGATGTAAGGACTGAAACAAAAGATTCTAGGTTCTTGATTCTAGTTTGTCACTTAAATGCTCTGGAGCATTTTCCTAGCAGGAGATGCCATTTGTTGTGCAGTTTTCGCACACACGCCCCATTGAAATCAGGGACCCTCTTTTTCTTTCGTTCTTGGTGTTTTGGCCCTTTGATTTTGGGGATCTTGTTATGTTCCCAAATGATTATCTTACTCGCACAAATTCCCCTTTTGAAGAAACACTTTGAAAATCCTGTGTTCTCAGACTCATTTTGGGTTTTTCTTTGTTTTGGGGAAAATTCCCTTTGGACGAAATTCCCCAAGCACCTTGAAAAGCCGACAGAGGCTACTTTACATTATTTCCAGAAATTCCAAGACTTCGCAGCATTTCATCTAGATTGGATTTTCCCGAAACTCCATCGTGCCTTCAAATTTCTAAGCTCGTTGTCTTGTCGATGCATTTATGTCTCTTGTATGATCTTTTAGTTTGCTCTTATTGGATTTAATTATGATTTAGGTGGGAAAATTCATGTCATTTTCCTTCACGTGAGATTGAAGGAGATGGAATTTGAATAGCCATTGCTGGATTGTGCATTTGAGATTGTGATCAATCATTGAAGTAAGGTTTTTTTGGTGACTGCTTGCACTCTACTGAGACTTCAGAGTTTTTACCGGCTGTTGCTATTTCGAATTCTTTGCTCTCATGGTATGTACACGTTGCCTTTTCTTTTTGAACGAATTGAATTTTCTTTAAGGTTTGCGTGTGTGTATGCTTTGAGTCAGGATTTCGATGTGGTGGAGTCTGGTAGTAGGGCTAGGGTTTCTGGTTTCAAGTTCAATACTCTTCCTTGTAGCTCAAACTGCCTTTCCTTCTGCATCACTGTGATTCAATGAGGTTAACAATTGCTTTGCTTGATTCTTAATTTGATTTCATGCTTTCTTATGTCGAGCTCTGGTTTAACCTAGAAATCCCTAACCTATGATGAAATCGCGTCTTGGGTGAAGTAAAGCTTGTTGTTCATTGTTTAATCTGATAATTGCCCTATCCTAGTTGGGTCGTGGGAGAATTTGTGTGAAGAATAGTAGAAATGAAGTGACGAGTTAGGATCCAAGCTATGCTATAATGGTGATTTCCTAGGGCTTCCCTTGTTGAAATCATTCCTCATATTGATTGGATCTCATTTAGATTGATTTGAAACATAGATTGTTCATCTTGCACTTTGAATGAACTGAATCCCAAGCCAAATCCCCAACTTCCTAATCGTTTGGTCAATTTGAGCCAAATCCTAACAAAGTCTAATATTTCATGTTTTTGAACACCTCGTGGATTTCCTTCACTTTAGGACTTCCCTGATTTTTCCATCGCTTTATCAATTTCTCGAAAATATGCTTAAAATGTGAAAATTAAACTGACTTTGTGAAATTCCATGTCTTCAGGATTTTACCAAGATTTCTTTGTCCCTCCATTTTCCCGGAGCTCGCAAACTATTTCCATTTTCACAGATTTCCGTCCTTAGCGGAATTCCCCAAAATCTTATTTAAAATGAAGAATTGAGAGATAACATGATCTATTCGCTTATCATGGTGCATTATATGATCGATTTGAGTTATTTTAAGATGTGTCATGTTGTTTCTTTGTTAACAATGGTTGATTGGAAGTTTCTTTGTGCTTGTTTCACTAGATTCTGTTTGGTCTGGAATTTCCAAAAATTTCCCTCTTGCCCAAATTTTGCGAAAGGGGTAAAAACCCGAACTTTGAGATGAGTAATTCTTATGAGATCTTAAGGGTATTTTTTTCATCATGAAATTTGTATTAAGGATGGATATATCATTTGTAATGGATTAGCTTGAGCTTCTTGCTGTGACAGATCTTTATTATGGTTTTTTTATTGAATGTAGGAAGAATCAAGTCAAGCTGTTGCTGGAAGGACCAAGGGCAAGGTAATGGATCCAAGTGCTGAAGGGTCTGCTATCTCTGAGGAAAAAAGGATAAAGTTGGATATAAAGAGCATAATCCTATAGAGTAAGTTGACTTCCATCTTGTCAAAGGTCATCGATACAAATGTTGGAATGTGGGATTATGAAGAGTTTAAGACAAGGATGGAAGCACATAACCTCCTTCTATTGGCCAAAAGGATATTGGAATCAACGTTGGCACATGTAGCTAGATTCCCTCCTACAGTTTAGTGTTACGAGTTGGTACTTGAATGTGCTAGACATTATGACAAGGGCACACAGAGGATAGTTGGTCCTCAAGGAAGGATTGTGGCAAATCTCAACCCTGTGTCTATAGCCCAGACCTTTGACATGCCTGATAGGTCTCATGTAGTGGGTTTTGATATGGATATAGCGAAGAAATATTATTATGAAGATGTCATCAAATCCTAGTAGGTTATTAATTCCTAGCTCGAGAAACCCAAGTTCCACTACTCCAAGCTACCTAAGCAATAATTCAGAGCTAAGTTTAAGAAGGAATACTATGATTCTATCACACTTCTTAGTAGGGTAATGGGATCAAAGAGTGCAAGAGTATTTGAAAATTGGATGTTCCATGTCATTGTAAGGATGGAGTAAAATATCGAATACCATTGGGCATGCATTATAAGTGCAATGATACATGAACAAATGTGTAATTTCCTACAGACAAAGACCTTCACAATGACTTCCTACTTGGTTTATGCACTTGTAAGGTTCCACCCATACAAAGGACTAAGCACAAGGGGTGTGTTTGGGAAAGATGTAATTTATGAAGTATACCCAGAATTGCACTTGGGTGGCACACGCTATAGGAGGGTGAATGATGCATTCACCATGTACATCACTAGGCTATTAGAAGGTGCAAAGCATGTTCAGATCTCAGATAATGCTAAGGAATTGATCAAGAGGTTTGGATTTTGGTTTATACAGTTCCCTACCTTTTCATTTATCAAAATAGATCATTGTTAGAGGGCTCCATACAAACTCCCTAGATATCCCACAGATCATGTTATAGTTTTAGAGGTCACAAGGCAGATCTGTGATTTTGATGCAATTTTCAAGAAGGACAAACATAAGACTAGATTTGGTGGTGATTTTCCTCTGGATTTGATAGCATCTATGAGTGCACCACTGAAAGATGCAGAACTAAGGTACCCAAGTGTGGAGAAGTAGGCTTATGTCGTGGTTAGAGCTGTGAAGAAATTCAGGCACTATATTCTTAGGAACAAGGTCTTTGCAATAGTCCCTGACCCTGCAGTCAAGTTGTTGTTGATGCAGAATGAGCTGGGAGAATGGAGAGCTAAGTGGGTGACTATGTTGCCGGAGTATGATATTGAGATTCAACCCATGAAATTGGTAAGAGGGAAAGGGCTTAAAAGAACAATGGCAGAGATGGGCCCTGACCATGCAGCCCATCAATATAATCTTGAAGATGTTTCTCTATGGGACTTGTATGATGATATCATTCATTATCTTTTGAATCAACAGTGTCCATATCATCTTAATGTTGTGTAGAGAAGAGCATTGCATTTGAAGTGTGACAGTTTCATGATGAAGGGAGCTGTCCTATACAAAAAGAACCATGAAGGTTTCTACTTAAGATGTTTGGGATAGTAGGAGGCTGAAAGAGTCATGGTAGAATTTCATGATAGATATGGTACTAGCCATGGATCTACACCATCCACTACAAATCAGATTCTAAGAGCTAGTTATTGTTGGCCCACATTGCTCAAGGACACACACAACCATGTTAGAATGTGTCATGTGTGTCAAACTGCAACCACTAGAGAGAAGTATGTCATGCTCCCACTTCAACCAATCTTTGAGGTAAAACCTTTGGCGCAGTGGGGAATGGACTTCATAGGTCCAATCAATTTGCCCTCTTCTATAGGCCACAGCTATATTCTTACTATTACTGATTATTTAACAAGATGGACTGAGGCTCTTGCATGCAAACAGTGTACTTTTGAAGTGGTAATCAATTTCATTGAATCAAGTATTATCAATTGCTTTGGATGTCTTATGTCTTTGGTTTGCGACAATGGTCTTGCATTTGCATCATTGAAATTCTCTAACTGGGCTTTTTCTCATGGAATTATATTTAAATTTGCATCCAATTATTACCCTCAAGGTAATGGGTTGGTTGAGTCCTCCAATAAGAACCTCCTGATGGTTATTCATAAGTTGTTAGAAAGCAACCCTAAGGATTGGCATACCCAGCTTAGGTTTTCCCTTTGGGAATATCGTACAAGACACAAGACTTCCATAGGAACTTCCCCTTACCATCTAGTTTATGGGCTAGAACTTTTGTTTCCCATTCAGTTAAAAATCTCCACCCTGTAGTTCATTAATGAATATTATGATGAAGGGGATAAACGAGAAGCCAGACCTGCTGAGCTGTTACCCCTTGAAGAGAAAAGAGATGAATCCCTTGAAAATTTTTCCAAACATCAGGGTGTAGTCAAAAGATGGTTTGATAGGAGAGCCAAGGTAAAGTCCTTTCAAATATCTTAGTTCTCTACTTGGATAAAGCCCATGATCGTAAGGGAGAACATGGTAAATTTGACAAACTCTGGCTTGGCCCTTATCAGATTTTAGATATTCTGGGAGATAATTATTTTTACCTAAAAACCCTCATTGGAGAGGATATCCAACTGCCTGTCAATGGGCAGTACTTGAAGCATTATTTCCAATCTTTAGTTGTTTACAACTCCTTTCTTGTACATAGTTAGATTAGGTTTCCTTTTTGTTTGGTTTGCTTTTGCTTTGGTTTGATTTTGCTCCACTCTTGCTTTGGGTTTTCCTATTTTCTTTTGGGTGTGTTGCACTTTCATGGCAATCATATTATTATTTGGGACTATTTTGAATATTTCTCTTACAAGCTTCAATCATTTTTCCAGAGTCAGTTGGTGAAGGTCCTTTATTTGGTGTCACATGTATTTAATACTATGAGTGGATGAATCATGGATGGGTTGAATCTGGAATGTATTCGAGTCTTATATTTATACACAGATCATTTAAAATTCCAAGGTTGCATGGGGTCCTTATGAAGTCTGCTTAGGTGAAAAAATCTTATATTCTGCTTCAGCGCCACTATGGTTCTCATCCCTGAGTGTGAACTTCACTGTTCATACGCTAAAATAAAAACTAATGAAAAGAAAAGAAATATCAAAAGAGAGAAAAGAGAAAATATTGAGAATCAAAAGAATGAGTCCAAATTATCAGGAGCATCCAAGTGTCTCTACCGGGGCTATGGATGCTTGGCTAGCAGTAGAGCTATGCTTGGGAGGACCACAACGATAACCTCATTGGGGCTATGGATGCCTAGCTGGCAGTGAGGCTCTATCTAAGATGCTTTTCGAGTTAGAATCTTTATGTAGCCTAGTCAGACTAAATTTGGTTCTTATTGTAACTAAGGAAAAGAGGAATGAATACATATGCACAAACTTTGCCCCTAGTATAGAAAGGTTTGCTTGTCTCTAAATTTTGAATCTTTGCCTAACTGGTGAAATGATGTAAGGACTTAAACCAAAGATTCTAGGTTCTTGATTCTAGTTTTTTACTTAAATGCTCTGGAGCATTTTCCTAGTGGGAGATGCCATTTGTTGTGCAGTTTTCATACACACACCCCACTGAAATCAGGGACCCTCTTTTTCTTTTGTTCTTGGTGTTTTGGCCCTTTAATTTTGGGGATCTTGTTATGTTCCCAAATGATTATCTTACTCATGCAAATTCCCCTTTTGAAGAAACACTTTGAAAATCCTGTGTTCTGAGACTCATTTCGGGTTTTTCTTTGTTTTGGGAAATATTCCCTTTGGACAAAATTCCCCAAGCACCTTGAAAAGCCGACGGAGGCTGCTTTACATTATTTCTAGAAATTCCAAGACTTCGCAACATTTCATCTAGATTGGTTTTTCCCGGAACTCCATCGTGCCTTCAAATTTCTAAGCTCGTCATCTTGTCGATGCATTTATGTCTCTTGTATGATCTTGCAGTTTTCTCTTATTGGATTTAATTACGATTTATGTGGGGAAATTCATGTCATTTTCCTTGTCATGAGATTGGAGGAGCTGGACTTTGAATAGCCATTGCTAGATTGTGCATTTGAGGTTGTGATCGATCATTGAAGTAAGGTTTTTCTGGTGACTGTTTGCACTCTACTTAGACTTCAGAGTTTTTACCGGCTGTTGCTATTTCAAATTCTTTGCTCTCATGGTATGTACACGTTGCCTTTTCTTTTTGAACGAATTGAATTTGCTTCAAGGTTTGTGTGTGTGTATGCTTTGAGTCAAGATTTTGATGTGGCTGAGTCTGGTAGTAAGGCTAGGGTTTCTGGTTTCAAGTTCAATACTCTTCCCTATAGCTCACACCACCTTTCCTTTTGCATCATTGTGATTCAATGAGGTTAACAATTGCTTTGCTTGATTCTTAATTTGATTTATGATTTCTTATGTCGAGCTCTGGTTTAACCTATAAATCCCTAACCTTTGGTGAAATTGTGTCTTGGGAAAAGTAAAGCTTGTTGTTCATTGTTTAATCTGATAATTTCCCTGTCCTAGTTGGGTCATGGGAGAATTCGTGTGAAAAATAGTAGAAATGAAGTGACGAGTTAGGATCTAAGCTGTGTTATAATGGCGATTTCCTAGGGTTTCCCTTGTTGAAATCATTCCTCATATTGATTGGATCTCATTTAGATTGATTTGAAACATAGATTGTTCATCTTGCACATTGAACGAATTGAATCCCAAGCCAAATCCCCAACTTCCTAATCGTTTGGTCAATTTCAGTGAAATCCTGACGAAGTCAAATATTTCAGGATTTTGAACACCTCATGGATTTCCTTCACTTTAGGACTTCCCTAATTTTTCCATTGCTTTATCGATTTCTCAAAAATATGCTTAAAATGTGAAAATTAAACTGACTTTGTGAAATTCCATGTCTTTAGGATTTTACCAGGATTTCTTTGTCCCTCCATTTTCCTGGAGCTCGCAAACTATTTCCATTTTCACGGATTTTCGTCCTTGTCAGAATTCCCCGAAATCTTGTTTAAAATGAAGAATTGAGAGATAACATGATCTATTCGCTTATCATGGTGCATTATATGATCGATTTGAGCTATTTTAAGATGTGTCATGTTGTTTCTTTGTTAACAATGGTTGATTGGAAGTTTCTTTGTGCTTGTTTTGCTAGATTCTGTTTGGTTTGGAATTTCCCAAAATTTCCCTCTTGCCCAAATTTTGCGAAAGGGGTAAAAACCCGAACTTTGAGATGAGTAATTCTTATGAGATCTTAAGGGTATTTTTTTCATCATGGAATTTGCATTAAGGATGGATATATCATTTGTAATGGATTAGCTTGAGCTTCTTGCTGCGACGGATCTTTATTATGGTCTTTTTATTGAATGCAGGAAGAATCAAGTCAAGCTATTGTTGGAAGGACCAAGGGCAGGGTAATGGATCCAAGTGTTGAAGGGTCTGCTATCTCTGAGGAAAAAAGGATAAAGTTGGATATAAAGAGCATAATCCTATAGAGTAAGTTGACTTCCATCTTGGCAAAGGTCACCAATACAAATGTTGGAATGTGGGATTATGAAGAGTTTAAGACAAGGATGGAAGCACATAACCTCCTTCTGTTGGCCAAAAGGATATTGGAATCAACGTTGGCACATGTAGCTAGATTCCCTCCTACAGTTTCGTGTTATGAGTTGGTACTTGAATGTGCCAAACATTATGACAGGGGCACACAGAGGATAGTTGGTCCTCAAGGAAGGATTGTGGCAAATCTCAACCATGTGTCTATAGCCCAAACCTTTGACATGCCCGACAAGTCTCATGTAGTGGGTTTTGGTATGGATATAGCAAAGAAATATTATGGTGAAGATGTGATCAAATCCCAATAGGTTATTAATTCCTGGCTCGAGAAACCCAAGTTCCACTACTCCAAGCTACCCAAGCAATAATTCAGAGCTAAGTTTAAGAAGGAATACTATGATTCTATCACACTTCTTAGTAGGGTAGTGGGATCGAGGAGTGCAAGAGTATTTGAAAATTGGATGTTCCATGTCATTGTAAGGATGGAGTAGAATATTGAATACCATTGGAAATGCATTATAAGTGCAATGATACATGAACAAATGTGTAATGTCCTACAGACAAAGACCTTCACAATGACTTCTACTTGGTTTATGCACTTGTAAGGTTCCACCCATACAAAGGACTAAGTACAAGGGGTGTGTTTGGGCAAGATGTAATTTATGAAGTATACCCACAATTGCACTTGGGTGTCACACGCTATAGGAGGGTGAATGATGCATTCACCATGTACATCACTAGGCTATTACAGGGTGCACAACATGTTTAGATATTAGATAATGCTAAGGAATTGATCAAGAGGTTTGGAGTTTGGTTTATATAGTTCCCTACCTTTTCATATATCAGAATAGATCATTGTTAGAGGGCTCCATACAAACTCCCTAGATATCCCATGGATCATGTTATAGTTTTGGAGGTCACAAGGTAGATCTATGATTTTGATGCAATTTTCAAGAAGGACAAACATAAGACTGGATTTGGTGGTGATTTTCCTTTGAGGATAGGAAGTAGTGAGGGTGGCCTGCCGCTCTATTAATTCGGCCCATGCTTCTGAAGAAGAAATGAGTACTCTAGGTCTATCTTTCCATTCCAAGAGATCTAGATTTGATAGGATTGGTGAGGCACAAAAGAAGGATAGCAGCGAATATAGTCATAAGGATGATATAGAGGATTATTGGGCCAACAACAATGGTGAATTTGAAATCAGAAGGAAAAATTTATCCAGGTTGCCAGTGAACTTAGTTCGGCTATACAACATAAAGGCCATTCCAGATCAGTTTGAAGATGGAGATTTGATTTAGGGCCATGACTATGAAGCTGTCAAGGATAAACCAATTGGTGAAATAGATTGGCTGGAGGAAGAGAAGACATAATTAGAATAGATCATGACTCCAGTGATCAAGTGCACTGAGTTGTGGCTCAAGCACAAGATGTGGGAGTTGGAAAGTGAGGGTGTGCAATGCACCTATGATCTAATGGGAGAGTTGGAGTCTCATTCCATTTCTGAGGAATCAACTAAGCATGATCCTAAGGGTAAGACTAAGGTGAGCTCCCCTTTCAAGATAAAGATTAAAGATGTTCAGGCGGAGGAGGTAGAAGAGGTAGAGAAGCAAAGAAAACCTATTGCTAAGAAAAGGAAGAACATTTCTAAGAAATCTGCAAAGGATGAAACTGAAAAGTAAGGAAAAGAGGGTAGTGCTTCTATGCCTAAGACAAGAAGAATAGTGAGATTGTCATAGAAGGAGAAGGAAACTTCTAAGTCAAGGAATGAATTCAACCCACTAGTAATAAGTGTGGAAATTTTAGGAGAGAGGACACAAGTGTACATAAGAAGATCGAGAACTCCATCTCCTAAAGATGGTGTGCCAAAAGTAAGTTCTCCTATAGTTGTTCCTACCATTGAGCATGATAATGTCCCTCCTTCTTATGAGACTCACAATGTACCAAGTGAATCCAAAAATGCAGAGGATTATCAAGATCAAGGAGGAGAAGAATTCCAAGAAGGTGATCTATATAATGCTAAAGAAAAAATAGAGAAGGTATTGCAGTCTCCTCTGGTTACTTATAAGGATTCACCCGCAAGAAGTGAAGAGGATAGACCTCCTCAAAGAGAGGAAATGTCGATCAAGACTCCTTCACCAGTGTATGAAGAAGAAGAGAATGATAAGGGAAAAGAAGATAAAGTTGAGAAGATTCTTGAAAAATAAGATTTAAATGAAGATGTACCCAAGGTTCACCAGGATGTGATTGGACAAGGTAGTGTACAGTTGAATTCCATTTTTATAGGTTGGTTGGACAAAGATTTAAAGAGTAAGAAAGTTGCGGTAGATGATACTCCTCCCAACTGGGATGAATTGCTGGCAAACATAGGAAAGGGAAAAGCAAGGAAGAAAGCCAACGTTATCTCCAGGATCGAGAGAGATGAAGCAAATAATAGGGTGGTTCACATTGCTACTCCTTCTCCTGATAAGATTAAGGATGATGTGACCGGTAGTGATTACAGTGTGTAAACTATCAACTTAGGACCTACTTCCATGGAATAGGAAATTGAAGAATATGAGGGCTCTAGTGCTGTAATCTTGGGTAGATTGAGGAAAGAGGTACATACCAAGAAAGAATTAAAGAAGGAGAATGATAAAATTAAGAGGTATCTATAGGACTTGATGAAACCCTTGCAATCCATCAACTCCCCATCATCTGCTGCAATTTTTATACCACAAGAAACAATAACTGAGTTGGAGAAGATGAAAGCTACTACTCATGCCACAATGAGTTGGTTGCATGGAGTGCAAGCTAAAGGAGATAATGCTATCAGGGACATCCTTTCAATAGGTGGGGATGCTATGAGATCAATAGATCGGTGAATGAATGTACTAGTTCAGGATAAGGTTGATGTGGATCTCTTGTTGCAGAAGACCAAAACTATCATGGAATACACTGAAGATAAATTGGTAAGTGATGGAATTCTTCCTTCCTCCAAAGTTGCAAAACCTTGGGAATGGTTTGAATTTTTTCAAATAAGGTAAAGGGTTTTGAAGAAGGTGTATAAGTAGGGGAAAAAAAATTGAGGACATGCTGACTGAGATCTACAAGAAATGCATTTCCTTCTTTGACGTTATGATGGGAAGAAAAAGGTTTGCACTGAAGCATCTAAGCTTGGAGCAATTGAGAAAATGGTGGTGTGATATATATTCTCCAATCAATGAAGACCAAGTCACTGAACATTAGTTAGATGATGCAGCCACATACATTGCAATAATGGATAAATATCAAACCATGAAGGTGGATTGGGATAAATTTGTAGAGCAGTCAAGAGATAACATTAAGTCTATTGAAAGGAGAATTAAGGTGTTAGTTACTCCACCTATAGCCGAGTTGGAGAAGATATTTTGGATGGTGCAGGATAAGATGGAGCGAGAAGAGGAAAAAAGGGAGAGAATTTAATGCCATGCCTCATCTAAATTTGTGCTTCCCTATTATTTTTCTTCCTCCTTCAAATGCATTGGATCGAGCTATATAGGATAACCTAGGTCAACCTAGATGGAGTACATGCATTTAATGCATTCTTTACTTTATTTTGAATTCCTCTTGGCCGACTTGTTTTGTGGTCGTCTATTATTGTAAACCTAATTAGGCCAACATATCTTAAGGGTTTCTATAAATGTGGCATTCTGTCTCATTTGTAAGGGCTAGATAGTTTTTACTTTGGAGAGAATTAAGCAATATAGCAAGAGCTAGAGTTAGGAATTAGTCATATTTTCAAGCAAGTATTGTAACAGAAGATTGGAATTGTTGCTACTTTGGGTGATTTAATGCAAACAAAGATATTGTGATTTGGTGCCTTTCTTGTGTTGAGTTTTATCTGGCATGGTTCTTATGATTCTATCTTTTTAAATTGCTTAAGTTTATTTAATGCATGATAGGTTTAGTGTTAGATGACTTGATGGTGTTTATGCTTTGATTCTTGAAGTGTTTGTAGCAATCTCTAGTCCATACTTTTTGCAGCTAGCTAACTATTAGTTGCTTTGCAAAGTTAGGTTGGAATTTAATATTCACTATGCTTAGTTCGATTGTGGATATCTATTCATTTCAATTGCAATAGGGTTGTTTTGAATGAATATTAACAATCTGAAAATATTTAACGCCTCAGAAGATTGCACTATTTCTATAAGATTGCAGATTTATCTGGGTCAAGTAGCAATTAGTTTCTGAGGGATTGGTCCATTTCAAGTGTTTTATCATTTGCATTGTTAATCTTAGGATTAGAATTAATCTTAGATGTCTCTTTGAAACCCTTTTTTCTTTTTCTATTTATTTTGAATTTGGGTTAGATTTAGGATTTCAAGTATCACCATATTGCAAAATTTGATAAGCTTTGAGATTCAGTATTTTCTTGTAGTAAGGTTCCTTTGTGATTCCCAACATTTTCACATTTATCATTGAGTTGTTTATGCATTGTCAAGACCTGACATTAGAGACCTTGGGATTATCTCTTGAAGCTTGCTGATAGAGATTTACCTTTCAAGAGAGATAGGATAGCATATTCTATCTGAGTTGTTGTACAGAAAAAACATCAACAATATCCATTAAGAAAGAATTTCCTAGGAATGCAAGAAGTTGAACCTCTACATTCTTGCTGAAACCTATAACATTCACCTCTCAAGATTATATAGTTATTGTTACCCATTTTTCGCCTATGGGCTCATGCAGATGCAGGGGAAAATGATGTTTTAATTTAGCACGTGGGTTAAATGTGGCTCCCAAGAGGGTTGAGCCTAGTGTGTAGGTCTTTAGTTTAGGGGTGGATTTTCATTTGTTTATCCTTGTCTTTCCCTCTTTCCTTTTTTCTTCCTTCTTGTCTTTTCTTTGTTTTTGTCGGGGACAGAACCAGGTTGGGATCCGAACTTGGAACTTTTCCAAAGTTCCAATTTCTATTTTCGTTCCCACTCCGGTTTTGGTTCCACGCTTGTGTGCGTCCCTTTCTCTTCGTTGACCTTGCGTTTTGACCGTGGGGTAATTTTTTCCCTTTATTTTCTTCCTTGTCCTTTTTCCTCTCTTCCTTGCCTTTGTCAGAGGTAGGTTCGGGTCGGAATCCAAATTTGAAACCTTGTGAAAGTTTTAGTTTCAGGTTTGTTTCCGCCCCGCCCCCGCTTTGTTTTACCCGGGATCGAACTCAGTTCTAATCCCGCCTTTCTTTCTTTTGCTTCGTGCATCTTCTTTCTTTTCCTAGGCCCGAGAGTGGGTCAGAACCCAAACTTGGAACTTTTTCTAAGGTTCTGGTTCTTGGTTTCGTTCCGGTTCCGGCCCTGGTGCCGCTCTTTCTTTTTTTTTCCTTTTCTTCATGGCTTGGGTTCGAGGGTTGTCTCTTCCTCCTTGGTTCCCCCTTATGTTTTTCTTTTCTTCCTTCGTGTCTCGAATGTTGTCAAGGGTGGGATCAGAATGGAATTCAAACTTGAAACTTGAAAGAAGTTTCAGGTCCGAATTTAGTTCTGGTTCCAGTTCCGACAGTCTTCGTTCCTTCTTCCTTGTATTTCATCAGGGTTGCTTTCTCCCGTTTGTCTTTCTTCCTTTTCTTCCCTTCCTTCGCCTTCCTTTGAGTTTTGTCGAGTTCAAGTCTGGGTCAAAATCTAAAACTAAAACTTGAAGGAAGTTTCAGTGATGGATTTGGTCTCGATCCCGGTTCTGTCGGGATTCATTTGTCTTGACCCCGCCCCCGCCAGTTATGCAAAGTCTTGGCAAAAAGGACTTCCTTCACCAGGAGATGAGGATATCGACAAGAGGTCCTGCCGTTAGTGGAGTGGTCTCAATGAAATGAGTGAGTGTAGAGAAATGTCTCCCCGACATGGAGTAAGCTTGCCGAAGGATCTTGCCTTCGCCATAGTGTCTCATCGACCCGATGGGGTCTTGCCGATGGTTTTTGTGAGATCAATATATCTCTGGGAGCTCGCTATAAGGTCCTACCGAAAGAAGGAGTCTTGTCGATAGTGGTCACCTTTCCCACAAAAATGAACATCGGTTTAACTTCTACAGCTCGGTGAGAAGTCCTACCGATAGTCCTAAGTTACACCGATAGCTACTGTATGACATGCTCGCATCAAGGAAATGCAATTCACCTCTCACCGACATGCGATCCTTCTGAAGAAAACTTTTGACCACCTTGGAATCCACCTGGCACCAACTCAACCAATTAGAAGGCGCTAGGAAAAATCACGGGTAGTTAGATTGTTCGACTCCCCTCTGCAAGCAAGATCGACTCAGCATGATGACATCACTCTACTCTGAAAGCAAGGGTGATCAGTCAGTAATGGCAATGAATCTAATGGATAGATCTAATACCGCTTCTCGAAGGGGAGGTAGCCATGAGTCACTATAGCAGCTGGGGATGACAGCTGGAGGAGCGAGGAGGCATTAATGACCATGTTGCAAAGCATTCAAGGTGACTCTGACGGAGTCTTAATGGTAGACTCAAAGGCTGCAAGATAACAACGATGGCTGTAAAAGATCTGAAGGCCATGCCCAGGGATGAGCTTTCACCGACATGAGTAGAGGATGTGCATTAAATGCTTCATTGACTTCATTCCAAGCCTTCTAGGGCCGACGTGTCCAGGCACCGACTCATTTTTTGAAAAACCCTAAGGCAGGGGCTGACACACTTTTGTATATAAGGCATTTTTGCCTCTTTGTAAAGCAGTTCAGATTATGCATTCTGGAGAGTTAGTGATTTTTCCTCAAATCCTTTCTCAACTAATGTAGATTTTGTAACTCATTTGGAGTTCGGATGTATGCTCTTCTAAAGTCTGTGACCCTTTTGCAGTCCTCTCTCAGGCTAGCAGGTTTCTGTACTTCAACTTAGAGCATGTTATATAAAGCTTACCTTGATCACTATTGATGTTCGGATTTCCATCTTGTTCATGCAAAGTGTTGTGCATTTCAGGTTCATGATTAAGTTATTTTTGTGAATTTTTTTCATTCCTTCATAGCTTTATCTTGTGTTTCATGTCTTCCTTTGCAAAAGTATCATTATACAAATTACAAATTGTGTTCACTTAGTCACGCATGGGTTATGATCTGTGAAAATATTTCTTTCCTCTCCAAAAAAGTGTGTGAATCGAACCTGTTTGTGAAATGTTAGTGCAAGGCTTGTAGAATTGGATGTGTAATCTTATGTTCATCATTAGTATTTAAGTGTAAATTGAGTATTTCATTGTTCCTGTCATTTTGGTGTATCACCTTAGTTTAGTTTCAATTTATGTACTCCTTATCCCTTTCCCTTCAAGAATCAATAGTTTAGGTGACACCAAAGGAAGCCAGCCTTCTCCGGAGGTTCATTTCAATCATAGGTGACCCACAGCCTTGAGATGATCCCATGTTGCTCTAGAAGCTCAGTTTTTATAAACTTTGCACAGGGTGCAATTCTAGGTGACAACAGTTACCATATGATTTGGAAACTTATATCTACCCAATTCATTCATAACTTCAAGAAGTGTCAAATTACTATATCCTCCATAAACCAACATACAATTATGTACTAACCTCCCATTTATCATCAAAGAGGTATAGAAGGAATCAATATTTAATTAACTATGTATTAATGAGGTCCTTAGGTAAAATTTAAATATATCATATATATTTTTTAGAATTAATATTATTAGGAACACAAAAGGAATTATTAAAATTCTCTATGGTAGTAACATAGGCTAGCACTCTCTCCTTGTATTCAAGAATCCTAAGGATTCACCTACAGGACTAGAAATACTAACTCGAATCATGGCATGAGCCATATATACATGGTTATAATTAGGAAAAGGTGTTGAATATGATATAGTAACATTATATGTAGTGGGGAAAAATTAAATAAATTTTTGCAAGAAAAAAAGTCCTACCTTGATTTTATTAGCCGTGTCCCCAACTTCATTGTACTCTCTATATAGTAATCTTTGAGATTACTCATGTATTCTATTTAGGTAATCTAATTTTTGATCTTCCACATTATTAATTAATAGCACAACCCTATTGACCCTTACCACATACCCCATCTAGGTTATGGGTGCAGGAGCACCTTGACAATTTTGGACTAGTGATACATTATGGAGTCATGTTTTGTGTTTTTTCTTTTTTGTTACAAATTAGGTCTATTCAAACCAATCTAAATGTAATTGGTGTCATGTAGGGTCTTGTAGGTGTTTTGTTAAAAAATTTAATGAATAATGTGAAAGTTGCATAGTGAATGTTGTCAATTTTTGGCTTGTATTGGGATACCAATGGTCACCCAATCAAAAATCAGTTGGGGGCCATTGGAATTTGAAGATAACTTCTTTAAAATCCTCTAAGAAATGTGAGGCATGGTGATTGGTGAAGTTTTGAAGAGAGAAAAATAAAGAGATACTCTATTTTGGTAGAAAATTATGTGTTTCTTGTATTTCCTAAACATGTATGGCCCCACACAGCAACATAATCATCTAAGACTCATGTGAATTGATAGTGCTTGGTGTCTACTTTTGTTTGAATCCTATTTTGTTGAATTTCATTCAGATTGGTAGAAGCTTGAGGTAGATTTCTGTAAGTGCTCTGTTTGGTTAGGGTTTTAAGGGTTTTGTGATAAATCATGTAAAAGTAGGCCTTTACACCATAGGAAAATTGTAGAAATTGGTGGAATGGACCTTCTAGGCATGATTTCTTTAATTTTGGTAGTTTTACAACACTCTTTGGATTTGTACTGATTAAGGAGCAATAAATAAAATCACAATTAGGTACAGATCAATGGATAGTTTAGCGGGTACAAGGTACTTCTCAAATACTGATTTAAAAAGTGGATACCATCAAATCAGAATAAGGGAAGGGGATGAGTGGAAGAACATCTTTAATACCAATGAAGGTTTATATGAATGGATAGTGATGTCATTTGGGTTATCAAATGCCCCTAGTACATTCATGAGGCTGATGAATGAGGTTCTAAAGCATTTCATAGGAAATTTTTTGGTGGTATACTTGGATGACATCATTGTGTCTAGTAAAAAAAAAGAGAATCATTTGGAGCACTTGGACAAGGTATTGAATAGACTCAATGAGGAGTTAATGATCAGTCTCGAGAAGTGTGAGTTTATGAAGAATGAACTTGTATACCTTGGATTTGTGATTTCAAAAGGGAAATTGAAGATGGAACCCACAAAGGTAGAGGCCATACTCAGTTGGCCAACACCTACATTAGTTGGAGAAGTCAGGAGCTTCCATGGATTTGCTAGCTTCTATAAAAAGTTCATCAAGAATTTTAGTCACATTTGTGCACCAATACTTGATACCATCAAAGGTGAGAAGAGGCATAAGTTTCAATGGAAAGTTGAGGAAAATAAAATCTTTGAGTATTTGAAGACAAGAGTGGCACAATAGCCTATTCTTACACTCCCTAACTTTTGCAAGGTGTTTACTGTGGAATGTGATGCAAGCAGGTCTGCCATAGGTGCAATTTTGAGTCAAAATGGGAAACCAGATGCCTTTTTCAATGAGAAACTAAATGATGCCAGAAGAAAGTATTCCTCATATGACCTTGAGCTCTATGTCGTGGTACAGTCTCTCAAGAAATGGAGACATTATCTCTTACCAAAGGAGTTTGTTGTCTTTACAGATTATCATGCATTAAGCTTCTTGAATAGACAAGACAAGTTGAGTCATAGGAACATGAAGTGGATGGAGTATTTGCAGGCCTACACATTTACAATCAAGCACAAGAAAGGACAAGCAAATCAGGTTGAAGATGCCCTAAGTAGGAGATCTATGATGGCACAAGAAGTGCAACTCCAAAGTGTTGGGAGAGATGCACTAAAAGGTATGTATAATGATGATGATGATTTTATGGATGCATTTGTTGTTTACAGTCAGTCTCAAGATGTTTTTCACAATGAATACTCTAATTTTGTGTTACAAGATGGTTTTCTATTCAAGGGGGCTTAGTTTTGTGTGCCTAAGTGTTCCATGAGGGAAAATTGAATAAGGGAGAAGCATAGTGGTAGTTTGAGTGGACACTTTTGGTTTGATAAAACTTTAGAGCAGGTTAAGAGGTTTTATTACTGTTGATGATGTTTTCTACACAACAAATCAAACATAATATAATATCCTATCTCTCTTGAAAGGTAAATCTCTATCAGAAAGCCTCAAGAGATAACCCCAAGGTTTCTAATGTTAGGTCTTGACAATGCATAAACAACTCAATGATAAATGTGAGAATGCTGGTAATCACAATGGGACCTTACTACAAGCAAAATACTAAATCTCAATTTATCAAATCTAACAATATAATGATACTTCAATCCTAAATTTAATCCAATAATCAAAGAAATAACAAAAGATAAAGGTTTCAAAGAGATTTCTAAACTTAATATTAAACCTAAGATTAACAATGCAAATGACCAACACTCGAAATGGACCAATCCCTCAAAACTAATTTCTACTTGACCCAGATGGATCTGCAATCTTATAGAAACAATGCAATCTTCTAAGGTGTTAAGATTTTCAAATCATGAACATTCATTCAAAAAACCCTATTACAATTGAAATGAATAAACCCTCACAATTGAACAAAGCACAGTGAATATAAAGTCTAGGCTAACTTTGCAAAGCAACTAACAATCAGTTGGTTACGAAAATTATGGACCAGGGATTGCTGCAACACTTCAAATATCAAATCATAAACATCATTAAATCAAACCTAATTCTAAATATCTCTTTTCCTCAAAGCAATTCTAAATATAGAATAACAAGAACCATGCAATACAAGAAGAACACAAGTATGGCACCAAATCACAATGTCATTACTTGCATCAAATTATCCACTGTAGCAACAATTCCAGCTTTCTATTACAATATTTGCTTGAGAACAACTACTTTCCAACTCTTGCTCTACTTAATTCACTCTAACTATCTCTCTATTTGTCTATGTATAAAATTTATTAACCCTTACAAATGAGGAAAATTTCCATATTTATAAAACCCCCAAAACATGTCGGCCTAGATAAGATTTTACAATAATAATTAGGCACAACAAGTTGGCCAAGAGAAATTCAAAATGAAATAAAATATGCATTAGATGCATGAACTTCATCCAGGTCAGCCTGGGATCTCCAATGCAGCTCGAACCAATGCATGGAAAAATAATAGGGAAGCACAAATCTCAATGTAGCCAATCATTAACTACCTTCCCCTTTGTCCTTATTCTGATCCATTCCTTTCATGAACTTTGAAAAGCACCCTATCCAAGTCGGCTATAGGTTGTAAAGGAAAAACCCTAAGTCACCTTTCAATTGATGTAATTTCTTCCCTGGATTGTTTCACCGACTTATCCCACTCCACCTTATAAGTTATGTATTTGTCAATGATAGCAATGTAGGTGGTCGCATCATCCAACTGTGCTAAAAAATAGAATCATCTTTAATTGGAGCATAAACATCATGCCACCACTTTCTCAACTATTCTAAACTCAAATACTTAGGGGAAATCTTCCTTCTTCCTGTCATAATCTCAAAGAAGGCAATGCAGCCATTGTAAACACCAGCTAGGTATCATCAATCTGCCTCCTTTGTTTGTAAATCTTCTTCATAACCTTCTGCCTAATTTGCAATACTTCAAACCATTCCCAAGGTTTAGCAACTCTGGAAGAAGGAAGAATTTTATCATTTACTAGCTTATCCTTGGTGTGCTCCATGATGGTTTTAGTTTTCTGTAGCAAGAGATCTGTATCTTCTCTGTCCTGAGAAAATACCTCTTTCAACCAATCAATTGCTCTCATAGCATCTTTCCCAGATGAAAGAATGTCCCTAATAGCATCATTTCCTTTTGTTCGCACTCCTTGTAGCCAATTTGTAGTAGCAAGACTTGAAGCCTTGATCTTCTCTAGCTCGGTGATAGTTTCTTGGGGTAAGGGATTCGTAGCAAAAACTGAGGGGTTGATAGACTGCAAGGGTTTCATCAGATCCTCCAAGCATTTTCTGAGTTTTTCATTTTCCCTCTTTAGCTCATGCTTAGTTTGAATTTCTTTCTTCAATCTACCTAGGATAACTATGCTAGAACCCGTATAATTTTCAATATCCTACTCAACAGAAGTGGGCCCCAAATTAAAATTCTGCACATTATAGTCTTTTGCAAATACCTCATCTCTATTCTTATTCAGAGCAGGGGTGACAATGTGGACAACTCTATTACTTGCCTCATCTCTTTCAATCTTGAGATGACCTTGGCCTTCTTCTTACCCTTGTCCTTTCCAATCTTGGCCAACAACTCATCCCAGTTTGGTGGAGTATCTTCCACAACAACTTGTTTTCTCTTTATCTCCCTATCCAACCACTCTGGAATAGTGGATTCCAACTGCACTTTGCTTTGTTTCTCCTCCTCCTATTGACCCTTAGGTGCCTCTTCATTCAAACCCTACTTCTCAGGAGTCTCTATCTTGCTCTCCTTCTCTTCAGTATGTTCCTCCCTACGCTAAGGTGATGGAATCCTATCTACCTCTTCCTCTCTTGGAGGTGACTTAACCTCCTCGGTTCCAATAGGTGACTCTGCATATGCAACCAAGGGAGACTGCATTACCTTTTCTACTTCAGCTTCTGCACTATAAAGGTCACCCTCATGAAATTCCTCCCCTTCAGTATCTGGATGATCTTCAACTTTCTCAGATTCACGTGGTTTGCTTTGAGCTTCGTGGGCGGAAGGAACATCATCATGCTGCTCCTCATGAGAAATAACTAGAGGAAGGTCTATTTTAGGCACACTATCCTTGGGAGGAGTCCTAGACCTCCTTGTGTACACCCATGCCTTCTCTTCTGAGCTTTCTACATTTACCACCAGTGGGGTAACTTCTTCTTCTCCTACCTTGGAGCTTTCCTTTTGTGATAGTCTTATGATTCTTCTCCTTTTGGGCACAAGAACATCAACCTCAGGAGCCTACTTTTCAATTTCTTTCTATTCAGACTTCTTAGTCCTTGACCTTTTCTTAGCAATTGGCTTTCTCTACTTTTCTATTTCTTGGACTTCCTCCTCTTGAACACCTTTTATCTTGATCTTGAAAGGAGAATCCAGCTTGCCTTTTCCCTTAGGATCCTACTCAGTTGATTCCTTATAAGTGGAGTGAGGGTCCATATCTCCCATCATATCATAGGTGCACTATACACCTTCATTTTCTAGCTCCCACAATTTATGCTTAAGCCACATTCTGGTGAACTTGGTGAATGGATCCATCAATTGATTTAGTTTTTTCTTTTCTTCCTCTAACCAATCCACATCACCAATCGGCCTGTCCTTCACTGCTTTGTAAGCATGGCCCTGAATCAAGTCCCCATCATCTTCAAGCTGATCAAGCACTACCTTCACATTGTATAAATGAACTAATTCAACATGAAGCTAGGAAAACTTCTTCTTCCTGATCTAAAATTCATCACTGCAATTGGCCCAATAGTCTTCCAAATCAACCTTATGGCTATACTCTCTAATGGCCTTCTTTTGGGCTTCACCTATGATATCAAATCTGGACCTCTTAGAATGAAAGGATAAGCCAAGAGTTCTCATCTCCTCCTCTGAAGCTTGGACAGAAATAATGGAAGGACATGCCTCTCTAGTGCCAATCCTCAAGGGGAAGTCTCCACCAAAACCAGTCTTATGCTTGTCCCTTTTAACAATGGCATCAAAGTCACATATCTGTCGAGTGACTTCCAGAAGTATGATATGATCAGTGGGATACCTTGGAAGCCTTTATGCAACCCTTTGAAAACCATCAACCTGGATGTATGAGAAGGTTTGGAATTGAATAAACCAAGCACCATATTTCTTGATTAACTCCTTGGATTGGTCAGAAATCCT
This sequence comes from Sequoia sempervirens, assembly GCA_007258455.2. NCBI lineage: Eukaryota > Viridiplantae > Streptophyta > Pinopsida > Cupressales > Cupressaceae > Sequoia > Sequoia sempervirens. The sequence goes on from VDFB02271358.1 coordinate 803,952,860, forward strand.
TATGTGCTCTACTCCTTGAAGCAATCTAGTGATATGCATGGCGAATGCATCATTCACCCTCCTATAACTCAAACTTCCCAAATGCAACGGAGGGTAGAACTCATAGATAATATCCTATCCAAAGGTGCCCCTAGTACTCAATCCCTTCTATGGATGAAACCTTGTAAGAGCATAGACCAAGTACAAGGTCATTGTGAAGGTATTGGTCTGCAGCACATTGCACAAATACTCATGAATCACTCTGCTAATGACACCTGCCCAATGGTAGTCAGTATTCTCCTGTTCCATCCTTACAATCACATTGCACATCCAATTCTCAAACATGCCAGCATTCTTCAATCCAACCACCCTGCTAAGAAGGGTGATGGCATCATAATATTCCTTCTTGAATTTTTCCCTGAATAGTTGTTTAGGCAGCTTGGAATAATGGGACTTGGGCTTCTCCAGCGAAGAATTGATAAGCTATTGAGATTTAACAGTCTGTTCTCCAGAGCTGATTTCATGTTGAATTCCACCACGTGAAACCTATCTGGCATATCAAATGTTTGAGCTATGGAGACAGGATTTAAGTTTGCCACAATCCTACCCTAAGGACCAATAATTCTTTGTGTATCACTGTCATAGTGTCTAGCACACTCAAGGACCAACTCATAACACTGCACCGTGGAAGGGAAACCAGCTACATGTGCCAATCTTGATTCCAACATCCTCTTAGCCACCAGAGGAAGGTCTTGCACTGCCATTCTTCCTTTGAACTCCTCATAGTCCCACAGCCCAACATTGGTATATATTACCTTTGACCAGACATAAGTGATCTTACTCTCTGGAATCTTACTCTTGATGTCCATCTTTATTCTTTCTACTTCGGATATGGAAGATCCCTCCATGTCACCCTTAGCCTTCCCAGCTATCACCTTGCTTGACTTAGCCTGCACTTGACAAAGGAAACATAATAAAAACCATAGGAAACCAATGATAATTCATCAAGGGTATCATTAAAATGAGTCCCACATAAGCAAGATGTCATTAAATTTCAAATGAAATGATCATATTAAACTTCAGGTTTCAGGGCCATCCGCGGAATCCGAGTCAAAAAAGAATTTTGAGGAATTCTGGGCCAAACGGATTCCAATGGAATAAACAAGAAAACACCAATTAGCAACTCAATCCAATCATTATTAATCAACATACAACATGTGAGATTTCAAAATAGCATAAATAAATCATAAAATGCACCATCACTTATTAACAAATCATGCTATTTCATATTCCTTCATATTCCATCAGATTCTGGGAAAATTCACCAGGGTCGGAATTCCGCGAAGGTAGAGACACTTTGCAAATCCAAAAAAAAATAGGGAACCAAGGACTTCGGGAAAATCTAGAGTCGACAGAAATTCACAGATAAGGTAAAACTCTGAAAGTATGTAGATTCCAGGAAATCAAAGGAAATCAAGAAAATCTGCTAGAGACGAAAAATCCGCAAGAGACGAAAAATCCCGTACTAAGGATGAAACCCGAACTGTGACACTAAATCATGATTTCGCCTAGATTGATGGATCGATTATAAATTTCAAGAACCCAGGCCCATAACAAGTTTGGTATGGGTCCTTCATAGATTTTCTTAGAATTCTAGGCCAATTGGGAGGTGAACTAGGGTTAAATGATGATGCCCTAAGTCAAACCCTACAAATCCACCATTAACGCATAGGTAAGCTCAGGATTCAATCATTTCAAGCACTAATTCCTTACTAGGGGGGGTAATCACGACTCTCAAGCAAGACTTTTCAGAAGGAAAAGAAACAAACGAGCTTGGAAATTACTTGGGAGACCATAAATTAAACAATGCTATGCAACACTAGTCATGAAATGATCAAACATTCAAGAGTTCAAACCCCAATAAACTCTATAACATCAAAGCGTTATCCACAATCATCAATTAAAAGCAAGGAAATCGAATACATACCATTGTGAAGTGGAAATTGATCTCAGAAACAACAAATGCGATTTAATGGCATCCACAAAGAATAGCAACAGGAATGCACTAGAAATCAACACTTAAATTGAACAATTCAAACTCAATGCCTCAAATCCAATCAAACACTCGCAATAATGAACTCCTTAGCTCAATCGATGACAAACAACAAAGCATAATGGCATAATAGTCATCAAAGATCAATTAAATATATCCCTCGAAGCTCATATAGATGACATTAATGTCGCCGACAAGACAACCAGGAAAAACTTGGAACCCAACGACAGGATGGAATTCGGAAAAATCTGGACCACACAGAATTCTGCGAAGACCAAAAATCTCCGAACCACGATGCACAGCTGGAATCCGAGTAGGATCCGGTAAAATCCGGCCAGGGTGGAAAGTCTCGAACTTAAGTGAAAACCTGAACTTAGCTCAAAATTAAAGATCTTTAATGAATAACTTAGGGGAACCACTTAGGCCATCAAAATAAACATTTAAGCACATGCCAAAGTAAGATAAAACCTCAAAATGAAATGGCCAAGACACCAAAAACCAAAGCAAAAGAGGGTCCCTGCCTTCAGTGGGGCATGTGTGCAAAAACTGCACAACAATTACTAGCCAAGGATGCATGTGGATGTTAAGAAGTTTGTAGAGAGTTGTGGGATATGTCAAAGGGCCAAAGGATCAAGCTCCAATTCAAGTTTATGCCAGCCTTTGCCTATACCTAACCGTCCATGGGAGTCAATAAGCATGGAATTTGTTTTGGGTCTGCCTAAGACACAAAGGGGGTATGCCATTATTTATGTTGTTGTGGATAGATTTAGCAAGATGGCCCATTTCATTGCTTGCAGGAGTACAAATGATGTGTCTCACATAGCTAGTTTATTTTTCAAGGATATTGTAAAGATTCATGGACTGCCTTTGACCATTGTGTCTGATAGAGATTCTAAATTCATAGGTCACTTTTGGAGGACCTTGTGGAAAAATATAGGAACCAATCTGCAATTTAGTTCAGCCTACCATCCACAAATGTATGGACAAACTAAGGTTGTAAATAGGTCACTTGGGAACTTGTTAAGGTGTCTTATAAAGGAACATGGTCAAACATGGGATCTCATACTCCCTCAAGTAGAATATGCATATAATGATTTCATCAATTGAAGCATAGGAAGGAGTCCATTTGAGGTAGTATATGGGATGAATCCAAGAGGGATACATGAACTCAAAGATCTGAAGGATATGGAGAGAAGAAGTACAGCAAGGGAGGAATTTACAATAGCTATGGACATACATGAGCAAGTCAAGGAGAACTTGAAGAAGAGTGTGGAGAAATATAAGAAGAGTGCAGATTTGAAAAGGAAGGATGTTTAGTTCAAGGTTGGGGACATGGTGCTTGCACATATTAGGAAAGAGAGGTTACCTAAAGGAAAATATATCAAACTAATGATGAAAAAGATTGGTCCTTGCAGGGTGGTACACAAGTTTGGGAAAAATTCTTGTGAGATAGAACTCCCTCCAAGATTTTCTATCTCACCTATATTTAATGTTGTTGATCTTTATCCTTTTAAGAGTACTGTGAATAGAGGTGATGATGCATTTTCTATAGGAGTTGAATATGACAAGTGGATTAAAGACCTACCACCCAACCAACCAATGAAGCTTGAAAGCATATTGGATACAAGGGAGATCAAAAGGACTAGGAAGAAATTATACAATGAATACTTGGTCAAGTGGCATGGCCTAACAAATGAAGATGCTCAATGGATGATAGAGGAGGATATAAAGCAGCATAGAGTTTCTATTCAAGATCTAATTTCATCAAGAGGATGAAATCTTTTCCACTCTGGTTGTATGGTGCAGGAGCACCTTAACAATTTTGGTCTAGTGATGCATTATGGAGTTCATGTTTTGTGTTTTGTTCTTTTTTGTTACAAATAAGTTCTATTCAGACCAATCTAAATGTAATTGGTGTCATGTAGGGTCTTTTAGATGTTTTTTAAAAAGTTTTCATGAATAATGTAAAAGTTGCATAGTGAATGTTGTCAATTTTTGGCTTGTATTGGGATACCAACGGTCACCCATTCAAAAATCAGTTGGGGGATGTTGGAATTTGAAAAGAGCTTGTTTAAAAGCCTTTAAGACATGTGAGGCATGGTGGTTGGTGAATTTTTGAAGCGAGAACAATAAAGAGATACTCTATTTTGGTGGAATATTTTGTGTTTGTTGTATTTCCTAAACCTGTACGGCCTCATACAACAACATAATCATCTAAGAATCATGTGAATTGATAGTACTTAGTGTCTACTTTCATTTGAATCCTATTTTGTTGAATTTTATTCAAATTGGTAGAAGTTTGAGGTAGATTTCTGTAAGTGCTTCGTTTGGTTAGGGTTTTAAGGGTTTTGTGACAAATCATGTAAAATCAAGCCATTCCATCGTAGGAAAATTGTAGAAACTAGTGGAATGGACCTTCTAGGTGTTATTTATTTGATTTTGGTAGTTTTAGGGCAGGTTGATGGAGTTAATGGAGGTTTTGCTCGAGCCCTATTCTAGCATCCCTATTTGCTAGGCTTAGTTTTGGTAGAGATTTGATAGGACAACAAATTTTTAGGAAGTTTTGATGAAACAAATGGTTAATTTTGACCCTATGTGACCTGGAGAGATTGTTGGTGAATTTTTTTTGAATTTGTAGGTTGATTTGAGGACACTTCTTTTGTAAAAGTGGCCTAATTTAGCCTAATTCCAACATTGTAGGTTAGTTTTCAGAAGATTGTTCCAAAACAACATGAGGAACTAGTTATTTATGTGGAATAAAAGGGTAAGGGGTGTCTGAGAGTGTGAATTTTTTGTCTCTTGTAGACCTTCTCTAAAAATTATGATAAAATAAGGCTCGATGGACACCTACTAGAAAGGTGGACAGTTTGTGAAGGAACTATCCCTTAAGGTTGTTTGTAGACTTGAAGACTAGTTTGGATTGATTGGTCAAGTCCTAAATCACCTTGCTCTGCATCATTTATTGTCTCTCTAACAAGAACTATTCTCTTCTGGATCACCTTCCCTATAGCATCACCATCTGTCAAATCTTGTTTTGAATTTTATTTTAACTTTTATAGCTTTTTGGTATGTGTATTAGGCCCAAAAATATCACACACGTTATCTTTAGGTTGCACATACCATATTTTCAACTACCAATCATTATGAACTTGCACAATTTTAGCATTTGAAAGGGCCTTATTATCTTCATATTATGGCCTATTTTTTTCTACTATTAGTGCATTAGTTCCTTAAGATGTTGAAAATTATGTGCCAACAAGTCATAGTGGTTTGTATTTCTATCATATTCATACTATAAGGCTTCATCATCATCATATTGAGTCATATATTCATCTTGATGATATTCAAGGCCATATTTAAATGTGTCCATCTAGTTAATATCATCCTCATAATATTGGGGGCCTCCACCATCTATGATGAATTCATTCTCATTTAACACTAAAAGTGTTGAATAAGACAACTGAAAGGGGGGGTGAATCAGTTGTCATAGATTTTAACCTTTAATTCAATCACCGAAACTGCTTAAATGATTAATCATCAAATATCAATGCAGAAACTCAAATCCAACACAAACAAAATAACACTAGATTTAAATGGAAAACCCAATAAGGGAAAAACCACGATGAGGATTAACTCACACTATAGAGAATTACAAAAGGCTCACTGCCTAAAATAAGGCTCAATGCCTAAAACAAGGCTCATTGCCTGAAATTAGGACTCATTGTCCAGACTCACTGTCCACAGGGCTACAACCCGGAGATACAAAAGATGGCTCACCACCAGAGTACAAAAGTTAAGGCTCACTACCAAAAGATTGAAATTATAGAATACACCTTCAATTTGTAGGGTTCAATTCCATTGAAGCTCAAAATATGAAGTACTACCACACACAATAATCACTAAACAAAATTGCACTGATCATAACTGATAAATCATTTAGGTTCTCACACTTTTCTTCTCCTTCACACACACACACACTTCTCCTTCTTTCTCTTCCTCATACCTCATACATTCATTCCTCAAAACATCTTATATATATACAAGCATATCTTGATCATCAATTAGGTCGACATCATATATGATTTATGCATTATACCAAGTTGGCTAACATTTGTAACGCATAACTAGTCTTCATAATATATTGTATACGTAGAGTCGCCCAAGATCTTTGAATATTATAATCATAGATTATCTTACGGTAGAAAACTGGGCCTTAATAATTAACTCACCAGACCAATCATACCATACCATATATAATGATCATCTTTAATAGAAAATATCTTTTAGTAACTATCTCATTCATTCAGTACTATGTTGACATCAATGACAACCTACTATCATTAATGACAACCATTTGATGCAATCCAATTTCTAGTTCAATCTCCCCCTTTGTCATTGATGGAAACACAAGATGTGAAAATCCAACAACAACCTATAGTTCTTCTCTTTGATAGGCTTGAAAATTATTTCATTCTTTTCACATGCTTTGTCTCCCCCTTTGACATCAATGATAAAGAAAGAAGATCTATCTTTCCCTTTAAAAAATTTACAAAAATAGTCTTCGAAAAATGATATAAAAAATGGTTCTTTACCTCAATCCTTCTTCCCTTAAAATATCTCCTTGTATTTTTCTTTTAGCTTCAGAAGAAATATCTTCCAAGAATCCACTGCCAACCTGATGTTTAAATAAATACTATTGTTCTTTGCTATCAAATCAATTGTTTCTAGAAGAGTATCTAGGATAGTGATATTTTGTTCATTTTTCTCAACTTCCACCAGGTGACCAGAAAGTTGTTCCAATCTCAACTCAATTATCTCTTTACCCTTCCAAAAAGTTTTCACAATACCATCCCTTTGTGCCATAATGACTACAAGTTCAGACTATAAGGAATTGATCCTTTTCTTCTACGCTCCATCTGTGTCAATAAGAATATCATATGCTTTTCCAATATAATCCAGCTCAAACTCAATAGCATCAATTTTTTCTTTATAGTTTCTGATATAGTAGTAGGCCACCAGAGACAATACCTTTATACATTGTTCACACTCTTGAAGCATGTTTTCTACTCATTTATGTTCTCAATCAATTTCTTCTATGCATTTCCACATCTTTCTTCCATAGCTACTTGAATTTCATCTTTTCCTTTAGTTTCATTAGGTGACAATGCTTTTAGATTGTCTTCAATCTGCTCAATCAATACTTCCGATAAAAAAATTGTCAATTTTCTTAAATCAATATCATTGTGAATTATGTGAATAGTCAAAGCGTCTGTGATCTCATCTTGTTCATATGATGGTCGAGACAACCAAATATCTCCAATCTTCTTCAATCCATCAAATTGCTCAAGAATCTTCAATATATTCTCTTTAGTGAAATCTTCTTCATCATCCATTGATGCTAGATCAATTACTTTGGTAATCTTCTCTTCCTTTTCTTCTTCCTTCTCCTTAGTCTTCAACTTCATTTCTAGAGGGGAACTTGAGATGATTCTTCTTGCTTTTTTCTTATCGGAGGGGGAATCTACTTTAGATACTACAACGAGACTAGGAACCTTGCCAGAGCACCAAACATTTATTTTGTTTTCAAAGTATTCTTTACAGATATTTTCCTTTTCTACTAGACATTCCAGATAAGGGTAGACTTGTTTCCCAATTGGTATAACTGACTTCCACACAACATTCTCTTTCAATGGTAATGATTTCAAAAAATACATCATCAAACATACAACTAGAGATCCAAAACAAAAGGGGTAATTATCATTCTTTGTCATAGTAATGTTCTCCATCAATTGATTCCTCAGTAACTCACACAAATCAAAATCCTCATTCTTTTCAACCATTTGATGCGCAACATAAACAACAATCATGGAAGTAGAGCCTTCCCTATTTATGAAATAGATCTTATATGAAATGTGAAATGTCACATACCTTATCATAGGGTCGATTATAGTTTGAATTAGAAGTGCCCTTTGATCTCCTATTATGTTGGAAAATGTTCCTCAAGCTTACTGACATGAAACTCTTGAAAGAGAAAAATCGATGAGACCCTCAGAATGTCTTACCAACCAGCAACTGTGTTCAAAAGATTAAAGTCGTTGAGACTTTGGTTCTATCTTGCCGACGAGAGTCATCAGCAAGACATGTCTATTGCTGTGAATTTCCTATCTCTTTCCGTCTGGGTAGACCTCTTTCCGATGGGTTGATTCCTGGTGATTATCGGGGATACTCTTGGCGACGAGTGGCATCGAGGAGAGGCATGAACCTTCAGAGTGACTCATTCTGATAGAGTATGTCTCACCGACGGTTTTACACAAGAGTGATATCAGGGAGACTTGATTTGTTATCAGTCTGACTTCTTAGGGTGTTGTTGATACCTTTGGTCTTGCCAATAGCTATGTGATTAGGCATTTTGGCATCGGGGAGACACGGTCTAGTGTCTCACCGACATGCGATACAGTTTGAATGTTTTGACTGAACCACTGTCTGACGTGGTTTGTTTTGAACCAATGAGAAAAGTCGAAGGAGAACTGTTGGTAGTTGAACTATTGCGACTATTCCTGTGTGGAAGATGAACAAATTGTGGGAAAAATGACTGCTCTAGAATGGTCGATAATGGTGAACAGTTCAATGGCGTAGAGTTGTTCAATTCTGAACACGATTTGATCAGTGTGAATGAATTCAATTCGGAGAGCATTGTAAGAGTGATGTTCTATACAAGGTTGATCAAGGAAATGTTGTTGCTATTAATTTGACATCAAAAAGTGAAGTTCAATCTCTATATGTAATTTTGTTTACTGTAATACAAAGAGACTTTACTTGGTGTGGTGGGTTTTTGTCCCGTAAGGGTTTTCCCACGTAAATCTGGCGTCCAATTGTGTATGTGTCCATTTCTCTATTCTGTTATTCTTTTCATGTGCATCTTATTGGACTGTAATTTAAAAATTTAAAGTCATATCTGCATTCTTCCCTGAGGTTTTGACGTTAGGAGAGTTTGTTCTGCACCTAAGCTTTCCTTACAAGTGGTATCAGAGCCTAGCCAGTTGTGTTATCCTTGTGAGTACATTGGGTTTTTTGTATCAATTCTATTCAGTGGAAGTCTTGTAGAAGTTTGGTAATTTGAATTACAAATTAAGATGGCAAGCACGTCAGGAAAGATTGAAATTGAGAAATTCAATGGCAATAATTTTGAGTTGTGGAAACTCAAAATGGAAGATCTGTTGGTTGATCGTGATCTTTGGCTTGTTGTGTCTGGAACGAAGCCTACAGGCATGAAGCAAGAGGATTGGGACCTCGTAGATCAAAAATCAAAGGGGCTGATAAGGCTCTATTTAGCAGACTCTATTCTTCTAAATGTTCATGAAGAAAAGACATCTTCTTTGTGGAAAAGACTAGGAGCTATTTATCAGGGCAAGTCCTTGGTGAATAAGTTTTTCTTGAGGAAGAAGTTGTACTCTTTGAAAATGCAGGAAGGAGAGTTTGTTGCTGATCATTTGAATGCTTTCAACATGTTGATTGCTCAGTTAGCATTTGTAGGTGTAAAGATTGATGAAGAAGATCATTGTATGCTATTGTTATGTTCTTTTCCAGATTCTTGGGATCACTTGATGATGGCTATTGGGAGTACTAATTCCTCTTTTAAGATGGAAGATATTGTTGCTTCTTTGTTATCAGAAGAGATGAGAAGAAAATCTTCTGAGATGGTGAAGGAGGCTCTTACTGTTAGAGGCAGATCGAAAGAAAAAGGAAAGAAGAAGGAAAAGAAGTCCAAATCCAAATTAGAGGGGAGATAAAAGTCTCCTAGTAAGAAGTCCTAGGTAAAGTGTTGGAATTGTGGGCAACCTAGTCATGTCCGAAAGGATTGCAAAGAGTAGAAAAAGAAGAAGAAGAAGTATTCTTCCGACAATGATTCTTCTTAGAGTGATGCAGACGCTTTCATTGCAGCCTTGGCTACACAGGCATTAGATGATGTATGGCTGATTGATTCTGGAGCATCTTTCCACATGACATCTCATAGAGACTGGTTCACTAAGTATGAAAAATACGATGGTGGAAGGGTGTATTTGGCAAGCTATTCATCTCTGGAAATAGTTGGTTGTGGAAGAGTCATAATTCAATTCCTCGATGGAAGAGTGAATGGAATCAATGATGTAATGCATATACCAGGTCTGGCTCGAAATTTACTTTTTGTTAGTAAGTTGAACAATGTTGGAGTGCAGTCATGTTCTCTAGAAATGGCTACAAGATGACTAGAGGCTCAATGGTGCTAGCTAGGGGTGCTCGTATTGGTACCTTGTATAAGTTGTATGCATATGTTGTGTAATGCAATAGTGTCTTTGTAAAGTCACATAAGGCTACTCATGGAGAAAAGGAGGAAAAAGTTCCTGATAGTGCAAACTCTATGGAAGTTAAACTTCCAGCAGAAAAGACTATGCTCTGGCATCATAGACTTGGCCACATTGGAGAAAAAGGTTTTAAAACCTTGAAAAATAAAAACCTGGTTGAAGGGCTTGATGATTGTAACCTCGAATTCAAATTTTGTGAACATTGTATATATGGTAAACAACATCATGTTTCATTCTACTCCAGTCCTCACAAATCTTCTGGTTTACTTGATTATATACATTCTCATGTTTTTGGTCCAATAAATGTTCCTTCTTTGTCTGAATCAAGTTATTATGTATCGTTCATTAATGATTATTCAAGAAGGGAATTTGTTTATTTTTTGAAAAGTAAAATAGAAGTGTTCAGTCATTTAAAGGAATTTAAAAACCTTGTGGAAAATTAGACTAGAAGAAAAATAAAATGTTTAAGAATTGACAATGGCAGTGAGTTTTGTTTTGATGAGTTCGAAAGGTACTGTTAAGATCATGGGATTAAAAGACATAAAACTACACCCTACACTCCACAACAAAATGGAGTTGTTGAAAGGTTCAACAGGATAGTGATGGAAAGAGCACGAAGTATGCTAAGCAGTGCTGGCTTGGAGGAGAAGTTCTCGGCTGAGGCAGTTGCAACAACATGTTATTTAATAAACCGTTCTCTGAATTCTTTTCTTATTGAGAAAACACCTTTGGAAGCATGGTCTGGAAAGAAGCCCTCTCTGAGACACATTTGTGTCTTTGGCTGTGAGGCATATGCATATGTGTCAAATGAAAAAAGGTCTAAATTGGAAAACAAGGCTGTTAAATGTATTTTTATTGGTTATAGTGTTGGAAAAAAAGGATACAAGCTTTGGAATACTGATACAGAGAAGGTTCTATACAGAAGAAGTGTTATTTTTTATGAACTAAAGCCTTCTACATTGGATCTGTAGTCAAAGACAAAATCAGAAAATAAAAATGATGTAGTTGAAATTCCTCTGATACCAGATAAAGAGGAATTGAAAATTCAAAATGTACCTGAAACTAAGGAGAGCTCAAGTAGTTTTGAGAGTTCTGAAGAAAAAGATCAACCTCAGCCTCAGCCTATGAGGAGATCAACACGTGAAAAAAGGCAACCTGATAGGTATGGTTTTTCTTTGTTAGATTCTACTTGTGCCTATGCTAAGTTAATTTCTAGCACCAATGAGCCTAGGACTGTGAAAGAGGCATTTAGAATGTCTGATTCAAACTCTTGGTTGGAAGCCATGAATGAAGAAATGGCATCATTAGAAAAGAATGATACTTGGAGTTTGGTTCCCTTGCCTAAAGGCAGAAAAGTTGTTGGCTGCAAATGGGTATTGAAAAGGAAAACAGGTCTGGATGACAGTGTGGAAAAGTATAAGGTGATTGATTATGGAGAAATATTTTCTCTTGTAGGTAAGCTAACGTTTATCAGATTTCTTTTGTCACTTGCAGCAGCGTATGACTTAGAGATTGAATAGATGGATGTGAAGACAACATTTCTTCATGGTGACCTTGAAGAAGAAATTTATATGTCCCGCCTAAGCACTTTGTGGAAAAAGGTAAAGAAAATCTAGTTTGCAAGTTGAAAAAATCTCTGTATGGATTAAAACAATCTCCTAGAATGTTGTACCAGAAGTTTGACACTTTTGTTTTGTCATTGGGATTTGGAAGATCGAAATATGATCATTGTGTGTACTACAAAGCTGAAAATGATCGTGTTCTTATTATTTCTCTCTATGTTGATGATATGTTGTTCATAGGCAATAGTAAGTTAATGATTTCTAATATAAAATCTCAGTTGTCTGCAAAGTTCAAAATGAAAGATCTTGGTGCAGCCAAGTATATTCTAGGAATGAAAATAACCAGGGACAGAAAGAGTAGAAAACTTTGGCTCAGTTAGAGTAAGTATATTAATACTGTTTTGGAGAGATTTTGTATGACTGATTGCAAGCAGCTAGTTGTTCCAGTTTTGTAGGGAACAAAGCTATCTATTGAAGACTATCCAAAATATCCTACTGAGATAGAGGACATGACCAAAGTGCCTTATGCTAGTGCAGTTGGCAGTTTAATGTATGCAATCGTCTGTACAAGGCCAGACATTGCCCAAGAAGTGGGAGTACTTAGTCGTTTTATGGAGAATCCTAGAAGGACACATTGGGATGCTGTGAAAAGAGTGTTTAGATTCTAAAGGGCACTTCAGAATATGCTTTGTGTTACCATGGCAATTTGATTGAATCATAGAGGACTCTCAGCATCCGAGGCTATGTAGATTCTGATTGGGCAAGGGACATTGACAACACAAGATCCACCGGTGGATATATTTTCATGATGAATGATGATGCAGTTAGTTGGATGAGTAAGCGGCAAGTTGTAGTCACTTTGTCCACTACAGAGGCAGAATACATGGCAGCAACACATGGCTATAAAGAAGCAATCTAGTTAAAACGTTTGTGTTCTAATATTGAGTTTGATGCATGGAAAATTACTATTTACTGTGATAGTCAGAGTGCTATTTGTTTGGCAAAAAATCCTACTTTTCATTCCAGGATGAAACATATTGATGTGCAGTATCATTTTGTATGAGATATGGTGGAGGATGGAAAGGTCTCTTTAGAAAAAGTGGATACTCTGGAAAATGTTGCAGATGCATTGACGAAGCCAGTGAGCACAAACAAGTTCAGGTGGTGTGCCAGTTCAATGGGCCTTAGTTCCCATGAATTTCAGTAGTTTTGTTGTGCTCTGGAGGTGTCAGTAAGATCTTTGTCAAGTGAGAGATTGTTGGAAAATGTGCCTCAAGCTTACTGAAATGAAACTCTTGAAAGAGAAAAATCAGTGAGAACCTTAGAATGTCTTATCGACCAGCAGTTGTGTTCAAAAGATTAAATTCATTGAGACTTTGGTTCTGTTTTTCCGACGAGAGTCATCGGCAAGACATGTCTATCACAGTGAATCTCCTATCTCTTTTTGTCCGGGCAGACCTCTTGTCGATGGGTTGATTCCTGGTGATTATCGGGGAGACACTTGGTGATGAGTGGCATCGGGGAGAGGCATAAACCTTCGGAGTGTCTCATTTCGACAAAGTATGTCTCACCGATGGTTTTACACAAGAGTGATATCGGGGAGACTTGATTTGTTATTGGTCTGACTTCTTAGGGTGTTGCCGATACCTTTGGTCTTGTCGATAGCTATGTGATCGAGCATTTTGGCATTGGGGAGACACAGTCTAGTGTCTCACTGACATGCAATACAGTTTGAATGTTTTGACCAAATGATTGTCTGACGTGGTTTGTTTTGAACCAACGAGCGAAGCGGAAGGAGAACCGTTGGCAGTTGAACTGTTGCGACTGTTCCTACGTGGAAGATGAACAGATTGTGGGAAAAATGACTATGCTCTGGAATGGTTGATAATGGTGAATAGTTCGATGGCATAGAGTTGTTCGATTCTGAACATGATTTGATCAGTTTGAATGAATTCAATTCGGAGAGAATTGTAACAATGATGTTCTCTAGAAGGTTAATCAAGGAAATGTTGTTAATTTGACATCAGAAAGTGAAGTTCAATCTCTGTATGTAATTTTCTTTACTGTAAGACAAAGAGAATTTTCTTGGTGTGGTGGGTTTTTCTCCCGTAAGGGTTTTCCCATGTAAATCTGGTGTCCAATTTGTATGTGTCCATTTCTCTATTGTGTTATTCTTTTCATGTGCATCTTATTGGACTATAATTTAAAAGTTTAAAGTCATATCTACATTCTTCCTTGAGGTTTTGATGTTAGGAGAGTTTGTTTTGCACCTAAGCTTTCCTTACATATTACCCTAGTTAGAGCTTCGACCTCTTTGTTCTTTGCTAACTTCTTCACAGGAATGGGTCCATTATTGCATAATCTAGTTATTGTTGCAATTGCTTCATTTTTAATATCATAGGGTTTGTCAAAGATCATCTGATCATCTTGAATTCTACTTAGAATAATTTGAACAATGTCCACATCTGAAAAGTATGGAAATTCACTCCAAATGTCTAAACCCTTGTGCCCTAGATTCTTAACCTTCTGTATTTGCTCAACTAAAAGAGAAGCCTTGAGATTTTGAATCTTATCATGATTAAATTCATCGATTTGTAACTTAATTTTTGTGATTTTTTTTTGTGTTGATCAAACACCACCATTTCCTTTGACTCCATTCTTCCTTGTTCTCCATACTTTCATTTGCTAACAACCCTAACACCTTATTCCTCAACTTGTGCTTTACTCCTTAGCTCATTCAATTCATAATGGAAAGAGACCACACAATCATCTTTATTTAACTTGTCACTTTTTAGGGTTTCATCATAAAAGGTAATTTATTGCTTATGACATCATCATCTATACTTCACTTTGTTAGTACCTCCTTCACCAATGCTATTGGATCAATTTTGAGAAACACTGTAAGACAAGAAGGGCTCCACAAATTTCATGGTTTGCATCTTTTCCACCGAAATTTTCTTCAATGGGCCTTCATACTAGAGATTCATATTACTTATCCTTGTGTCATCATACGACACCTCACATATCAGGGGTTTGTTAGATTCTTTTGTGACTGCTTCCCCTGAAGCCATTATTGGGTTCAGTTCTTGAAAAAGGTATCTACACCAGATGTAGATACAAAATTAATTGATTTGTCCTTGTTCTCATGTTCTTCCTTCTTTCTCCAAATTCTTGTCATTTCTTTCCTTACTTCTTCAACATCCACTTTGTTCATCGACATGTTTTTCTGTTTTAATGGATTAGATTTCTTTCCAACTTTGCTCCTACAAACTTTCAAGATATGTCCTGATTTGTTGCAAATGTATCACTTAGCATATCCAAGTTCAAATGAATTTTATTTTATCTTCATCCTTCATTGATCATCCTTGTGTCCAAAGATATTGCATGTGTAGCAGTAGCCTTGAAAAGATTGAACCCTTCTATTTGTATCAAATATATTCTTCATCGTTTGAATTCTACATTTGGTAGCTTTATGTCCAAACTTGTTGCACACATAGCATTTTTTAGCAAATTAAAGAATCCAACATTCTGACTTGTTTTATTCTAGTTCATCCTATTTCTGCATTTTGTTGCTCTATGTCCAAATTTATTGCATGAGCAACAAAAGCCATTAAAAGATGAGTACCTTTGAGCATTAAGCTATCGAGTGGGTATCCTTCTAGTATTGATTTTTTTATGGTAAGTATTTCCTTGAAATTTCCTTTGATTATTTATTTTTCTAAAAACTAGTTTAGTGCTTTGTCCTTTTTTAAATCCAAGACCACCTTTATCCTTTGTAGGTTTCTGAGATGAAATCAACTAATCAAGCATTGTAGAGCTTGTCTTGAACCTTTCTTCATGATCTTTCACTTTTTCCAGATCAGCCTTTAGGGTTACTGCTTCTTGTTCAAGCATATCACATTTTTTTGTCTTTTGATTGATAGTCTTTTCCAATTTTTCTTCCTCTATCTTGCTTTGTTCAATTTCCAATTTTAGATTCTCTTCCATCCTTTTGCTTTCTTCATGTTCCATTATTATATTCTTAAAATTCTCCTTTGCTTCTTTTAGTTCCTAGTTAACCTCTCTATGCTTTAACTTGAATTTTTGAATATGATTCCTTAGTTTCTAAATGCATTCATTTGCTTGCTTGACATTTTCTTTCATATCTTCACTTTTAGACTTTGTAACCTCTATTCTTACTTCTTCATCCAAGTCAGATCCCGTCATTATTTAATTCAACCTTTTGAGATCTCCTTCAAGCTATTAAACTCATTCCAAAGGACCAAACTCTAATACCAATTATTGAATAGGACAACTGAGAGGGGGGTGAATCAATTGTCACATATTTTAACCTTTAATTCAATCATCAAAACTACTTAAATGATTAATCATCAAATATCAATGCAGAAACTCAAATCCAAAACATAAACACAGTAACACCAAATTTACATGGAAAATCCAATAATAGAAAAACCACGGTGAGGATTAACTCACACTATAGAGAATTAGAAAAGGCTCATTGCCTGAAATAAGGCTCACTACTTGAAATAAGGACTCACTGTCCATAGGACTACAACCCGAAGATACAAAAGATGGCTCACCGCCAGAGTATAAAAGTTAAGGCTCACTACCAAAAGATTGAACTGATAGAATACAGGTCTTCAATGTGCAGGGTTTAGTTCCACTAAAGCTCAGAATATGAAGTACTACCACACACAATAATCACTCAACAAAACTGCACTGATCATAACTAATAAATCATTTAGGTTATCACACTTTTCTTCTCCTTCGCACACACACACACACACTTCTCCTTCTTGCTCTTCCTCATACCTCATACATTCATTCCTCAAAAAATCTTATATATATATACAAGCATATCTTGATCATCAATTAGGCCAACACCATATATGATTTAAGCATTATACCAAGTCGGCTAACATCTATAACACATCACTAGTCTTCATAATATATTATATATGCAAAGTCGGCCAAGATCTTTAAATATCAAAATGATAGCTTATCTTATGGTAGCAAATTGGACCTTTAAAATTAAATCACCGGACCAATCATACCAGACCATATATAATGAACATCTTTAATAGAAAATAGCTTCCAATAACTATCTCATTATGATATTGCTATCAGGATTCAATCGTGTAATTTTACCGGTAACTATCTCATTCATTCAATACTGTGTTGACATCAATGACAACCATTTGATGCAATCCAATTTCTAACAAAAAGTTCAAATATAGACTTTATAGGATCATGTGGTAGGTAAAATATCCCACATCATAACATATCCTCTTGAAAATTCCATGTTCTTTTATCAATGGATCAAGGGGAATCATGTCAAAATGTATGGAATTTCCTTGCTTCTAAATCATTATCCTATTAATTTGTGGTGGAATTTTGACCAATCTATATCGTAGGGTATATTGGGTAACCTCTTACCCTCGTTGAAATATGGTGTACTAGCATTACCAAGGAGTGGAGCTTTCTCATTTCTCTCCACCCTATATGAAAGATCCTTCATTATTTTTATTTACTTATCCAACTTATTCTTAGTAGAAATGGACCTACTTGAAATACCTCTATCCAGTGGTAACACCTTCACATATGCTTTCCTAATTCCTACATGTTGTTCTTAATATTGACTATAGTAGCATAGGCCTCCCATACTATTTGTGGGTATTTTTCCCTTAATCAATATCCAATCTTAGAATCAAATACACCATAATACAAGACCAAAAACATTAATTCATTTGGTATCAAATTCAAAGAAACTTTTCTCATAATCAGGATGAATCTACTATTAAAATAAACTATTCCTTTATTTACTCCTTTCTTTATTGTAGCCAGTGCATGGATTACAAATTTTGGGTCAACCCTATTCTCGTACTATATTCCAAAAACACACAAGAAATTTCCAATGAATCTATACTAATATCCAAAAACATTAGTACCACTTATTTTTCTTTCTTCCAAGGACGAAATTGTTGCAAGTATGTTGGTGTTTTCATTGATGTCAATAGTTGTTGTTGGTCATTGATGTCAACAGTATGGAGATGGTTGGTTTTATTAATGGATGTGTTCTATTTTGATAAATAAGGTGTTGTGGTGATTTCATCAGTGTTGTCATTGATGTCTTGATGGATAAGAGTTACAACTATAGTAAGTTCACTTGGTTTCCAAGTGCTTTTGAGAAAAATTGAATAAAAGAGTGTGCAATGTGACAAAGGTGTGTTCAGTGTTGAGCTCTACATTTCTTCATGGTTGAAGACAAGCTTGTGCAGTTTGGATATGATGATCAAAGGTGTTCAGAGGTTCTATATATAGATTTTTAGGTTTTGGATCGTACATCAGTGAAAGTTGTGTTTGATAGTTTGTATATCTTTGTGGAAGGTTGTCAAGGAGAAATGAGATTGCTCTGCATTTCTCTGTAGTAAGGTTTCTTGTCTTGCAGATTTTAGAACATGCTTATATTGTATGTAGCTTACTTCCCTTGAGGTTTCAGGTGTTGATGTGTTCCACAAGGTTGGTTAGTAAGTTGTGTTTTGTGGGAGTATGTCTGGTTGCACAAAATGATGTTGTTCTTTGTTTTAGGTGGTTGTGGAAGAGTTGTAGAATATTTTGATGATGTTGGAATATTATGAGATATTGTGTGGATGTTGTGAATTTTTGTTGTGTGGTCCACATGTTGTGAAGAAGCATGTATGTGGTAACTTTTAGTGTTAGTTTAGGTTTGGCCAACTTGGCATGCTAGCGCTATTTGCAGAGGTACCTCATGGATTGTAAATGTGTTGAGTAGCATGGTAATGTATATTTGGGTTCTAGTTAACCCTTGGCATGGCCGTCCTTCACTTGTTTCCACCACATAGGTGTTTGGTACCGACCTATTTTGGTGTAAGGTGGTAAATATTTTTATTGAAATTTGTTAAGGTCATTGTAGGAGTCTACATCCATGAGGTATTTGTGGAAATATAAACCATTCACAATCCACTTATTGGTTCTCAAACATCAACATGAAAACACTTAAATACACATGTTGAAGCAACACTATGAGTGGATTATCTCATTTAAGTGGAGAAGGATCACTTCCTCTCTATGATGGACCTATACATGCACATCCTCTTATGTTATTAATGTTTTGAATGAACACGCATTCACCCATTCTTTTGCATCAAAATGAATCTATTGCATTTTGGTTGTCATTGATGTCAAAAGTTATATGAAGAGTGTTGCATTTTGGTTGATTGGTTGCTAGAGTCTCTGAGAAATGCTCTTTGCATTTCTCCATTGATGAAATTTTTCTCCTATGTTTTGGAGTATAGCTTTCTGTTGTGTCAATGCATATGTGATCCACGTTTCAAATCATTTGAGTTATCAAAAAGTTTTTTTTAAGAGTGGTAGATTGAAGAATGTTTTGATTCTATGAGGATTTTCTCAAAGGTATAAAAGTTGGCTCTATATATCGCTGCATTTGAAGATACGGTTGTGCAAGTTAGAAGTTAAGTTCATTGGGATGTGAAGGTGTTATATCCAAATTTTCATTTCAATAATCCTTCCACGAAGAAAGTTAGAAGTGACAGAGTACTAGACTCTGTTGCCTAAAGATTGGTTTCAATGTTTGTTTGCTTGTGCTAGCTTTTTGTTGCACGAAATTGTGAAAGGGATGTATGAGAGTGTTCTTGAATATCATGTGATGCTTGTTGATGTTTCACAAAGTGGCTTTTGGCTTCTTCATTACAGGTTGTGGTCTAGAATGAATGTTTTGTTGGCTTATGCTTTTGTTGAGGCTGACTAAGGTATATCTATGGTGTGTACCACAAGTTCAAGATTGAGAAGAGCTTAAGGAGTGATTGAAGGTGTTGTATGGGTCATGTCAACTCATCTCGAAGAAACACAAATAATTTTTTTATCATTCTTATGTACCACCAATGGATGTGAAGGCTGACAGGCTACATGTTACATGTTTTCTTGTTTATGGCTGACCTAATTTATATTTACAAAGTGTGTGGATGATGTTTATAGAAGATCAAAGTTGTGAAGATTGTTTTGGGACTAGGTTAAGCACATGTTGGGATTTGTAACCTGGCATTTTCCTCTTCTTGGTATTGCATGTAGTCTTTTGGGTCTTTCCCTCTACATGTTTCATGTTGTTTGTTTTATCACTGGCCAACTTATAGATGTAATACATTTATTGTTGTAAGCCAACATGTGAAATGTAATTAATTCAATATCATGTATAAATTCTAAACCTAGTTGATCTAGGGTGTAGTATGGTGATGATTGTGTAAGTGCGTGGAAGAGAAAGAGTAGTTGTGGTAGATCCTATTTTGCTTCATTTTGATCATATCCCTGTAATAGAAGGCATGTGAAGAAGAGTGCTTAATTATTTGCTAGAGGAAGTGAGCCAAAGGCAATAAATTCTTATTTTTTGAAAGTAGTGGGCTAGTAGGCAATTGAGAAGACATTTGGAGAGTGCAAAGTAGAATTGAAATTATCAAAAGATAGTGAGCTTAATTGTCAATTTTAGATAGTGGAAGGACTACCATTCTATAATCATTATTGAGTGTGTGCTCAGATCAGGGAGTTGTAGCTTCCTTGGGTGTAACCCTAAAAGTATAATTAGGGAGTTGTAGCTTCCTTAGGTTGTATCCCTAAAATAAAGTTGTAAATGTTGTTCATTTTGTGAGGTTGGGTTAGGATAGTAGCTCCTAGCAACTCTCACCATGGTTTTCCCCTGTGGGGTTTTCCACATATATATGGTGTTGTGTTGTGTATTGTCTTCCTCTTCCATGTTCTTGTTTATGTAGTAGAGTTTAAAGTATTTGTTTGTTTCAAAAGGTTTGGGATTTGATAGAATACTGATTCATCCCCCCTCTCAATATTTTGGTGTGTTCAACAACTGGTATCAAAGCCAAGTTCCTTAGAAGAAGTCCAACAACTTGAAGAAGATCTAGGATAGCACACAAAGGATCTCATAAGGCACCTATGATTGATGGAACAAATTTTTCTTTCTAGCATTTCAGGATGGAAACATATTTGACCTCTTTAGGGTTTGGCATTTGGCAATCAGTCAAGGATGGTTATATTGTCCCTACTACCCCTCCAACTGATCTAAAAAAGATTAAGGCCTATGAGAACAATGGAAAGGATAAGAATACTATCTTGAGTGGGCTAGTAGACTCTGAAATTGTAAAAGTAATGAACTACAAGTCAACAAAGGAGGTCTGGGGAAATCTTAGTGGCATTTATGAAGGAGAAATTAAATTAAAACAAGCCAAGTTACAGATCTATAGAGGCAAGTTTGAGAACCTGAAAATGTCAGAGGATGATGATATTGTAGGATATTTGCTCTAAGTAGATGATGTGGTCAATGCAATCAGAGGACTTGGTGAAGAACTAGAAGAACCAATGGTGGTTAAAAAGGTATTGATATCTCTTCCTAAAGCTTATAATCCTAAAGTTTCTTCTATTGAGGAAGCTAGAGATTTAGATAACTTTTCAATGGATCAATTATATGGTGCTCTCACTGCCTATGAAATGAGAGAGTTTGACAAAGAAGCTCCAAACAAGGAAGAAACTTTCAAAGCCAACAAGAAGAAGTATGAAGCATCTGATCAGATTAGTGACACTGATGAAGAAGAAGCAAAATTTGTAAGGAAGTTGAAGAGGGGTACCAAAAAGTACAAGGGTAAGCTACCTTTCAAATGTTTTAAGTGTGGAGAGATTGGTCATTTTGCTTCTAATTTTCCCTTAAAATATTCTAAAAATAGAAACAAAGATTCTAGAAGAAATAAGTTTAAAATGAGTCTCTACTCCAAGGAAGATTCCTTCTCTTCAAAGGATGAGAAATCTAGTGGTCTAGATAATGAGGAAGTGTATAAGAGCGAATTTGCACCCCATGTGCAATTCCCATTTTTGCCTTTACCCACCTTAGAAAACCAACTTTGGAGGCATAATTCCACCTAAGCCCACTGCTTGCATCACACTTGGTGACTGTTTTGAGTGTCGGTAGAGGAATTTCTATTGGGGACTCCCGGGTGGCGCACTTACATCCCTGACAGATTCCTGCGGCTAAACCTGTAGACGCATTACTCTTCTCATTGGAGGTGAAGTTGTAATGCCCCTTTCGGCTGACCGACCCGAATATGGCCATTTCTCTTCATCTCTTCTTCATATTCATCCCTTCAACATGCATTTCAAGCTCTTCACATCCTCTCCCAAGCATTGAGCTCACTCTTGGCAGCTCTAAGCATCCTAGCAAAACACTTTACACTTCATAGCAGCAACATCAACACTCCACCACTTTAGTAGAGCAAGTGTGGAACAAAACACCATTGTAGCAGAGGCTTGAGTTCCTCTCATTTTCTCCCCCAAGCAGCCTTGAGTGCTCTTGGTGGAGGTGGTAAGCTTTCACTTATCTCCTCTATTACTTGGTTGAGTAGCATAACACTGTTTGGTAGTGCTTTAGTGCTCTTTATTTCATTTCTACTTTTCTCGAGCTATCTATTTGGCTGTCCGTGGAGGTGGGAACACCAAAACAGGGTTTGACTGAGGCAGGACCCTATACAACCACCCAACAATTTATCTCTCCCTTTTGTGTACAGGTATTGGAGACACTCATGAGCTAGAAGCTTCATCACCCACACGGTAGTAAGTATTTCCTTTCTTCTCTTTATCGTCTCTATTTCTATTTCATTTCAGTCTTATTATTTCTTGTTGCTTCCTTGCATTCTAGAGGTTCTCAGTAATTGGAGTGTAAGTCATCACTTAGCCATTTTATGAGACATTCTCGCTTTTTGGTTTGTACAATACGTCAACGCACCTCCAAGATGCTAGTGCGTCACATTGTCGTATGTATTTTGCGCTAACGTCCTTTGGCCGAGAGCTTGTCAGTTTGTCTAGAAAATCTTTGTGACCTGTTCTTTTGGATTCTGAAACTCTCGCAGCTATTCCATTGAGGTAATATAGGGTAGTTCGCCCTGTGAGGCTCTCTGAATGAAGAGAACTTGTGAGTAGCGAATCCCCCTATATCACAGGAAGAAATCTCGTTCATGGCTATTGAGAAGTGTGAAGATGAAACTAAAGATTCAAGGGTTGTGTGGACTGCTTTTGATGCAAAAGATGAGGCAAAATCATGGGTGATTCACAGTGGTTGTTCCAACCAAATGACATGGGAAAGGAGCAAGTTTATCAAGCATGTGAAGTGGAATGGAGGCATAGTCAAGCTTGGAGATGATATTTTAGTAAAGATATATGGAAAAGGTATAATAAGTATTGATGGAAAGCACAAGATAGAAGATGTTCCTTATGTTAAAGGTCCCAGGAACAATCTTCTTAGTGTGAGTCAAATGTGCAACAAATGATACAATCTTATATTAAATAAAAGAGGATGTGAAATCAAAAAAGGAAAGTTTGGAGAATTGGTGGCAGAAGGATCTAGGACTAATGGTGACATATACAATATATAAAGGATGTCAATGAGAGAAGTTGTCTTCTAGGAAAAATAAGAGAATGGGACACATCAATTTTGACAACCTTGTGAAGATTAGTTCATCACTTGTAGTAAGAGATATTCCCAAGATAGTCAAGCCTATAAGTACTTTGTGCAAGGAATGTCAGTTTGGAAAGCAGTCAAGGATAAGATTCAATTCTAACGAGTATTCTTCTTCTAGACTATTGGAGTTGATTCATATTAATTTGTGCAGACCTACCAGAACAAAAAGTCTTCGAGGAGAAAGGTATTTCATGCTTTTTATTGATGATTTCTCTAGGATGACATTGGTTACATTCTTAAAAGATAAATGTGAAGCTTTTAGTAGATTCAATATTTTCAAATCAATGTTTGATAATGAAGTGAATGCTAAAATAAAGTTTATGAGGTATGATAGAGGAGGTGAGTTCACATCAAATGAGTTGAATGATTTTTGTGAAGAACATGGAATAAAGAGGCATTTATCTTCTGATAGAACTCCTTAGTAGAATGGGGTAGTGGAAAGAAATAATAGGACTGTTCAAGAGGTGGAAATGACTATATTGAAGGAAGAAAATATTCCCAATGTTTATTGGAAAGAGGCACTTCATACTGTGGTCTATATTCTCAATAGAGAATTATTAAGGGTGAATAGAAATAAGACCCGATATGAGTTATGGCATGGACAACTAGAAAATGTTAGGTATTTTATAATCTTTGGAAGAAAATGCTACATCAGAAGAGATAAGATGTTTTGGGGGAGTTTGATTCAAGAGATGATGAAGGTATTTTTCTTGGATATTCAACTCACAATAAAGCATACAGGTGCTACAACAAAAGACTAGGAAAGATAGTTGAAAGTACAAATATTAAGGTTGATGAAGATTTACATCAGAATATGTATGAAATTGAGGATTGTAGATCTAATGCACCTCCCTTCCCAGAAGAAGAATACGAAGAAGGAAAAGAAAAATCAATAGAAAATCAAAGTAAGACTCTTGCCAAGTATGTTCAAAATAATAATTCTGAAGATCAGATTATTGGAGATAAGAGTGAAGGAGTACAAACCAAGAGAAGGCTTGCAAGGAATAATGAACAAGTAAACTTTTGTTTATTATCAAAGATAGAACCGAAAATTTTTGTTGATGCTAGCAACGATGAAGGATGGATACAAGAAATGGAAGAATATTTAAATTAGATAGAGAAGAATCACATTTAATAACTGGTTCCAATGCATGCAGACAAGAATGTGATAGGAACAAAATGGGTATTCAGGAATAAGTTGAATAAATAAGGAGAAGTTGTAAGAAACAAAGCAAGACTGGTATGTAAAGGTTATTCATAGGTAGAAGGAATTGACTTTAAGGATACATTTGCTCTGATAGCAAGAATGGAAGCAATCAGAATGTTTATTTCCTTTTCGACCCACACGGACTTCAAATTATATCAAATGTATATCAAATTAGCTTTCCTAAATGGAGATTTGGAAGAATTCTACATAGAGCAACCTAATGGACTCTAGTTATCAAAAGACCCGAACATGGTGTGCAAACTCAAAAAGGCATTGTATGGTCTCAAACAAGCTCCTAAGGCTTGGTATGCAAGGTTGGCCAAGTACTTGCTTCAACAAGATTTCAAGAAAGGTATCACACATAGTAATCTTTACTTCAAGATTGAGGATGAAAGAATTTTGATAGTTGGTGTATATGTTGATGGTATAATCTTTGGTGGAAATGATGAAATGTTCAAGAAGTTTTTTGAAGAAATGCATAAGGTATTTGAAATGTCTATGGTAGGTGAGTTATCCTTCTTTCTTGGTCTTCAAATTGCTCAGCTAGATGATGGTATATTTATTTCTCAAGAAAAGTATGTCAAAGAGATGTTGAAGAAGTTTGGTATGGAAGATTGTAAACTTGTGAGTACTCCTACGGTAACTAGTTGTCATTTGATCAAAGATGATAAGTCTCCCTTACCTAATCAAATTCTATATAGATCTATGATTGGAAGCCTATTGTACTTAATTGCTTCAAGCCCTGATATTATACATGCAGTATGTTTGGTTGCAATATTTCAAGCTAATCCTAAAGAAACCCATGTGAAGGTATTCAAAAGAATCTTTAGATATTTGAAGAGCACTTTGGATTATGGATTATGGTATCCAAAAGGTAATGACTTTGGTCTGAGTGCATATAGTGATACTAATTGGGCTAGTTGTATGGATGATAGGAATACTAGTCAAGTGGTGCTTTCTTTTTAGCAAATAGGTTAGTTTCATGGAATATTAAGAAGCAAGATTCATTATCTTTATCAATAGAAAAAGAAAAGTATATTGTTGCAACATCAAGTGTTGTAGATGAAGCAAACATTAAAGGATATCAAGATAAAGTATGATGAGCCCATTCATATTCTATGTGATAATATACAAGTGCTATCAATATTTCAAAGAATCGAGTGATGCATTCTAGAACCAAGCACATATCAATCAAGTATCATTTTTGAGAGAAAAGGTTGCAGATAAAGAAGTGAAGTTGGAGTATGTATCTATAAAGGATTAGGTTGCAGACATTTTCATCAAGGCACTTTCAAAGGATACATTTGAATATCTCAAACATAAGTTAGGGGTAATTGCCCCTCCTTCTTGCTACATGCATAGTTGGTGTATCTATCCAGGGGGAACAATTCAAGTCATAAATTTATTCCTAGACTGATGGGGGCTACCTCTCAGGGATAGCAGGTAGTGGTTGTTGCTGATAGGGGGAGTAAGTAGTGGTTGTTGTTGATAGGGGGAACCTGTATGTTGTTTGAAGAGGGAGAGAAAAGTTTGTTTTCCCTTTACCCTTGATATCAAAGGGGGAGATATTGTGCACAAAAAGGGGAGATTTTGTTGGTTTTTCCATCAATGACAAAGGGGGCGATTGTTGCAGTTTGGTTTTCATTGATGTCAAAAGTTCTATGAAGAGTGTTGCAGTCTAGTTGTTTGGTTGTTAGAGTCTCTGAGAAATGCTTCACGTTTATCCATTGATGATGTTTTCCTCCCATGACTTGGAGGATAGTTTTTTGTTGTGTCAAGGCATGTGTGATCCATGTTTCAAATCATTTGAGTTATCGAAAAGGTGTTTTTGAGAGTGGCAGATTGAAGACTATGTTGATTCTATGAGGATGTTCTCAGAGGTGTAAAGGTTGGTTTTGCATATCTTCACATTTGAAGATATGGTTGTGTAGGTCAGAAGTTAAGTTCATTGATATGTGAAGGTGCTATATCCAATTTTTCATGTCAATAATCCTTTTGTAAAGAAAGTTAGAAGTGACAAAGCACCAAACTATGTTGTCTCGAGACTAGTTTCAATGTATATTGGCTTGTGCCAAATTGTTATTGCATGAAGTTTTGAAAGGGATGTATGAGATTTTTCTTGAATATCATGTGATACTTGTTGATGTTTTGCAAAGTGGTTTCTAGATTCTCTGATATAGACTGTGGTTCAAAATGAATGTTTTTTTGGCTTATGCTTTTATTGAGGCCAACTAAGGTATGTTGATGGTGTGCGCCACAAGTTCAAGATTGAGAAAAGCTTAAGGAATGATTGAAGGTGTTGTATGGGTCATTTTGACTTGTCTGGGATAAATGCAAATAATGTTTTATCATTCTTGTGTACAATGCCAATGGATGTGAAGGCTGAAATGCTACATGTTACATGTTTTCTTGTTTATGGCCAACCTAATTCATATTTGCAAAGCTTGTGGATGATGTTTATAGAAGATCAAAGTTGTGAAGACTATTTTGGGACTAGGTTAAGCATGTGTTAGGATCCACAAGGCATTTTCCTCTTCATGGTGTTGTGTGTAGTCTTTTGGGTCTTTCCTTCTACATGTTTCATATTGTTTGTTTTATCCTTGGCCAACTTACAAATGTATTATTTTTGTTGTTGTAGGTCAACATGTGAAACGTAATCAATGTAATATCATGTATAAATTGTAAACCTAGTTTATCTAGGTTGTAGTATGGCAATGATCGTGTAAATGACTAAAAGAGAAAGAGTAGTTGTGGTAGATCTTGTCTAACTTTGTTTTGATCATATCCCTATGATAGAAGGCATGCGAAGAAGTGTGCTTAATTATTTGTTGGAGGCAGTGAGCTGAAGGCAATAAATTCTTAATTGTTGAAAGCAGTGGGCTAGTAGGCAATTGAGAAGACATTTGGAGAGTATGCAAAGCAATAATGCAATCATCAAAAGAGAGTGATCTTAATTTTTAGTTTCAGATAGTGGAAGGATTGCTATTATGTAATCATTATTGAGTGTGTGCTCAGATTAGGGGGTTGTGGCTTCCTTGGGTGTAACCATAAAACTATAATCAGGGAGTTATATAGCTTCCTTGGGTTGTAGCCCTAAAATAAAGTTGTAAATGTTATTCATTTTGTGAGGCTAGATTAGGACAATAGCTCCTAGCAGTTTCTCACCAAGGGGTTTTCCATGTATATTTGGTGTTGTGTTGTGTACTATCAAACATCTTTAACATTCTTGTTTATGTGGTAGAGTTTAAAGTATATGTTTGTTCCGGAAGGTTTTTGATTTGATAGAATACCGATTCACCCCCTCTTAGTATTTTGGTGTGCTCAACGTAATCATATCACCTTTACTACTCAACACCTATAGCCGGTCACACCCACATTGACATTAAAATATTTATGATTCTCATCAATACTACAAAAAAGTGGAGTTTTCCAAATTCACTCCAATATGGCTTAACTAGTGGTACACAACACCAAACTCATGTCACACCAAGAAATAAAATTTATGAAACATTACTTTGACTAGAACCTTAGAAGTTAATGTTCAATAAAATTTTATGTTAAACACACATTAAAATTGGCATCATCATAACACTAGTAAAATTCTTTGAATTTTTCATGTTCTACTATACGTATCTTTCTACAATCTATATTGCATACAAGAATTTTCTACAAATTCCTCAACAATGCAACATACATTTATCTTTACCTTGTTCTTTCAACATTTGAGTATACAATTCCACACCCATTAGAATTTGTAGACATGCACAACAAGATAATCAATTCAACATCAATCACAGTAGCACACCTAGGAACTTTGAATATCTATCATTACTAAGTATGTTTTCTCTTCAAGAAGGGTGAATGATCATAATCTATATATATGCAAATTTGTTTCATAGTTCTTAACTAGATATCAAACTCTTTGGTGCATCATATTTAGGTAACTCATTAATAGATAGAAAAACCATTAATTGCACATCACCATACACCTTAGGTTGACTTGCACCATTTGTCTAGTGTTTACATAGCTAATTGTGCCCCATTTTTATGTCCTCGCCTCCTAGTACATCAAAACACAATGGAAGACCATAAATCCTCAAAAAAAGAAATGATTTGAACATAACTACATGGACTTGTTCATTATATCATCATAAGATTTATATATATTCTTTAGGTGCACAACAAAAAACAATGGGGACCATCTCTACTTAAGATAGAGTGTATGATTTGAGCACAAACATCCACATAAAAGAATTAACAACACTACTCTCTTTACATTTCTTGTGAAGTCGTGTGTGCTAGCTTCTAGTGCATAGTTGTCTCGCACATAGATGTATATCTAGTATTACTAATTTGCACCAGCTACACAAGTATTAGCCTTCTAATTTCTACATTCAACACTTAGGAGATCTTTGGGTGCAAGCCTCTACAACTTCATCAAATCATCTTTAGTTAGGCTTCAAGCATTATGCTTCACACCTTCACATTGTATGCTACACACACATGCTCTACCTTTGCAACCTCGTATTGAATCATATGTGTGCACGACACATAGATCATCAAAATCCACATGTTATGCTTCCATATGTGTGACACATGGAAAGCCCTACACCTTGAGAATTGGATCCATAAAAGTATGACACTTTCAACCTTATGCATCTAACATGTGGTAGTGCCCTACACCACATGTAATTTACAATATATGGATTTGACACAAAGAAAATTTCTATCCACATGTCATGTGACCATATGTGTTGGGAACATGTCAACATAGGTGTGGCTATCTATTGTTGGCCTCAATTGTGAATACTAGCATTGTACACTTTGTATGGAAAAAACCCTTCAAAGCATAGCCTTTAGCACATCTAACTAGTATCTTTGCACTCCAATGTAGTGATCTAGCACTCCAACCTAACTTTCTCACATTAGCATGCCCTACACACCTAATGTTCTACTCAACACAATCTATGCAAGTCAAAAGAGATGTTTCTTTCTTTTCTAAATTTCATGATAATTCTTATTCTTTGCCTTATATATATTTGTCCCTATTATATATGAATAAAAGTAACAATTCTACTAGTATCATGTTGTATAAATGTGTGATGGATTTTTGCACCTTGATTAACAAGTTCAATTGTGCATTTTGTAATTCATAATACTAAGTAAATGATCCACATCATTTAGATAGGTTGTGAACTGTTCTTTGATTATTCCATTAGATTTGAATCAAATCAATACCCATCAAAGCCAGTATTTTGCATGCAATAATTTGGAATGCATCTTTATGAGCTATAAATAGAAGAAAATACAAGGTCAATTATACCTATGAACCCTTCCTCTCCATTTACACCAACTTCTAAACAATTAGATGTAATTTGACAAGGATAACTATTATTCTAAAATACTACTAGATAATAATGAATCCTCTCATGTTCGTCGTAACTACCTAGAAGCCAAAACAATAGCTATAAGCAATTAAGTTGCATACAAAGGAACCAAACAAAATTGTCAAAATATGACGTACCATTTAGAAACTTAGGGTGTGCAAAGTTAGGGTGGACAACCATTGGGACCTCTCCCCTAAACAACAATGAAAATTATAAATAATAATTATCTTAAGTCAACGAATTGTCAAATATAAAATTGTTATATTTAGAAAAACTATACTAAGACTTAAAAAACCATGTCAACAAATTTATCTTATTATTACTCAAAATTGATGATAAAACATTAAAAAATTGATTTTAATTAATTAATATTATTTGTTTAAATAAAAATATTAAATTAACATATACAATAAAACACTACCCAATAAAATATATTAATAAATAAATAAAAATACTAGTCACGAGAGTTCCTTGCCAACCTTTCTTATTTGCTATCTACCTATTGACTACCTTACTTATAATAGCTTATTCCCTATTTTCTATGCCCCCATTCGCACGTTTCTTATAGCCTTGCTTTCTTTGTCAAATTTACTGCTAAAATATATACGTACGAATGCTTTGGCTCTATTCAAAACTTAACAACCATTTCTCATCTTGATTTTTAATCTACCATACTCTGGTTTCTCATTCATATACGTACCTCCCACCATTGAATGCAAGTTATATAACAACACTGAGGTTAAGAAAGACGAAGGAAAGTAAGGAATTCAGTGCCCCACTTTAGAGGTAACCATGTTATCTATTTTTAGCTAAAACTGGTCAGCAATGAGCAATATACAGTAAGTGCCATATAGTTTTTCTAATAACATCTCCCAAGATGCCATACATACAATATCAACTACATTCTATCGAATTATTCTTTCACATGAAACCTTCAAATCATATAAACATATTGGGATTTAACTGCATTCTACTGAAACATTCTATTAATATGAAATCTAAAGTTTATATACCCATATAAGATGTCATCCATTATACTAAGACAATATCAATTCCATCCTGCACGAGCACTCTTTCACACTAGATACAATATAAATAAATGAAGGTTATAACACAGAAAGAAAATCATTCTGTAGTCCATGCAAATGGTTTAAAAAGCGATCCAAGTAACATAAAGCAATTATATCAATAGTAGCTATGCTTTTGTTGTTTCTCTGGACTTATCATGAAAATAACATATCATGAAAATAACATATGTTTACACTTAAATAATCAATATTGCATAAAATATGTGTATTGTTATTTCTAAAACTAATATAGGTATAGTGAATATATTAAAAAAAATATGACATTTAACGTAGGTATATAATATTAAAGTTAATAATATGGATATGTTGGGTTTGATTATCATATGTGTTTATAATCAAATGATAATTACATAACATATTGTTATCAATTTTATAAAAAAATTGTGCAAAGCATACAATCTTTTAGTTGGGTTTAACCATCACGTATATTTAGAGTCAAATGATAATATAGTATAAATTATTTAATATAAAATTTGCATAACTATTAAAAACAAAATTGAAACATGCAATCTAATATAAATCTGCATAACTATAAAAAAAAATGAAACATACAATTTATAAATGTGCATGACCATAAAAACCATGTGCAAAGCATACAATTTATAGAATATGGTCTTCTAATTGGATTTAACCATCACGTATATTTATAGTCTAATATACATATGCATGACTATAAAAATATATATTTGAAGCATACAATTTATAAATTATAATCTTCTAATTGAACTTCACCATCACATATATTTATAGTCAAATGATAATTACACAATGATAAATTTGCATAGCTATTAAAAAATATGTGAGAAGCATACAGTGTTAACTATCTAATATATAAATCTGTATGACTATAAAAAAAAATATTGAAAGTAAACAATTATAAATTACAATCTTCTAATCGGATTTAACTATCAGATATGTTTATAGTCAAATAATAATTGTACTGTACAATGTTAACTGTCTAATATAAATCTACATGATTATAAAAATATATATAGAAATACAATCTATAAATTAAAATCTTCTAAGTGAATTTAAACATCATATATTTATAATCCAATTCTAATTTTACAATAAATTATTGAAGAAACAAATAATATATAAATTAAAACCTCCTAAAAATAAAAATAAAACAATATACTATTACCATTTTAAACAGGTTTACACCCAAGATACATTTAAACTGAATGATAGAAATCTCGTCTTAATCTAAGTAGCCTCCATAATCATCTAAGAACATGAAGATTATATCTGATACTTTTGACCTGTAAACCTACGTAACATTTAAACTGAACATATAAATGTCACTTTAATCTGAATAGCCTCCATAATCATCTAAAAACATTAAAGACTAAATCTAATATTTTTTAACCTGTGAATTTAAGTAGCATTTAAACTGGATGATATAAATCTAATCTTAATTTAAATAGTCTTCATGGTCGCCTAAAAACATAAAAAGACTCGATCTAAAACAGATATAACCAGATGAAAATATTATAACACCAGAGAATAAGTGTGACTCTATACATTACAAATAACTACATTTCTATCTGTAATTTAGGTTTTAGGAAACCTCTAACAGTCTCTATACTTTGAGATTATAAAGACATGACTGGGAAGCTTGCAAATAGCTAGGCAATATATATGACTTTTGGTATTTTAATAATTATTATTTTTTATATGAATTTAGTTTGTTTAAAGATTAAAATTTTTAAATTTTAAATTAATAAATTAATTGATCATTTTCAAATTTTAGAAATTCTAACATTAATTTTTTATTTATTTTTATCTTTTATACTAATTTAAAGTAACTTTTAATTTTCTTATGTTTATGACTTTCATTAATATTTAATAATGTTTATTAATAACTATCATTAATATTTAATAATGTTTATTAATAACTATTCAATAATAATGTAATTAAGAGTTAAAAGTAAACTACAAAACTATAATAAGAATCTAAAATTAAAGGGTTATAAATTTTATTTTTTTATTAAATTAATAAAAATATATAAATAAAATTTAAGGGAGAAGTATATTTTAATATTTTGATTTATAATCAAAATTCATATAAGAAAAGATGATCTTTTGTTACATTTGATCTTTTTATTTTTAGTTGTCTTAATCTTCAATCTTATAAAGAAAACAATATAATTCATTTCTTATAAGTTACAAAAATTATATGTACATGGTTGAATTCTTTTTTACTTCTTGAATAAAAAAGATGAACATAGCTTCTCTATCCTTGTATCTATTTGAAATTTTTATTAAAAGAAAAAGATTCTCATTAAGATAGATGATTTACTTTTTTTCCTAACATGAATGGAGAGGCTTCTCTAATTTGTATTTATCTTGATCTACAACAAAGAGATGGTCATTTCTTCTCTACTTACAAGTCATTCAAAATCATTTGTAGGAGAATATGATTAACCTTCTAATCTTAAATTTTGATTAGGGGTAAAAGGTTTTAACTTATCTCATATAAAAACCTAAATCTAGTATTAGATTGTTTTAAAAATATTTCAAAGGCAGATTTTAAAGTCTATGAAAGAAAAAGAAATTTTCTCTTTTCAACCTTGTCAAAATTTTGAGTTGCTTAAAAGGTAACCATCCTTTTTCTAACCAATTATAAGTTTTAGATGACAAGTGAAAAGACAATTGGATCCTTCTCTATTGTTATTCTTTTGTTAGGTTCTTTTACTACTCATAGTCATTAAATACTTTTATAATTTTGTGATCTACAAACTTAAAAAAAAAATCAAGAGTATCAATCTTTGGCCTACCTCTCTTTTTGGCTATGGTATTGATGGTATTTTCTTCAAGTTCAAGCTCTATCTACCTTTCTTCTTCTTTGTCTTCAAATTGATGATCCCCACTTCCTTCTATAATAATATTAATGAATCAACTCTATAACATCCAATCTTTTCTTTCAAAACTCTCACAAATATCTGAGACATTTACACCAATATCTTATTATCATTCTCTTTTGCCTACGTGAAACACATACTATTCTATAA
Source organism: Sequoia sempervirens (assembly GCA_007258455.2). Lineage (NCBI taxonomy): Eukaryota > Viridiplantae > Streptophyta > Pinopsida > Cupressales > Cupressaceae > Sequoia > Sequoia sempervirens. Next base: position 803,987,040 of record VDFB02271358.1, read on the forward strand.
ATCAATTTATAAATTCTTAATTAAACTCCACTTTTATTCTTATACTACACAACAAAATCAAATATATCTTGAAAAAGGCTTTAAATTGAAGATTGAAGTTCAAACAGCATTCCAATAATTTGAATGATACTCAAATTTCCAATCCAAAATACAAAACAAAAGCATGGTCTATTTCTCATTCTCACTCACCTACTTCAATTTTGAATCCCTCTTGTCATTGAGAAGATCTATAAAATGCATCAGTTGGAGAAGCTGTCATCATATTGGTTTCCCTGAGAATGACTTATCATTCATCAATTTACGTGTCATTAGTTGAATGTGACTGTCTATTCAATCATGCTACACGTCGCGTGTCTAGGAAGGAAAAAGAGTGAAGCATACAAACAAGTAACTGTAACTGCAAAATCTTGATCTATACAATGACCAAAAAGGAGAAAAACAAATTCAATCATGCTATACGTCGCGTGTCTAGGAAGAAAGAAGAGTGAAGCATACAAACGACTGCCTGCACAACTGCAAAAGCTTGAGCTATACAATGGCCAAAAAGAAACAAAAACAGCTTCATAACCACCTGGGAAGAAATGACCTAATTGGAATACATGATTTACGTTTCAGACTTTAATGGAAGTAAACATATAAAAAAGCAAAAGCAAATTGCATATAAAGAATGGCAAACTATGCAAGAAAACAAAACAAAAGCCAACAGAATTCCAAATTAAAAAGCAAAAAAAGGTTGGCACATTTGCATCAATATTCCCAATACCACCTATAAAATATATTAAAACTTAAGTGCATGGATTTGACCTGTCATAAAGGAAGAAAGATCATCTTAAATCTCAAAATAATTATATATGTGTACGTCAATATACTATCACAATGCACTAACTCTCCTTAACCCCACAAAAATGGAGGAAATATAATAAACTGGGAGGAATAAAAACCAGCATAAATACATAAAGAGAAAGAACGAGGAAGATAAAGGAGATTGAGTGCCCCATTTTACAGGTTAACTTGGATATTTCTAGCCATGAGACATTAAATAGGAAATTGAATGGTCTACACATTGGCAACAAATTTAATACCTGTGTAAGGCATGTTTGTAACTGCTGACAGAATCTAATCCATGTTACTGCAAGACAACAGAAACTATATATCCTCCTGAGACATTCTGTTACATAGAAAACAACACAAGTTAAGACAAGCTGGAACAATAATATAATTCAGTACAATGTTTCATGTTTTTGGAAGCGAATAAAAGCAAAGTTAAGTTACCCTCTGAGTAATTCAGTAATCATTTCTACAGTTGGTCTGAAAAGATAACAGCTCAATAAAGATACCACATATATCAGATGCTCTACTCAGATCACATCAAGACATTCTCTTGCATTGAATACAAGAAAGATAACAGAATGAAGCTTTAAAATAAGTTCTAAACACCATGAGCTTGGAGGAAGCAAATCAAATCAAATTATCAATTGAAACCAGTCTGCAAAACTATCTTGGTCTGAAAATGATATACATATTCGCTCCTTAGAAAAAAATAATGTTATAAGACATGTTATGAGAGGATTCCAAAACTGCATGCTGAGAGAGGAGGCATGCACATTTGCACTCAGTCAGTTGCTTTCAAGTATCTCTGCAAAAACACCATGGTTTGGTGTTTTGGCAAGGATTCAAACTTAACAAGTACTTGCTCTCTAATTCCAATCACACAGCTAGATTACATAATATATATCTTCAATCTTATTATCAATATTATTGGTTAGTTCATCTATTGCTATAATAGCCTTAAATACAGGATACTTTGGAAGATCCATGTAAAGATATGATGTGATGGGAGGTTTGAATTCAATAGTCTACATACAACTAACTAACCAGAGCCAAGTTGTACGTAATCTGGACTGTTGTTGATGGTAGTAGTAATTAAAATGTAATGAGAGAAACCAGAGAGAGCGGTGGAACCGTAGTGAGGTCATCAATCAATGCCAAGATGAGACTGAGAAAAGAGGAGTATTCTGCCATCCTAAGAAGAAGCAATTGTTGAGTGCCTGCAACTGATATCCTTCTGAAGGGTAATGAAGTCTGAGAAGAAGCCTGGCCTGTGATACAGCAAATTCACTGAGAGGAATGCTGGTGAAGCCACAATCATTCATGACCTGAGCCCAACTCTCGAATCTCTGGTGCCTGCTATCGCTAATAACAGTGTTAACGATCTCCCTTCCCAGCCAAATTTCCTCTACGCTGAACCGCTCTCTACTGTTAGGGGGCAGCGTGGCCTCAAGAGACTCAAAAATGGAAGAATAATGAGCAAACATTTCAGAGAACCGGTGCACAAAGTCTGCCTGGTTGCTATCCATTTCCTTCTCTGCAACAGTCACAACTCTTGGCTCCAACCCCTTAATCTGCAGCAGCAAAGACCTCAATCTGTTATAACCATTGCCATCTAACAGTATGTGGAGATGAAAGGCACAATTCACAGCCAGAGCCTCGCCAGGCGCACAAATTATGCTGCTACCGAGTTGTTCTGTAGAAGGAAGCGAAACGAACTCGAATGGAAGACCGAGCGTCTGTGCAAACCGGTGAAGGCGGCGCCCGGTCTTGTTGAGGCTGTGCAATTCGGGCCCGGCGGCGGTGATTTTCATGAGGCTGGGCGCTCCGCCTGGTCGCTCTGCCAGCGCCTGCATAAAAGGCGGCCACTGGACGCCCTGCATGATGTTCAGGTCAACAATATGGATGGGACCCTCGTGGTCATTAATGGCCTCCAAGATGGCCTGGTTGGCCGTCAGGTGGGCGAACCGGACGAATGGCGTGACCTGGTTGAGGGCCAGATAGGCCGACTCCACGTCCGCGGCTGCTTCCGCCGGGTCGCCAAATATTGAAGTTATGTGCATTCGTGCACAGAGTGCGCGGACGAACTGGCACGCCAGGCGCTCCGTGGCGTCGCCGCGGGTGCACGCTCGGGCAGAGAGAAGCGACACCAGACGGGCGGCGCGGTTGCGGTCGCACTGCGCGACGGCTTCACCAGCTTCTATCAGCAGTTGAGAAATGGGCGGCGGCGGTGGCGGCGGGAGTGGAGTGGGTTGTGTTCGGGTTGGAAAGACATTTGTTTCGGGAGTGGGCTGCTCTTCCTCTTCGTCCTCGTGGGAATCAGAGGAGGCCAGCATTTCATTGAAAGAGGCAGCAGAACAGCAGAGCAGATTGAAAAAGCTGTAGGCGCCGGTCTTTTTCTCAGTTTCCTCCGGTTCTTGGTTTTCTTGATTTTCTTGATTTTGCCTCTGGCGTTGCATTTGGACCTGTGCTCGAGTCGCCGCGATGGAGGCACCAGACTACTGCGGCAGCCCTTAATAATAATAGTGTTATCCGCTTTGACAACTGAGGACAACATGATCTGAGATAAACAGCCCTGCCTGCCCGGCCTGCCCTGCCCTCCTCTGCTCTGCCAAGCACCAGTACTGCTTACAACCGCCCAGAAGCAATCAGCAATCAGCAATAATAATAATAATAATAATGCGCTTTCTCAGAAGAAGATCCTGCTCGAAACAACACCCTTCTTTCTTCTTCTTCCTACCTTTATTATTATTACGACGGCCGTGCTGTCCATCCCCAAAATATTCCCCTCACGCAATCACCCCATGCCTATCCAGCCTTGAAAAAAATCTGTGCAGAAATAGTAGCTCTATCCCTTGTAACCACAAAAACACACACCATCAGTTACGCCTTAACACACTGTTGTGTTGTCGCATATGAGCAGCACAATTTGTGGCCAATCTTTTCGGGATGACTTCTTGTCAGCACTAAGTTGCAGCACAAACGCAACCCCCTGGCCCATCTGTACAACACACCCATTCCATTGCATTCATATATTCATTTAGTATATCCTCTGACCGTGCGCCACACGGTATGTAACATGTACATACATATAGATAGATATAATTATATATATATGTGTATATATCTACCTCTTACCCGTCTCTATCCATCGATCAAAACACACAATACACTATAGCCCTTCCAGTTCTATTTCAATTCCAGCTGTTGTTGTGCAGCAGCATCCATTCTCTCAGCATCTTGTACAGCATTTTGCCAAACAAGTAGAATATAAATCATTTTGATCGACAAGTCAGGGGATTTGGTTGCACAGGAATAACTGTACCCTGAAATTCCTGTTCCTCCTGCAAAACAATTTCACCGAATTGTCCAAATCTAAACGTTATGTCTTCCCTTGCTTGTGTGAATCTCAATACTCCAACTATCCTTCTCCCACAATTTATTTCTGATTTGACAACCAACAGTCAGATTTCTCTTATACTCAATCAAACCAGCAAAACTTATTTTTGATTCCAATCAACCCATAACCATAATACACTTACTTAGTTCCCTATATATATCTACTTCAAAACCATTGATAACCCTCTTCTACCTTAATCCATCATCGCCTGTTTTGTTGATGGATTTCTACACCCAAAAGCTGTTTTGTTCTTCCTTGATCCCTTGCTTGTGTCTGTTGTCCTCTGCCTGAAAAGTAAAACATGCAGGCCCAACATGGTGGAGAAAGAGTGTCATGGAGAGAAAGGCAAAACAAAGTGGAGGTCAGCAAGGCAGAGTCATGCGTGCATCCAAAGGAAGAATCCTCACAGCCATTAAAAAAGAAAAAACACCCAAATCAATAGATTGACGTTGCACTTGAAGTGGGGCACCTCCCTCATCAACTCCACATCTCCACAGTTATACCCTTCCATTAAAAACCACCCACTACAAATCCATTTACTCCCTGTACCACAAAACCCAAATCATCACATACAACAACTTCCAACCTAAAACAAAATACTCCACCAAAATACAAATAAAGAAAAAGCCTTGACCATGTAAAGCATCTTCACTCCTCCAACGAACTCAATCTTAGACCCCCAAAGAAAATCTTGCAACACAATACTAACGTCATTACTTTACAATAATATTATCATACCTACTACTTAAAATATGATATGCCTCTCCTACTATGGATGACAATAATGATTCTTATTAAAACCAGAGGCCCCACATTTTGGACTCCCATTCTTCTTTCCTCCTTTCCGGATCTTGTCTTCCTTCTTTCTGATTTTATTCCTTAAAGATATATATTTAATGATAAGGTTAAGTAGAAATGTCGGAAGATTCTTTGTTGTCAAGTAACCACAGCATTTCTCAGGCCTTTTAAATCCTTTTTCTTCTCATCCATCAGTAACAACCACCATGGCTTATATGCAAAGTTATTGAATAATATTAGTCTCCACCTTTTTTCTCATCATCATCATATAACTATCATTTTAATCATTTCTTCTTTCTCTGCACTCTTCCACCATTAACAAGAAGCTTTTCCTACTCCTATATCATGATTTGATTATTAACCTGTTCAGAAAAAACTATCAAAGATTCTTCACTCTGAATTTTTGTTACCAGTTTGTATGGATATGAATTGTGGGATGTATCTAAAGCATCCAATGATTACGGTCAATTTATCCATCAATCAATGTAGAATGATTTAAGCCCATTGGCCTCTTCCTTGATTGCAATCTTTTTTTTTTATTAATGGGGGCTCTAAAACAATTATTTTAATCATATTTACATTTATAAAAGTCATAGACAAAACTTTTGTTAGGTCTTCTTATCAAGTCAATTTGGTAAGAAATGTAAAGGAAAGAGATACGGTGGTAAGATATGGTGTGATTCTCTATTGGTTGGGTGCAACAAACTTAAGATTTAATAAACATCATAAAATAAAATAAAGAATTATCCATCAAATTCCCCTTTTTTAAAAAGTACCTGAGCGTGCACAATGTTTTGTATAAATCTTTTTTCATTAAAGTAGTGTTCTTATAAATCGTCATGCACAGTAATGTTTTTATAAATCGTCATGCATGGAAATTTCCTATATATTCTAGAAAAGAACCATTTCATATATAAAAACAAAATATTTGATCAGACTACCACAACCAAGATGCCAAAATTGACATTATGAATAAATTAATTTAAAAAAAGTGGTTCGTGATTTGTTAGAGAAGTTGAATGGTACAATTTTTTTTTATCAAAGAACAAGTCTTATTAAGTGCAAAGTTTATGACTTTTTAATGGAATGAGACTGAGATGATATTCTAGACGACATCGATGGAATGGGTACCCTCAATCATTGGCTCTTGGCTAAAAGAGGTCATTTGTGCTCCCAATACGAAAAAGTTGCGAAAACAATCAATCAAAAGTTCAATATGTAGTGTTTTAATGAAGAAAATATATTCTCTAAAATTTTATTTGTGATAATGAAAGTAAAATGTAATAGATAACAATTAAAAATAACCTCACCCATTTAAGGATAAATAGTCAAAAGAAAGCGCAAGACATAGTTAAGATGACAAGTGCTGAGAGGGAGAAGGTAAAATTAAATTTTTGATGTAGCTTCAAAATTAAACTGTTTGTTAAGATTTAAATTTTTGACATTATATATAAATTAATTTTAAAAAAGTGGCTCGTGATTTGTTATTGAAGTTGAATGGTTCATTTTTTTATTATTATCAAGGATAAAGTCTTATTAAGTGCAAAGTTTGCAACTTTTTAAAGGGATGAGATCAAGATGATGTTTTAGACAACATTGGTAGAATGGGTAACCTCAATCATTGACTCTTGGTTAAAAGAGGTCATTTGTGCTCCTAATACCAAAAATTACAAAAATAATCAATGAAAAGTTCAATATATAATATTTTAATTAAGATAATATATGCTCTAAGATTTTGTTTGTGACAACGAAAGTAAAATGTAATTTTATGTTCCTAATGAAAGAATAAACACTATAAAATCAACTAAGGAAAGATGATAAGAAGAAAAAGGGAATATCTCCTGTCTTGGAACTCAATCTAACATTGACAAAATTTACTTGATTCATAGCTCCTTTGTTCATTTAGGCCTCATTTTAGCCATCACATATGATTGATATGAGAAATCTTTGCATGGTTCTCCAATTGTCAAATTTTCCTAAGTGTTGTGCTTCATCACCCCTCATTTTCCCCTTAGGTGCTAGAGGATATAGAGATCCAAAACGTTTCTAAGTGTGGAGCTACGTTAGCCTTTTCATAGGTTTACTAACTTCCCAAAATAATAACAAATACTATATCTTTCATCTATCACACTTTTCAAAGGTTTTAAAATGTTTTGAAGTGTCAAATGAAGTTGCACTTAACTAAGAAAATTCTAAGTATGTGACATTTTTTTTTAATTTTCTAGTATTTCTACAACGTTATAGACTTTTAGAGGAGGAAATTTCTTATGAGTCTAATATCTAGTTCCAATGTCTACTTTTTCTTAAAAGTTCCACAAGGTCTAAAAACATCTTGGAAGTGTTTAATCCTACATGCACTTAAAATGAAAAATCATTAACCAATACTTTAGGAGTTGAAATGTTAGTTTTAACGCATCCCATGATTTAGTGGTTTAACTAGGGAATATCTATCATGAGCTTGATGGGTTTCACATTAAGAGAATCATGTTGTGCATACCCACATCTTACAGCTATGCAATATTGTCTTCATCAAATCAATAAAGGCTATATATGCAATAGGTTGGTCCTTAGTCTAGAGACAAATTTTGAGACCAAGTGTATATTGGATACTATTACAATTATTATATTTTATTTATATTTTTAGTTGTGATTAAATATAATTGAACTAAATATTACCAAAAAATACCCTCCTAGGTCTAGTTGGTCTTGAAGTGAAGGAGATAATATCCACTTAGAAATTGTCCTATCATCACTCACTTTTTGTTGATGAGTTTATCTATTCGCCCTTTAAGAATAAAATTTCCTTGTCCTTGAAGTGGTTGATCCTCTAGAAGTGTGAGAAGCAATTTGGGACCTAATAAAATGGTGCCATTACCGAGAAGAGTTTAACATTAAAAATATATTAAAGTCCATGGTATTGTATTAATTTTTTGTAGTTATACACATTTGGATAATTTGATAGCCTATCGAATTATGCCAACAATTTCATACTATCAGGAATAATAGGTTTTTAGTTGATAATCAAATATGTTTGTTGAAGAAGGAATGTTTGTCCCTTATAGAGTGAAGAGTGAAAAGTGAAAACTTTGTTCAAGGTCAAATTTAAATTCAGCTAGTGAATCCAAGAAATCAAAAATAGAAAGAAGAGGTCATTCAATGGATTTGTACGAGTGTGAGGACATGACAACACATGCAATAAAATAGTTTGCTACATGAAAATGTAATGTTGAAGTTATGTCTATTGTATATCTTCCTCAAAATAATGATGTTTGTACTTCAAGTAAAATTAGTATTCTTACAAATTTGAAAGATCAATTTCCATATCCTTTAGATGATCCAAGTGATGAAATGGTTAGAACCAATAGGAGAAATAGTATGCATGAATTTGGCATCCCTAACAATGAAGTAAATAGGTGTGGAAATAGAAACTTGCATGTTATGACCCAAATCCCCAAGATATAAGCATACCCAATCCTTTAAATAAAAGAATGACAAGAGTGGTTTTGCATCCTAATCACCTACATCCTCTCATATTAGTAATGAGAAGGACCCTAAACTTTATGATGCTAATATAACTATAAATTGGAACAATAAATCCAAGCATCAAGAGAAATGTTGCAAGCTCAAGTAGTCCAACAAGGGTATAGAAATAGAAATCATGTCCTTCATTTTCTTGATCTATCACAACATCGCCAACATGAGTAGTAGTATAATTTAAATTACATTAGGAATAAATTTAAAAAGCATTCTCAAATGTTTTCTCCATTTAGATGACCTCTAGGAGTTTGAAGATATACATATTTGAAACAATATGGAAGATATCAAGATTCTAAGGTACAATGTAGCTATAGGAGAAGAGAACCTATGGCACTTCATCAACATCACATATGAGTACATGAAACCATAAACACTAAGAGAAACATGAGAGAATTTGGAAAGCATATCAAAAGGTTGGATGCCAAGATCTCACAACTAACTAGAGGAAATGCTAATAAACCTATCACTATTGAAAAAAAATTGGCTAGGTTGATGGTTGTAGTTGATGATATATAATATGAGGTAATGAGTAAAAATAAGGGTTTACCACCTCACAATGATACAACTTATTTTAATGAAGGTCAAATATTGTATATACCTTATTATACTAACTAGTCCAAGAGGATGCAAAAAATTGATAGAAATGATTCCCAAGAAATATAGTTTCAAGCATCAAGGCAAGGAAACTCCTAACCATTTATGAAGGGAAAATGTTCATTTAAAAGAAACCTCATTATGGTGTGAAATTTTTAGTCTTCCACATGATTGGACATTCAATCATGCAGTTGCAATATCAACAAGTAAATATTCAAAGAATTATAAAATAAGGTAGGTTCTGAAAACTATTATGGGGATGAGATTGATCAATTTGATACTTTGAACTGATGAATCCATGTAGGAATATATTTAATATATTGAGAATGAGGAAACTAACCAAATCCTCTAGTATGATAATGGTGCAAACCCAAAATGATATGAGTTTCCCACTCATGGTTTTGAGAACTTGAGGGAGAATAAAGGCAAGAATATAAAGGGAGTATACCACAAGCTAAAAAAATTAAATCCCTCATAGATGTAAAAGTAACGCATGTCTAGAATGGGTATCAATTGAGAAACATGTAAATTCCCACAAGAGATAAGGTTGTCAATATTCCATGTAGGGCTAATATAGGCATTGAAAAAGAAAAATAAAGGGGAAAAAATTAGACTAAGAATGACAATGATGCAAGGAAGGTTATGCAGAAAAGGAAAATTTTGATACAACAATAAGTATCCAAGAAGACACATGTATGCAATCCTCAAAACCATGTTATTCCCTCATGTGTTACATCAATTCAAAATGGGATGGAGCTAAAAACTTTAAAGCACAACAAACTCAACCTCAACAAATCAAAGGAAAATGAATACAGACAAAGAAGAAAGAGATCAGAGATAAGAGTATTTCCTCTTAAGGTCTAGTCATGCATTTTATTCCTAATTCTAATTATTTAACTATTCCAAGTGACGTATAGTTACTCAATTTTATAATCTTATTGTTATGGCTCAAGTCACAAATTATATTAGAGTTTCAATACTAATAGAGGAAATCCTTAGAATTCTCAAACATTGACAAAGGGTTATGTCCTACTTCACCACTATAAAAGAGATAGGTTAGTTTGTTGTTATTATCATTTAGGACTCATTCCACCCATCACATATAGCTCATTATGATAAATTTTTGCATTGGTCTCTATTTGTTAAATTTTCCTGAGTGTTTCCCTTCATCACCCCTCATTTTCCCCTTAGGTGCTAGAGGTTATAGAGATCCAAAAAGTTTCTAAGTGTGGAGCTATGTCAACCATTTCATAATTTTACTAACTTCACAAAAAATTAACAAATACTATATCTTTCAACTATCACACTTTTCAAAGGTTTTAAAACTTTTTGAAGTGCCAAAATAAAGGTGTTAAAGGTTGTCAAGGTTCACTCTAAGACCAAAGTGCCAACATAGACCCACTTAACTTTAATGTAAATGAGTTCACAAAATCACTAACTTTTCGACATGGTTCTAATTAAAATTAAATCAATGACAAGCTTTTCCAAGGTACCAGAGGAATTTGCAAAATTATCTAAAAAAAATCTAAATATGTGGCATTTTTGGTCTTTTTCTAGCATTGCTACAAAGTTATATACTTTTAGTGGACATTTAGATATTTCTTATGAGTCCAATATCTAGTTCCAATTTCCAAATTTTCTTAAGTTCCACAAGGTCTAAAACTTCCTTAATTCCTTCCATTTCCCTTATTTTCCATTGTTTGTAGAATTTTGATGGTAAAATAGTCATTTATCTCCCTTCCAATCCTTATATCTACTATCATATCACTTCCTAACATTCTCCTAGATTCCCTTTCTATGCTCCCCATTTACTCTTTTTGCAAGAACACACTAGACATCTAGACCTCCCTTCCTTTCCTGAAAACCCATAATTTCTCATATTTTCCCCTTTGCAAACTTTCCAAGTGGATCTATATATTTTCCCCCTTCACATATCCACTTATCTCATCATGTTCAACATTTTTTTCTTGCACTGTATCCAAATCTCCTTGCAAAATTCTCACCCACCTCTAGACATTTTGACCTTGTTTAAATATCCTATTTTAATATCCACTTTGACATCAATTTTTTGTAAAATGCTCATTATTCCTTTTTCCATTAATTTATTTTTGTTTTAATTTAAAGTTGACATTTGGACATCTAGTTTCCCACTTGGATATAATTTCTTAATTTCTAGCCCCATATAATTCTCCTATATTTTCTCCCGTGCTTTTAATTCACTCATTTCATTGATTTGGGTGATCCCACAATAGTGGGTTACACTTTTTGGCCAAACTTGACATTGAACTGAATTTTTTTAACTAAATATTCACTTTCAGACACCTATAGCTGCTAAACCATGGGGAATTTGAAGATGATGCAAACTAGTGATTTGTGACATTTTTTCTATAGATTCTAAATTTTTTTTTTTTTAAATTTTGGAATCAAATTGCATTTCTTTTTCCATCTCCTTTGAAAACTATTTTTTAATAGTAAACACCATTTTTAAAGAGTTGCATGCACTTGCTAACACAACTTTTTTTCTATGAAGGATAAAATTCTTTTTTAAAAAAAATTAGATTCGTAACTATGATATCTAGTGCATGCAATTGGTTTCATATTGTTTTATTGAGTTATTTTTTCTTAATTAAGTTTTGAAGTCAAACCAATTACAATTTAGACATAGGTTTACTTGCTAACACATAATTTTTTTTGTATGTATCAATTTTTTTTTTTTTGTTGGATCAAGGACATCAATATCAAGTGCATAGATATTATTCAGAATATATTTTTGATAATTTGCTATTTTTCCACATGTGTAGAACATAGATCTTGATTTTTGGTGAAAATCCTATGTTTAATTAAACTTTAAAAAAATGCATAATAAGACCAAAATATATAAAAAATATATTTGATGGATAGCTCATTTTGAGAACTACCATCATCTAGTTAGGTCTGTGAAGTTGATTCCATTTTCATCTTCAACCCAAGCTTGGAAAGGAAAATTATTGCAGAAAATTGCTAGAAGAGGGGGAGAAGGGCAAAAAAGGGGGGTTTGAGCGAACCCCCCTTGGACCCCTTCGAGCGAAGGGGGTTCGCTCAAACCCCCCTTTTATTTCCATTTCCCATTGATTTCATTTAAAAAACCTATCAAACGAGGTTGTATCACAAAGGGGTTTGTTGGAAGGGAGGGTTCGAGTGAGCCCATTTTTGGGTTCACTCAACCCTTCTTCAAGAACTCCTAAAAGCTAAAAAAAAATTCTTGGGAGCATTTTTGCAATCTTTCTTCATGAAGGGAATTTTAACCCACTATTGTGGGATCACTTATTTTGTAGGATGGAAAGTTGTTTTTGGAATTTATTTCAAATTTCTAGTTCTAATATCTTATTTTATAATAAAATTTTGCATCTCCCTTTCTCACCTCTTGTTCCTTAATGGATCTTCCTAGACCTTTCATTAATGCCCTAGTTGACTCTTGCAACTACCCAGTTGATCTTTCTCATCTAGAAAGAATTATTCATCCCCAAGTGTGAAAATCCAAGTTCAAAATCAATGATGTATGATGAAGAATGACATGATACCATTAATCTAATTGTTTATTTCTTGATGGAGATTATTCTCTTCCCAACTCTAGGCTACCATTCTAGATGATTTCAAGGGATTTCCACTTATTTCATATGCCACATTAATGAGATCCAATTCTTAGCCAAATTCCCACAAGGATTTAGCATGACAAAATAAAGTTGTATAAATATGAGTTCATTTGATAGATGTAATGGTTGGTAATTTCTCCATTTCAATTTGTGAATTCAAGCATTACATAAAGTCCAACGTTTCAACTCTTGAACATCCAATCTCCAATAAAGATATATATTTTGTAACACACAAAGAGGTAATTCATTTGTAGCAAATATCTATAACTAAATTCATCCTTGGTAATTTATTAAATTTTAGGAAACTTGTAAGTGATGAATTGTGATAGCATTTTAGCTTAGGGTTTTCCAAATTTGTTGACCTATGATTGTAATAAGAATTTTATAAGTGTCACAACACTATAATTCATTACATATATTATTTGTAGTGGTATCTTACATATTGCATATGAATTTCTAGAGCTTGGAGATGAATTGTTTTAAGTATGACCATTTTCTTGATATCATATATATATATATATATATATATATATATATAATTCAATATGTTGTTCCTTGTGGTGAACAATGATTGTATAACCCATTGAATAAGCATGGATCTTGAAAGTTTTTAACTTTAAATGCAATAAAAAAAAAAAAACATCACTATCCAATAGTTTAGGGATATGAATGTTAGTTTTTATATATCACATAATTTTGTGATTTAACTAGGGAACATCTAAAATAAATTTGAAGAATTTCACATTAAGAGAATCATGTCATACATAACATACCCACATCTTGCAATTATGCAATTTTATCTTCATAAGATCAATAGAATATGCAATAGATTAGTCCTTGGTCTTGTGAAACTTTTGGGACCAAGTTTATATTGGATACTACTACAATTATCTTAGTTTGTCTATTTTTAGTTGTGACTAAATATAATTGTTGAATATTACTCCTAGAAATACCCTCCTTAGTCTAGTTGATCTTGAGGTGAAGGAGAGAATATCCACTTAGAATTTTTCCTATCATCACTCACTTTTTTTGATGAGTTGATCTATTCACCCTCCAAGAATGGAATTTCCTTGTTCTTGAAGTAGATTGATCCCTCTAGAAGTGTGAGAATCAATTTGTGACCCAATAGAATGGTTGCATTACCAATAATTTACATTAAAAAATATATTGAAGGCTTGGTATTGTATTAAAGTTTTGTAGTTGCAAGTATTTAGATAATTTTATAGCCTATCAAATTATGCCAACAATTTTACACTACTAGGGATAATAAGTTTTTGGTTGATAATCAAATACCTTTGTTGAAGAATGAAATTTTGTCTCTTCTAGAGTGAAGAGTGGAAAATTTGTTCAAGGTCAAATCTATATTCAAATTTTGAATCAAAAAAATCAAAAATAGAAAGAAGACGTCATTCAATGGATCCCCGAGGGTGTGAGAAAATGAAAACACATGCAATAAAATAGTTTTCTACATGAAAATTTAATTTTAAGGTATGTCCACTAGACCTCTTCCTCAAAATAATGATATTTTTACTTCAAGTAAAATTAGCATTCTTACATATTTGCTTTATAAATTTCCTTATCCTTCACATGATTCAAGTGATGAAATGTTTAGAACTAATAAGAGAAATAGTGGGCATGAATTTGGTATTCCTAGCAATGAACTAAATAGGTGTGGAGGAAATAGAAGTTCATCTTATGGTCACCCAAATTCCAAAGATATAAACATGCCCAATCCTTGAAACATAAGAATGATAAAAGTGGGTTTGCATCCTAACTCACCTACATTCTCCCATATTAATCATGAGAAAGACCCTACATTTTATGATTCTAATATAACTGTATAATCTAAAATTGAGCATAGGAAAATAAAAATTGATCTTGAAGTGAAGGAGAGAATAGCCACTTAGAAATTCTCCTATCATCACTCACTTTTTGTTGATGAGTTGATCTGTTCACCCTCCAAGAATGACATTTCCTTGTTCTTGAAGTGGATTGATCCCTCTAGAAGTGTAAGAAGAAATTTGTGACCCAATAGAATGGTTTCATTACCAAGAAGAGTTTACATTAAAAAATATATTGAAGGCCCTAGTATTGTATTAAAGTTTTGTAGTTGCAAGTATTTGGATAAGTTGATAGCCTATCAACTTATGCCAATAATTTTACACTACCAGGGATAATAAGTTCTTGGTTGATAATCAAAGACCTTTGTTGAAGAAGGAAAGTTTTTCTCTTCTAGAGTGAAGAGTGGAAAATTTGTTCAAGGTCAAATCTAAATTCAAATTTTGAATCAAAAAAAGAAAGAAGAGGTCATTTAGTGGATCCCTAAGAGTGTGAGGACATGACAACACATGCAACAAAATATTTTGGTACATGAAAATCCAATTTTGAATATACGTCCACTAGACCTCTTCCTCAAAATAATGATATTTTTACTTAAGTCAAATTAGCATCTTACATATTTGAAAGATCAATTTCCTTATCCTTCAAATGATTCGAGTGAGGAAATGTTTAGAAATAACTAGAGAAATATTAGGAATGAATTTGGTATTCCTAGCAATGAATTAAATAGGTGTGGATAAAATAGAAGTTAATCTTATGACCCAAATTCCCTAGATATAAACATGCCCAATCATTCAAACATAAGAATGACAAGAGTGGGTATGCATCCTAACTCAACTACATCCTCCCATATTAATCATGAGAAAGACCTTACATTTTATGATGCTAATATTGTTGGAGTTATGGACAGACACTAAGAGGGGGAGGTGAATCAGTGTCTACATTTTTTCCACTTCGACCAAGATTTTTCATTCTGATTTCATTTTCTTTCAAATAGAGTAGAGTAATCACTTTTGAAAGCACAAAGATATGACAACATTAACTCAGTCTATTTGACAACTTATGAAAATATGATTTGAGTGAGATATCTTTCATTTGCCAAAAACATAGCTCAGATTTGATCTCAATATTACTCTGATTAATGCATTCATGAGTTGAATGTAATCGTTCATAAACAGAATTGAGAACAGTAATAAACCCAACAGTGAACTGAAACAACAACACAGAAAAATAGTGAGCACATAGAAGAACAAAGATACAAAAGATTCGCTGAGTGGAAAACCCTCCTGGGGTAGAAAAACCACTCCTAAACTACCTTACTGGCTTAATCTTCAAAAACCACTTTTAACAATGCCTTATAGGCTAAATTTCTAAGCACCAACTCAAGAAGCACCAACCCCTCATTTAGAGACACCAATCTCAAGGAGCACCAACCCCTTACTCAGATTTTAGAATTACAATCATAATATATCAGAGGATCACTCTATTTATAGTTAAGTTCATAACGCTTTGCTTCTGATACTCTAGGAATCCAAATCTTGTATTACAGAGTTTTCCAATACATCTCTTGATATGGCCAAAATAACTATCTCTCAGAATTACAGGCCAACAGCATCTTCACTATTTTCAACATTGGTTTTTATATACATTCCAAGTGTGTCAGTTACGAAGAAATCTTCAACAAGTGTTTTTGACCAGATTCTCAAATTCTCTTGTTAATTTTTGAATATAAAGCTGACTCATAATGATCTATAGATTATGGTAAAAATCAGAGAAATGCCTATCCATAGAGCTTTTAATTTTTGTGTTGAATCAGGAGACTTCAAATTGTAACTAAAATATTTTCAACAAAGTCATGACAACCCACAAACAAAAAATCATATCCTCTGAAATCTCAGAGAATATTTTCCAGAGAATCAATACCAACCAAAGATGTCGCTATGCAACTAAACTTAGAAAATCACATGTCGGCCATAGAGACAGTTTTTTAAACATTCGCTGAGACATCCAGATAAGTATGCCGAAGGCAACTTTAATGTTAAATATACTTTGGTTTCTTCTGTTTCATTGTGACCCTTCGTTATCGAGCAGACCCAATAGAGAATTCACTTTGTTTTGCCGAAAGCCATCGTGAAAAAACTTGTCGCCATGACAATTCAATACCTATGCCGAAAGCAACTTTATCACTGTCAATCATCCCTCTATTTGTCACTGTGACATTTTGATTCTCTCACTGATGCATCCTTCTACCTTATGAGAGTCACTATAGCATACTGTCATTGGGGAGACCTCTCGTATATTATGTTGTGTCATACCAAAAGTCTTTATCATTTCCAAGTTTCCAAGACAAGAGCACACTTTCATTGAGATGTGTCCTTCATCCACCTTTGCCAAGATAATGAGTAATTGGGGTGACATCTCATAGAGCATCCTGTGTCTTACCGAAAGCTCACATTATCATTCCTGTCGCCATGACATATCAATTTTGGGGAGACCTCATATAGACATCTTTGTTATACCAAAAGTCACCTATCATCTTGTGTATCGCTAAGACAAGTCAGATCTTATGCCGACAAGAAAACCTTTTGTGTTCCATCGGTGAGACATATCAAAGTTGGGGAGACCTCTTGTAGAGCACACCATGTCTTTCCAAAATTCTTCATCCACTTGTGTGTCACTGAGACAATCTAGATCTTATGCCGACGAAGTCCCTTTATGTTCCATTGGCGAGACTGAAGGTCACTCGCCGAGACCTCTCGCCGAAAACCCTAGCTCTTACCGAAGAGACTACCTTTATGTTTTCGGTCGGTGTAACAAATCAAATTCTCCAAGACCTTTCTTCGATGCACATGAGTCATACGGAAATGCTTTATCCACTTTGAGTCACTGAGACATTACAAACCTCTCACCGAAAGCCCCTCATTAGACTTAGTCGCCAAGACTTGACAGGTTCGATGAGACTCTACATCGAATCTCATGAGTCTTACTGAAATCCCACATGAACATTCTTGTTCGCTAAGACAACTCAATGCTTATGCTGACAAGGTCCATATGTATTCCATCGATGAGACCCATAGGGTTCGCTATGACATTATATCGAAGAAAAAACCTTTGCCGATAAGACCTTTTTGTACACGGTCGATGAGACAATATGTCTTCGGTGAGACCACATGCTGAATACAACACTCCTACCAAAATACTTCCACATGCATTAGTTGGTGAGACCAAGTGAAATCGCTAAGACCTCAGCCCGATACCGCTTAGTTTGGCCAAAGTTCTCTCAAAGAGTTATTCGGTGAGACTCCTCCCGAAAATAGATTAAACCTTTTGAGCACGAGTCAGTAAGACAAGAAAGACTCACTATGACATTACCCCGAGGATAATTTCCTTTACTGATATGCTCATTCTAAAGCAGGTCGGGGAGACATAATGAAATCGATAAGACCTTATCTTGACGGTATTACATATGCCAATAGAGAACACTTTTTGTCACCAAAACAAAAGAGAATGTCATGCTGATAGATGCCTGGAGATGGATTCTGATCACTGTGACATAAAATAACTCTTGTCGATATGAACTTTCTTGTGTTGATCGCCAAGACACAAAGTGCTCGATGAAACAACACGCCGATAGGGTTTACTTACGCCAATGCACCACCTCATGTATTAGTCGGCGAGACCCAACTCATTTGGTAAGACCTCTTAGCGGTGAACAAACCTCATGCCGATAGACTTTTCTTTTGTCACTAAGACCACGATCAATGTCATGCCGAAAGCTTCTTGTATGTAAAATCAAATCATTATGACATCATAAATGTCTTTCTGAAAGGAAACACAGACATTTCAAAATGGATCGGGGAGACCTTGCCATTCTCACGTCGATAAGTGTAAGCCCAAAAGAGAAACAACCAATACCATTAGACAAAATTGTATCAAGATAAAGCATGAGAAACCAATCTGAAACTTTCAACAAGTAGAATCAACTGAAAGAGATTTTGACATCAAGGACAAACCATATGATCACAACTGAGAACCAACAAACTCCCCCTTTGTCCTTGATGGAAAAACACAAATGACTCTCCCCCTTTTTGCCTCAATGACAAAGGATAGAGGAGAAGAATGTGTAATGCCATAAAACACAACTGAGAAGCCAACCAAAAACCATAAGAACCAACTACAAATAGAACAATAGTGTAGCAGACATATTTTCAGGAGAGCAGTAATATTATAACAAACTGATATCATAGCAAAAATAACAATATGTCTCTTTCAAGAATCTTGATCCATATTATCAATGCCAAAGCAAAGGTACCAAAATATTATAATGTAAAAAACCAAATTGATACCTAAAGATTGAAGACCTATTACTTGAACATACCACCTTCTTTGACATGATCGATCAAGACACATTCAAGATCACCTACTCCACATTCAATTTGATTAACTTCAATCTAGCAATACTAGAATTTGAACACAAACAATCCAACCACTTCTTAGCACAAGTAACCTTAGTCATAGTCCATGACAATACAAAGCAAAGACCAATGATACTGGTTATTCTTCTTCAACTGACACATATCACCTCATAAATAATTCATAACATCAAACAAGTTTTTCAATCACTATTCTCCAAAGATAAATCCATCGACATCCCTTCAAAAACAAAGGTTTTCTTATCTTTAATATGTTGAGGAACTCACCTATATGTCTCCACACCGCTTAAATATTTCATAAGGATATACCATTATTTCCAACACCCAAGAATCCAAAAGGTTCAATTAAAAAACAATGTGCACTGTCATTTCAAAAACTTCTAAAAACTGTCAACCATTAGACAAAGCAAAAACATTTATTAACATCTTATACCACCAAAAGAAAGTGCAAGATGACATACCTCATTCTAGACTCCATAGGGGTAAAATATATTACCATAATAGACTCCCCCTAAGTCTTTGCTTCTTCTCAAGACTTGGAAGGAAACACTTGTGCAAGGAGTGCACAAGGAGTTTTCTCAAATGCATCTTTATTTCTCTTCTTGTCATTTTGATTGCTCTTTCTTCTCCACTCCAATGAAGACTTTTTCACTTGTTTGCTTAAAGGACCTGTCTTTCTATTGAATCTGCATTGCTGTACTTTATGTCCAATGTTATTACATCTGAAACAAATGACTTTGTGATTGTTTTGAGAAATAGATGACTTCCAACAGACATTTCCAGCATTGTTCCCTATATCATTATCACTTGTATTTATTATATAGTCTCTTCTCAAGTGACCAAAATTGTTATAGTTGTAACACACCACATCCTCATTTCTAGGGACATTAGAATGATTCTTATTTGACCATCTTATGCAATCAATTTCCTTATGACCATAGTCATTACAAACATAACAATATCCTTGGAAAGAATGATTATACCTAAATGAGTGATCATGCCAAGGATGTGAAGATCTGAAGACATTTTTCCTTTCTCTATGAATACCTTTAGATTGTCTTCTAGTGTCAATGTTATCCTTTGATGCAGCAATACTGTAACCAAGATCGGCCTTCATCCTTGGTGTTTTCTTGGCTGTAAACTTCTTTCCATCTGAAGTAGTAAACACTATTTCATGTTTAGATTTGTCTGTAGAGCTTTGTCCAACCTCATATCCCACTTCTGTAGGATCTTTAGAATTCTTTTGCTTGCTCAACATCTCATTCAATATATTAGTACTATGATCAAATTTTTAAATTTTACCAGATTGAGCATTGATACTTTCAAGCTCTTTTCTTAAAGCAACTACTTCTTCAAGTTTTAGATAAACAATCTTTTTAATCTCTAAATCAGAACTCACAACATCTACAATCCTCTTATATTCTTCAATTTCAATTTTCTGACTTATAATCATATTGTCCTTAAGAGTTAGTTTTGTTAACAAGGAATCATTATCTGAACATTTCTTTAAAGAATCAATCTCATTTTCTAGTTTATTACACAGTTCATCCTTGTCTTTTAACTCTACTTCCAAACTCTCTTTTTGTTGAAGCAGTCTTGTTAACAACTGGTTTTCTTTTCTAATCTGCTTAATAGTATCTAAGGCACATAGGAGTTCACCTTCCAAATCAACCTCACTTTCTAATTCGTCATATTCCTGTTCAGAGTTAACTTCACCCAAAGATTGATCTACTTTTACACAAGTTTCTTGATCATCTAAATATTCATCAATGATCTCCCTGGACTTCTTTTCTAAATTATAAAGGTTTACGCCTTCTTCACTCTCAAATGTTTCACAACTTATTTTAGTGTCAAAAGATATCTCCTCTTGTAACTCACTATTTTGATTCATTTCAGTCAACTTGTCCCAAACTTCCTTAGCACTGTTGTAATGAATGACTTTTGTAATGAGTTCATTTGGCAAGTTATTAAGAATAGCATTTATCGCTCTAGTATTGAATTCAAGAGCTTTCATCTCCTCAAGAGAGGAAGGAGATGTTGCAAATGTAGTACAACCCTTTTCTACTGCTTCCCACACTTCAGATCCTAAAGAAAGTAAGTATGTTTCCATCCTATGTTTCCATATAATAAAGTTTGTTTCTTCGAACTGAGGAGTAAGTATGTTTCCATCCTATGTTTCCATATAATAAAGTTTGTTTCTTCGAACTGAGGAGTTCCACATCTAGGATACTCTACCATTTCAGAGCTACTGTTTATGAGCTCTTCCTCATTATTCCTTATACTAGATTCAGGATGAACATGATGATTAGTATTTTGCTGAGAACATCTTTTTCCCTTATTCCTTTTGTTCTTTCCCATATTAACCAAAGTACTCTAAGAAACCAGGAACAATCCTAGGTGGTTTAGACCTATGAGAGGACCCTACGCTCTAATACCAATTGTTGGAGTTATGGAAAGAAACTGAGAGGGGGGTTGAATCAGTGTCTACACTTTTTCCACGTCGACCAAGATTTTTCATTATGATTTCCTTTTCTTTCAACAAGAGTAGAGTAATCACTTTTGAAAGCACAAAGATATGACAGCATTAACTCAGTCTATTTGACAACTTATGAAAATATGATTTGAGTGAGATATCTTTCATTTTCCAAAAACATAGCTCAAATTTGATCTCGATATTACTCTGATTAATGCATCCATGAGTTGAATGTAATCGTTCATAAACAGAATTGAGAATAGTAATAAACCCCACAGTGAACTAAAACAACAACACAGAAAAATAGTGAGCACACAAAAGAACAAAGATACAAAAGATTTTCCAAGTGGAAAACCCTCCTGGGGTAGAAAAACCACTCCTAAACTACCTTACTGGCTTAATCTTCAAAAACCACTTTTAACAATGCCTTATAGGCTAAATTTCTGAGCACCAACTCAAGGAGCACCAACCCCTCATTTAGAGACACCAATCTCAAGGAGCACCAACCCCTTACTCAGATTTTAGAATTACAATCATAATATCTCAGAGGATCACTTTGTTTATAGTTAAGTTCATAACACTCTGCTTCTGATACTCTAGGAATCTAACTCTTGTATTACAAAGTTTTCCAATACATCTCTTGATACGGCCAAAATAACTCTCTCAGAATTACAGGCCAGCAGCATCTTCACTATTTTCAACATTGGTTTTTATATAAATTCCAAGTGTGTCAGTTACGAAGAAATCTTCAACAAGCGTTTTTCACTAGATTCTCAAATTCTCTTGCTGATTTTTGAATATAAAGTTGATTCATAATGATCTGTAGATTATGGTAAAAATCAGAGAAACGCCTATCCATAGAGCTTTTAATTTTTGTGTTGAATTAGGAGACTTCAAATTGTAACTGAAATATTTTCAACAAAGTCATGACAGCCCACAAATAGAAAATCATATCCTCTGAAATCTCAGAGAATATTTTCCAGAGAATTGATACCAACCAAAGATGTCACTATGCAACTAAACTTATAAAATCACATGTCGGCCATAGAGACAGTTTTTTAAAAGTTTGCTGAGACATCTAGGCAAGTATGCCGAAGGAAAATTTAACGTTAAACATACTTTGGTTTCTTCTATTTCATCGTGACCCTTCGTTATCGGGCAGACCCAATAGAGAATTCACTTTATTTTTTTGAAAGCCATCGTGAACAAACTTGTCGCTGTGAAAATTCAATACCTATGCCAAAAGCAACTTTATCACTATCAGTCATCCCTCTATTTGTCGTTGTGACATTCTAATTCTCTCGCCGATGCATCCTTCTACCTTATGAGAGTCACTATAGCATACCGTCATCGGGGAGACCTCTCGTAGAGTATATTGTGTCATACTAAAAGTCTTTATCATTTCCAAGTCGCCATGACAAGAGCACACTTTCACCGAGATGTGTCCTTCATCCGCCTTCGCCAAGACAATGAGTAGTCAGGGTGACATCTCATAGAGCATCCTGTGTCTTACTGAAAGCTCACGTTATCATTCATGTCGCCATGACATATCACTTTCAGGGAGACCTCATATAGATATCTTCATTATACCGAAAGTCACCTACCATCTTGTGTATTGCTAAGACAAGTCAAATCTTATGCCAACAAGAAAACCTTTTTTTTTCCATCAGTGAGACATATCAAAGTCGGGGAGACCTCTTGTAGAGCACACCATGTCTTTCTGAAAGTCTTCACCCACTTGTGTGTCGCTGAGACAATCCAGATCTTATGCCGATGAAGTCCCTTTATGTTCCATCGGTGAGACCGAAGGTCACTCGCCGAGACCTCTAGCTGAAAACCCTAGCTCTTACCGAAGAGACTACCTTTATGTTGTCGGTCGGTGTAACAAATCAAATTTTCTAAGACCTTTCTTCGATGCACATGAGTCATACCAAAATTCTTTATCCACTCTGAGTCACTGAGACATTACAAACCTCTCGCCGAAAGCCCCTCATTAGACTTAGTCGCCAAGACTTGACGGGTTCACTAAGACTCTACATCAAAACTCATGAGTCTTACCGAAATCCCACGTGAACATTCCTGTTCACCGAGACAACTCAATGCTTATGCCGACAAGGTCCATATGTATTCCATTGGTGAGACCCACAAGGTTCGCTATGACATTATACTGAAGAAAAAACCTTTGCCGATAAGACCTTTTTGTACACTGTCGGTGAGACAATATGTCTTCGGAGAGACCACATGCCGAATACAACACTCCTGCCAAAAGACTTCCACATGCATTAGTCAGTGAGACCAAGTGAAATTTCCAAGACCTCAACCCGATACCAATCAGTTTGGCCGAAGTGCTCTCAAAGAGTTGTTTGGTGAGACTCCTCCCAAAAAATAGATAAAACCTTTTGAGCACAAGTTAGTAAGACAAGAAAGACTCGCTATGACATTACCTCGAGGACAATTTCCTTTGTCGATATGCTCATTCTGAAGCGAGTCGGGGAGACATAATGAAATCGATAAGACCTTATCCCAACGGTATTACATATGCCAATAGAGGAAACTTTCTATCACTGAAACAAAAGAGAATGTCATGCCAATAGATGCCTAGAGATGGATTCTAATCACTGTGACATAAAATAAGTCTTGCCGATATGAACTTTCTTGTGCCGGTCACCAAGACACAAAGCGCTTGATGAAACAACATGCTGATAGGGTTTACTTACGCCGATGCACCACCTCATGTATTAGTCGGTGAGACCCAACTCATTCGGTAAGACCTCTTAGCGGTGAACAAACCTCATGCCGATAGACTTCTCTTCTGTCGCTAAGAGCATGATCAATGTCACGCCAAAAGCTACCTGTATGTAAAATAAAATTGTTATGACATCATAAATGTCTTTCCGAAAGGCAACACAGACATTTCAAAATGGATCGGGGAGACCCTTCCATTCTCACGCTGATAAGTGTAAGCCCGAAAGAGAAACAACCAATACCATTAGAGAAAACTGTATCAAGATAAAGCATGAGAAACCAATCTGAAACTGTCAACAAATAGAATCAACTGAAAGGGATTTTGACATCAAGGACAAACCATATGATCACAATTGAGAACCAACAAATATAACTATAATCTATAATTGAGCATAGGGAAATATAAATTTATGAGAGGATAAATTTGATTGATCATGTTAGATAATTGGACTAACAACTCCAAGTATCAAGAGAAGTGTCGGGTGCTCATGTAGTCCAAAAAGGATAAAGAAATAGAAATCACGTCCTTCATTTTCTTGATTTATTACAACATTTACAACATGGCCAACAATATAATAATTATATTAGGAATGAATTTAGAAGCAATGATTAAAAACACTCCATTTAGATGACCTCTAGGAGTTGAAAGATATACATAGTTGAAATAAGATGGAAGATGCCAAGATTATGAGGTACAATATATCTATAGGAGAAGGGCACTAATTACACTTCACCAAAACCATAGATGGTTATGAATCAAAGATGATGATGTGATGATGAATTTTTATTCAATTCCTTGAAGAAAGGGTAAAAGAGTGGTGTAGGAGCCTCCAAGATAATAGTATTTAGTCATGGGTTGATTTCATGATATTTTTTCTATAAAAGCATTGAGATAGGATAGATCTCATATTTGATATATATGAATTCACAACCATAAATAAATGTATAAATAAAAGGGTGGCTAATTTTAACAATACATTCATTATGTCCATTAGGTTCAAGTATTGCCAAATCTAAAATTGAATGAATCCATGTTCTTGGTACTCTATTGTTCCTTTGATTCCAAAATTGGATACTAACTTCAAGACAAAAATATACAAACATTGAGGGAGGCATACACTAAAACCATAACAATTAAGAAAAATATGACAGTTTGAAAACCATATCAAAAGGGTGGATGTCAAGATCTCACAACTAAGTAGAGGACATGCTAATAAGCCTCTGAATATTAAAAAAAAATAGCTAGATGGATGGTTGTAGATAATGATCTATCATATAAGGTAGTTAATAATGATAAGGGTTTTCCACCTCAAAATGCTACAACTGATTTTATTAAGGTCAAAATTATTGTATAATACACCTTATTATATTAACTCATTCAAGAGGATGCAAACCAATAATAGAAAAATAATTCACAAGAAATGTAATTTTAAGCATCAAGGCAAGGAAACTCTTAACCCTTTGTGAATGGATAATGTGCATATCCAAGTACCCTCATTATGGTGTGAAATTTATAGTCTTCCATATGATCCATTGAATCATGTGGTTGTGGTATCAACACACAAAAATGAAGAGATCCAAAATAAGGAAGGTGCTACAAAATATTATGGGATGAGATTGATCAATTTGATAGTTTTGAGTATGACTCCATGGAGGAATATATTTAATATATTGAGATGATGAAACAACCAAATCCTCTATTATGATCATGGTGTAAACTCAAAATGGTATCAATTTCCCAGTCATGATTTTGAGCACTTGAGGGAGCTCAAAGGTAAGAATAAAAAGGGACTATACCACTAGGTAAAGAAATTATAGCCCTCACAAATGTAATAGTAAGGAATGTCTATAGTGGGTATCAACTGAGAAACTTGTAAGTGCCCACAAGAGATAAGGTTTCCAATATTCCATATAGGGTTGATGTAGGAATTGAAAAACAAAAATAAAAGGGTAAAACATCATACTAAGAATGGCATTGATCTAAGGAAGGTTATGGAGAAAAGGAAATTTTTGATACAACAATAAGTATCCAAGAATACACATGTGTCCAATCCTCAATACCATGTTATACCATCATATGTTACATCTATTCCAAATGGGATAGACCTAAATAATAAAGCACAAAAAACTCAACCCTAACAAATCAAAGGACAATGAATACAAAGAAAAGAAGAAAGAGATAAGAGGTAAGTATATTTCTTATTGTGATCTATTCATGCATTTTATTCCTAATTCTAATTAATTAACCATTATGAATGATGCATAGTTACTCAATTACAATCTTATTGATATGTCTCAAGTTATGAATTAAATTATAATTTCATTACCAATAGGGGAAATCCTTAGAATTCCCAAACATTCACAAATGGTTATGTCCCACTTCACTACTACAAAAGAGGTAGATCAACATGTTTCCATTATAAATTTTGTAACAAATGAAAAGCTTAACGAAGAAACTATTAATTTTTATCAAGAAAATTCCCTAACTAATAGCCAAATCAATGTTGACCCTTTTTGCACCATATTTTTTAATTATGGATGGTTGGTCCAAAACTGCATGTTGGACTATAGAGCTTCAATTAATGTCATGAATCTTTAGGTTATGAATAATTTAGGTTTAAATGTGTCCATCTCTTATGGAAATTTATTTTCCATGGATTCCAAAGAAGTAAATGTTGTGTAAATTGTGAACAGCATGGAGGTCCAACTAGCTACATACCAAAATAAGTATTTTTCAAATGGTATTATCATTATTGATTATCCAAACAAAAATAGTATGCTATTATCGAAAAAGTGGGATGCCTCAATAGGTGGTAGTATACAAATTAAATTTTCATATGCTACAATCCATTACACAAAGAAGACATAAAGCTATACAAAGAGAAGAAAATGTTGCACATTATTGAGGATTACTGTAAAGCCACCAATGAAGTATTATATATTGGTGGTGTCCCTAACCACTTAATTGGGTATTGTGATGAGAAATATCATGAAGATGTTAAGCCTCCCATGTGATCTACCCATTCTAAACATAAATTATTTGTTGACTAAGTTCTTCAATGGTGCATGTTTAAAAGATGGTTTTTTGGGAAAATATGTCTCAACCTTGCAATTACATAAGGTACTATACATGAGCATGAGTGGGCATGTACCACCCCATGAGGGATATTGGGGGATCATCCCCCTGATGGGGGGTTTGAGGATTGCACACCCAAGTAGCAACTCAGGGGCAGTTCCCTCGAAAGGAAATTTTTATGTATATTTTATTATTGTGAATCTAGATCATTCATCACTAGGTCTTAGATTTGGTGGTTGATATTTTGTTGTCTTGACTTTCCCTAGAAGACAACCCTATTTTATGAAGGAATTATATTATGACTATGTGTTGTGATGTATTTTCAGAGTCTAGTAGTAGTCGTGTTGCCTCTAGATCTCTAGTTGGTGATACTCCTATGAGAATCTTGCTCTACAAGTATATTGTAATCTTTGTGATTTTTTAATAATATATTGGGTGGTTTTTGGAGTGGGGGTTTTTTCTCCTAAAATGGTTTTCCCCACGTCAATCATTGTGTTGTGTTGTGCATGATATTTATGTTTATTTTTGTTTAAGTTTTTGTAACTGTTGTAAAGATCTATAAATTTTTTCATTATCCTCCTCTCAAGAATAGTGTAGGAAGTTGTTATGTTGCCTTAGCTTCCTTACAAGTGGTATTAGAGCCTAGTCACCTTTGGTTTTAGTCATGGGTTTTTGGGTTTTTTGAACTAATCCATATTTGAGTGGGAGCTTGTGCAAAAGATACTTTGTGATCTTGTTGCAAGAATTTTTAGATGGCAAGTTCATCAGGGAGAATAGAGGTGGATAAATTTTCTAGAAATAATTTTGAAATGTGGAAGTTGAAGATGGAGGATCTGTTGATATATCGAGATCTGTGGGATGTTGTTGATGAGAAGGTTTCAAGGCCTACAAATCCTACTTTGGCTACTCAATATGGTATTATGGATCATAAAGCCAAGGGTCTAATTAGATTGTGCTTGGAAGACTTTGTTTTAATCAATGTCCATGAAGAGACCTCTACATAAAAACTATGGAAGAAGTTTGGTGAGATGTATCAAGAAAAATCTTTAGTGAACAAGATTTTATTGAGGAAGAAATTGTATTCCTTGAGAATGGAAGAAATTGGATGAATTATAGACCACCTAGAAGCATTCAATATGTTGGAGGCTTAATTAGCATCAGTTGGTGTCAAAATGGATGAGGAGAAATTTTAGATATTGCTTTGTTCTTTTCCTGATTCATGGGATTCTCTTGTTATGGCTATTAGGAGTATTTCTCTTATATTGAAGACTGAAGATGTGGTTGGTTTTTTGATTTCTAAAGATATGAGGAGGAAGGTATCCATTAGTTCTAAGGATGCCCTAAATGTTCATGGAATACCTAAGGAAAAAGGCAAGAAGAATGAGAAGTGTGATACATCCAATTCCAAGGGGAGATCTAAATCTCGTAGAAATTTCAAATATATTTGTTGGAACAATGGCAAGCTTGGACATATTCATAAGGACTACAAAGAAAAAATAAGAAGAAAAAGAAGAAATTTGATTAGAATTTTGAGTCTGAGAAGGAAGATGGTGATGCATTCATTGTAGCTTTAGCAACTTGTGTAGTTAACGATGCATGGTTAATTGACTTGGGCACATCTTTCCATATGACCTTTAATAGAGATTATCTTTCTGAATATGAATAATTTTATGAAGGTAAGGTGTAATTAGGTGATGATTATTATTTAAATATTTTTGGTTTTGGTAAAGTTAGAATCCTAGAAGATTTCTATGGATGAAGAAATGATAACTTTGAAAAAGAATGATACATGGGATCTTGTACCATTGCATAAAGGATGAAAACTTGTTGGTTACAAATGGGTGTTCAAGAAGAAGATTGGTTCAAATGTAGGTATTGAGAAGTACAAAGCAAGGTTGGTTTCCAAAGGTTACTCTCAAGTTGAGAGTGTTGATTACGGTGAGATATTTTCTCTTGTTGCAAAAATAACATCCATTAGATTTTTTCTTTCTATAGTTGTTGCTTATGATTTAGAGGTTGAGAAAATGGATGTGAAAAATGCTTTCCTTCATGGTGACTTGGAGAAGGATATTTATATGACATAGCTAGAGCACTACATGGTGAAAGTTAAAAGTAATTTGGTTTGCAAATTGAAGAAATCCTTGTATAGCCTAAAATAGATTCCTAGGATGTGGTACCAAAAATTTGATACATAGGTGTTGAGTTTGGGATTTGAGTGTTCTAAATCAAATCATTGTGTTTATTATAAATTTTATGGTGATAATTTCTTTTTATTGCATTATATGTTGATGATATGTTATTTATTGGTAAAGGGAAAGGTATGATTTCAGAACTAAAATCTTAACTTACTACTAAATTTGAAATGAAAGACCTTGGTGCAGCTAGACACATTCTTGGGATGAAAATTAAAAGAGATAGAGTGAACAAAAAGCTATGGCTTGGAAAAATTAAGTATGTCAATTCACTTTTACAGAGGTTTAATATGCAGGATTATAGACCATTGTGTGTTCCTATTTCAGCGAGAACAAAGTTATCTATTTCAGATTGTCCAACATCCACATCAGAGATGGAAGACATTAGCAGTGTTTCTTTCCATAGTGAAGTTAGAAGTTTGATGTATCTATGGTTTGTACTAGACGATAAATTTCCCAAGTAGTGGGATTTCTTTCTAGATATATGTCTAATCTTGGTAGATTTTATTGGGATGTAGTTAAAAGAGTCTTCAGATATTTGTGCAGTACCTTAGAGTATTCCTTATGTTATCATAGTAATATTACTAAAGATTAGATTTCCCTTGATATTCATGGTTATGTGGATTTAGATTGGGCAGGTGATGTTGATAGAAGACGATCCACCAGTGTTTATGTGTTTACTTTATTTGGTGGTGCAATTAGTTGGATGAGTAAGCAATAGGTTGTGGTTTCTTTCTCCACTACTGAAGTTGAGTATATGGTAGCTACTCATGCTTGTAAAAAATCCATTTGGCTTAAGAAAATGTGTTAAAACATTAGAATAAAACAAGGTGCAATTATAATTTATTGCGATAGTCAGAGTATGATATGTCTAGCTAAGAACCTAACATTTCATGCCAAGACCAAGCACATTGAATTACAGTATCATTTTGTTAGAGATATGGTCGAAGATGGCGAGGTGAATTTGGTTAAGGTAGAGAGTTTGATGAATGTTGTTGATTCTTTAACTAAGCCTGTGAGCATAGCGAAGTTCAAATGGTGTTTAGATACTATGGGCCTTTTGGCCCCTAGAAATTAAGAGATGGTGTTTATACACCCTCTCATTGCTCTTGCAAGGTGTTTGACAAGTGGGAGATATATTTGGAAAATGTGTCTCATCCTTGCAATAACATAAGGTACTGTTAACACGTGAGCATAGGGGGTGCAAAGGAGGGTAGCCCCCTTGAGGGGTATGAGGGGATCATACCCCAAATGGAGGGCTCTAGGGGCCATGCATCCCAACAGGCACTTGGGGGAAGCAACCCTGAAAGGAAAATTTTATGTATATTTTATTATTATAAATTTGGACCATTCATTATTAGGTCTCAAATCTAACGATTGATATTTTTTGGCTTGACTTTCCCTAGAAGACAACCCTATTTTATGAGGGTGTTGTATTATGGTTGTGTATTGTGATGTATTTTGAGAGTCTAATAGCAGTCGCATTGTCTCTGGATCTCTAGTTGGTGATACTCCTGTGAGAAGCTTGCACTGCAAGTATATTATAATCTTTGTGATTTATGAATAATATATTGGACAGATTTTAGAGTGTGGGGTTCTTCTCCCGAAAGGGTTTTCCCCATGTAAATCACTATGTTGTGGTGTGTATGATATTTATGTTTATTTTTGTTTAAGTTTTTGTAACTATTATAAAGATCTGTAAAGTTTTGCATTATCCTCCTCTCAAGATTAGTGTAGGAAGTTGCTCCTCTACCTTAGCTTCCTTGTAGGTTCAAGAGTAGGGGTTTTTCTTGTCTTTCCTAATGGTGACTCTTTCAAATATGCATTCAAGTTAGCATTTCAACACATTAATAACATTGTAAAGTATGAATCTTTCATGCTAATAATGAATATTTACATAAGCATGAATTCAAATACTTGAGGATTCTTGGAGATTCATAACTTATTGCATTGAAGATGAAGAATATATATGTTGCAAAGGATGATAGGTTAAAAATATACATGAATAATATTTGGGATACTATTGAATTATTTGATGTGGTTGGTCATGAATGGGTTGATAGGTTAGATATTGTTGTTGTTGATGATTTAGCTATTAAGGAATTTAATTTTTTTATAACTAGTTCCTTCTCATTGGCAATCAAGTGCTAAAATCTTTACTAGGACAAGAATACTAGATAATGTCCATAGTTAGTATTTAATGACATTTACAAAATTATATATAGATCCTTAAATTAAATGGATGAATTTGATATTTGATAACCAACTAATTGATTGGAAACATATGGTGGAGGTGGAGGATGTAAGGAAATGTTATTGAGTAATGAAATTATGTAGTTAAGAACAAACATAATTCCAAAAAGACTAGTTGATTCAGGAAGAATGTATGATAGTATAGATTGCAATAAGAGTAAAAGTAAGCCTATTGATGAAGATAACATTGAAAGTATAAATATAAGGAAAAAAGCAGCTTTCAAAATAATTTATATTGGTAAGAAGTTGAAGGAAGTAGAAAGAAATTATTTACTGTGCTACTAAAGACATTTCAAAAGTGTTTTGCATGGTCCTATGATGAACTCGTAGCATATAGGGAAGACTTGATTCAACATATTATTTTACTCCATTGTGATACTAATCTATTTAGGGAAGAAAAAAAATACTAATCGATGCTACACTATATCCATAAATGCAAAAGGAGTTGAAGGATTTGAATTAGGGAGGTATCATTAAGCTTATCCAACAATGAATGGGTATCAAAGCTTGTCCCTATTGGGAAGAATATTGGAGATATAAGACTACGAGTGGATTTTAGAAACCTAAACATAAATTATTTTAAGGAAAATTATCCACTCCCAAGTATGGATAAACCATTTTAGAATATAACTATATTAGAGTTGAGGTATATGATAGATTGATTCTCTAGATATAACTAGGTGGTGGCCAAGGATTTTGAGCAACAAAAAACTATATTTACTACTCATTAAGGCACATATTCCTATGTGAGAATATTTTTACAAGTATGAAAGTGTTGTCATTGATATCAACTAGTCAACTGGTTGTTGTCATTGATGTCATGTATGTTGGTTATTGGTTGTATATGTCAAGGATATTGAGAAAATTGTAATAAAGAAAGGTTCCAAGAATTCAATGTTTTCTTTGGTTTTTCTCCAAGATTTTTTGCTATGCTAGTGAGGATCTGAGGTATTGTTCATGATTTTTGGAAATTTCTATATCTAGATTTTGGGTTTCTAGATCGTTGTACAGTGCGAGTTATGTTCACCAGTTGTGAATTGTGCTTTTCTATATATGTGGTTGAGGTCCAAGAGATATGGAGTTTCTCCATATTTCTTCTTGTTCAGGTTTTATGACTTGCAGTTCTCAGGATAAGTTGATGAGGTCATGTTTAAGTGAAATTTGTTGACTGAAAAGATTGGATCGTGTTAAAGTTGAGTGTGCTTAATTGATTTATGTGTTTTACACTGGTATTTGTTGACCTTGTGTTTAACACTAATTACAAAGTTCATGGAAGCGTGTTGAGGCATGTTGGGACTTATTTAAGTCCTCATTAAGCATATATTTTGGTCGCTCACATTTTAATTCCATCGTAGAATGCTTTGGCGCTGACCTAGTTTGAATTTGTAAATACAAATGGTGTGTGGCCGACTTTGGATGAGTTTTAAAGTTGAAGATGGTATAAATATAAGTCAAGATGTTTGAGAAAGGTGTGGATGAATGAAAGAGAAAGATAGATGCAAAATGGTGTGTGTGTGTGTGTGATGCAAGTTTGAGCAGATCAATGCAAAATTCAAGTGGCAAGTTTTGGGAGGCAATGAATTGAAGGTGTACTCTATCATTCAAGCATGTCTAGAAGTGTGTGAGAAAAATCTCCATTGTATTGATATTTTTTTCTCTTTGTAACAAATCTCTTCTATCTTATTTTATAATTATGTGGTAGTGAGTCTTCTGGGTGATTAACCCTTACTAGAAAGTGAGTCTTGTTCTGGACAGTGAGTCCTATTTTGGCAGTGAGCTTTTCTGGAAATGAGCCTTTGTATTCAATTTTGATATTCTCTATATTGTGAGCTAATCCTCACCATGGTTCTTCCCTTATTGGGTTTTCCACATAAATCTAGTGTTATTATGTGTATGGTTTTTTCTTCTTTCAGTTTCTTCTTTTCCCCTTAATGATTAATCACATTAGTAGAGTAAAGGATTTATGAATGGTAATTGATCTGATCTCTAGTAAAAAATTTAAAGGTTAAATTTTCTACAACCGATTTACCCCCCCTCTTAGTTGTCTTATTCAACAAATACCATTTAGGATTTAAAAATATAGGTTATTCTTCTCATATGGATATGGATGTTTTCTTTGTAGGCCTCATTTATGAAATCATGATGGTTTAGCAAGATGATCTATTACCTTACTCCAAGGGTAGAAAAGATCATTGCACTTTGAGCTAATCTTCAAAAGATGCCTTGAATATGGTATTTTCTTAACTGTATATTTTTCATGTAAGAATCCTTGAAGTTCTTGGGGAATATTGTAGCAAAATATAGAGTAAGGATAGACCTAGAGAAGGTGTTTGACCTCATTCCTAGGCCCAAAATAGTTAAGGGTGTTTAATCATTATTTAGGAAAATCAACTTTGTTAGGAGGCTCGTTTGTAACATTTTTGAGAAGACCAAATCTATCTCCAATATTTTAAGAAAATAGCAACCAATCACATGGAGTGATGAACCAACTAAATAATTTATGAAGATTAAAGAAGCTCTTAAGGAAGCACTACTCTTGGTAAGTCTAGACTATTCTAAGCCCTTCCAACTCATTTTATTTTCCTCCTTTTATACTTTTGTTTTGTGTTGCTCCAAATGAACAAGGATTGATATGGGAAACCTATTTCATTTTTAAGTGTCTTTACAAGTGTTGTATTGAAGTACTCAATTTTGAAAAAAAATTGTATACCCTTGTTGAATCTACAAGGAATTATAGGCCATATATAATAGGTGCAAACACTATTACATATGTGCCACATATAGTGTTACATGATATATTTATTTAAAAGAAGCATTAGGTAAAGTATTTACATGGTGTAATGTCATAAAATTGCACCTTGGGGGAGTTTCACATTTGCGCATTTGGCCCTCGCATTTATTGTGCCTAGCTACATTTATGACAAGAAAATTATGGGTTGAAATTTCACAATTTCAACTTCATGAGGACCAATGATGAAGCGACATTAGTTTTCCACCTTGTTTCTTGAAAAATTATGAGTTGGATGCCTACAGGGTGTGTAGATGTCTACGTGACACACTAGCATCCCTACATTTTTTTGAGTTAAATGATGGAATCTTAGAATATTTGACTTGTGACACTGGTCCCTATAGTCGAATTCTAAGAGTAACTATTCCTCCTACCCATGCAACAACAAAAAACTCATTCTTTCATTTTCATTTTGCAGGTTCTTACATTCTAGCACATCATTCTCTTGCTCTTCTCTTCTCAATATTGCTTCTATGACAAAGCTCTACTAGACTAAGGTCACTCCAATATCCAAATCCCTATTGCAAGCACTCAACGGTGTGTCTATCAAACCAAGAGGGATCCAAAGACTGTTGGTAATGCTCTCTTTCTTCTTGTCTATTTGTGGATAGATCATTTATTGCATCTTTATCTCATTATTAAGGTTATCCTCCTTGAGCAAGGTTTTCTTTTATCACCTTGCGTATATTTAATTTGTGTCTATTTCTCCCTTTCTATCTAGCTATCTATGGAGGTGGGAACACCAAAATGAGGGTTTGACTACAACAAATCCCAAAGTAGCCCCAACATTTTCTCCCATTCGTATTGTGTGTAGGTTGTCTATGTGAAGCTTGGAGAAAGGTTTCAAACACAAGACCTCTTGTAAGTGGGTTCTCTACCTTGTGTATTTTTAGCTCTTTTTTCCATCTGTCAATTTAGTTAGATAAACAAACCTCGAATCTAAGCTAGTTAATAGGTCCTTAGTATTTCTATCTAGAGGTTTAGTGCCTCGTTCATACAAGACACTAGCGCATCTCTAGGCCTTTAGTGCATCGCACTGGCATCTCGCTCCCATGCTATCTTCCTTTAGTCAAGAGTTACTCCTTTCGTGATAGAGATCTTAGTATCCTACTCTTTCACCCCTAAAGTAGTCTATTTGACTATTTCTGATATTTTTCCTTCAAACTATTCTTTACATTTTCTTCCTTCTACTTTCTAGTTCAATTACTTGTAAAAATTGAGGTAGTTCATTCCATGGGATTCTCTTGGAAATCAAGAGACTCATGAATAGAGAATCCCCCTACTCTACATTTTTGGTGAACCTGACATGAACATGTTGGATATTTTTCTGCAATGTTTTAATGTCTATGATAATGATTTCTCTAAGGAATATTTTTATATTCTATATGATGTCCTGGATGATTTCTTAGAGGCATCCTCTCCTATTTATAGATCTTCTAAACAAAATTCTACTTCCTCTTTCGTAAGTTGAGAAGTCAGTGAACGTCGTTGTAGTCTCTGTAGCTCCTTCAAAGCCTAAGAGACTCATCATTTACTTGACTCCAATTATCCCTTCTCCTAAGAGGATTCATTTTATTCATATGGTTCCATATTCTAGTGACCCAATGGATTTGTATACAAGATTCTTAAGATCTACATATTCTTCTTTTTATAATGTCCTAGGGCACACATATAATACTAAAAGAAATCAGCAGAACTTGAATCATCAACCTTGTATTCATACCTCTCAATCTACTCTTGTTCCTACTTCTTTACTACCTTCTCAACCAATTCTTCCTTCAACACCTAAATTAACGATTAAAGCACCCAATGATTATGATCTTGTTGAGAAACTTTGAGTTACTTTGACTAAGATCTTGCTTTATGATTTGCTTTAGACCACTCCAATTTATCAAGGTATGCTTCAAGAATCCCTATAAAAGATCCTCTTACCTTCCTCTACTAGGATGATAGATGTTAATTTTTTGATGGATCATATTCATTCGGATTCATCGAATATTACATTCTATCTGCAATAAATCCCACCTCTGGATGTACAGAAGCAGGTGGATCCTATAATGATCATAGCTAGTTTTAATAATATTGGTATTAGATGTACCCTCATTAACACCAATTTGACTCTGAATGTTTGTGGTATATATCTATTACCTAAGATTATGATTTATTCTTCTTCTTTAGATACTTCTTCTTTGTATATTCATGGATTTGATAATGCTAGTCATCAAGCCCTGGGCACAATAATCTTGCCTTTGTGGCTAGGACCCGTTACTTTACCCGCCTTAGTTTATGTGATGCCTAACCCCTTACCTTACAATATTATTTTTGGAATACTGTGGATTGATGCTATGGGACCTGTAACTTCTACTTTGCATTGTTGTATAAAAATTGTAGCTAATAATCAAGTAATCATAATCAAGGTTGAACCGAAGCTATCCACCTTTGTTAGTTGGTAGCTGTTGGTCGAGCCTTAGTTGTTTCTACTCTTAAAAATTATATTTTATCACTAACCTTTGATGAGCTTACATGTTCTTCAGTAGGTTTGTCCATAGAGATTTCCCTTGAAACGAATGTCCCTAAAGAGGAGTAGCTAAAAGCGAACAGTCCTAAGTCTTCCCCATCTACCTCTTCTTCTAAATAAAATACATGTCATGGTGATTATTGGTGATCCTTATATTTATCTAAACTCTTTATAGGAGAATACAAAGTAGATCTCATCCACCTCAACCTTTTGATAACTTCAAATACCTCTGCTAAGGAAGTTGATTATCCTCCCATTGAGAGGGACAATTGTGATTCTATTCAAGAGCACAATAGTTCCCCTACCGAGGAAGATAATCATGCTCCTACTAAGGAGGCTAATGTTTGTAACCGTACTGAGAAGAATGATTGTGACCTTGTGGAGATGTTTGACATCCATTGGTTGAATGGCATTCTTTATGTGGACCCACCTTCTTCCTAGGCCTTACAAACACACTATGGCCCTAGATATAAGCTCGTTTCTAAGCATAGTTATGGGTATAAAGGTCTTGGGTGTATCGAGCAAGGAATTTAGGTCCATTTCCAAGTTAGGCCTCACAAGCATAACTTGGTACTAGGATTCTCTCTTGAACAATCTATGCAAAAACCATGGTGGAGTGTTAACATGATTTCAATCAAACCTCTTAATTTAGTTCACCCTAAACTGATAGAGGAAAAAGTAGAACCTGCTGAAGTTCCCCTAGATATTTTCTCCTTGGAGGAAACACTAGAATAATTCTTAAGCCTACTCCCATTTTCCTTATTTTCACCATAAGCGATGATTCTTGTATCGCTTACACAAACAAGCATACTTTGGAGAATCCATCCTAAATGTGGATGAGGAGGCTTCTCTATCTAACATGGATAATGGTGTTCCTATACTGCACCTTGAAGACTGTAGTCCTCTCCTCAAGGGGGATACTAATGAAGCTTTCATGGATCCTAAATCTTCTGAAAAGGAAATTAAGATCATAAATTGTCTTTCTTTAGAAGAAGCTAAGCAACATTTTGATCTATTACATTCTTATCCTGATATCTTCACTTGTTCATACGAGGACATGCCTAGTATTGATGATTCCATAGTGGTCCACAATATTTTATTATGTCTCGATACGAAGCCGATTAAGCAAAAGATCTAAAATATGAATCCTAAGGTTGCATTGTTGGTTAAGACTGAGATAAAGAAGCTAGGAAAAGTAGGTTGTATCCATCCTATCAACTATTCACCTTGGATATTGACTATTTTCATTGTTAGCAAGCTTGATGGTCGTATTTGTGTTTGCATCTATTTTTTTTATCTTAATAAGGCTTCTCTCAAAGAGGATTTTTCATTACCTAATATCGATATGATTGTAGACTCGACTGCAGGCCATGCCTTATTTTCTTTCATGGATGGATTCTTAGGCTATAACCAGATTCATATTAACCCAAAGGATCAATATAAGATAGCCTTCACCACCCCTTGGGGTACCTTCTATTATGTGGTCATGTAGTTTGGGTTAAAGAATGTAGGCACAACTTACCAACAGGTGATGACCTTAATTTTTCATGATTTTATTCATAAAATTCTAGAAGAGTACGTTGATGATATCTTGGCGAAATCTATACCCCATCAGGATCATGTAGAAAATCTCAGTCTTATCTTTGAAAGGCTTTAAATCTATAAAATCAAGCTAAATCCTCTTAAGTGTTTCTTCAGCATGGACGTAAATTTTTTTTAGGATTTATAGTCTCTCATCATGGAATTGAAGTCGACACAAACAATATTGACACAATTGTTAGCATGCCTCCACCTAGAAACATCTCTCAGTTGCATAGCTTACAAGGGAAGATTTAGGTAATTCACATATTCTTATCTTAGTTGGCTGATCATACTCTTCCTTTCACACATTTTTTGAAGAAAGATGTTTGTTTCTTATGGGATGATGAGTGCAAGAAAAATTTTGAGTCAATCAAAATCCATTTAGCCAATCCTCCTATCTTAATGTTGGCTATGCAAGATATACCTTTTTTCCTTTACATTGCCACATCACCTTATGCTTTAGTAGCCTTGTTGGCTCAATACAATGAGGATGGAAAGGAAAGGGTTGTCTATTACATTAGTCATGTCCTTGTTGATTATGAAACTCTCTATTCTAGTATGGAGAAACAATATCTTGCTCTTGTCTTTGCAAGGCAAAAGTTAAGGAATTACCTTCTTCATGTTGAAACTCATATCATTATGAAAAGTAATCTTCTGAAGCATTTATTCACTAGGATTGATCTTATTGGAAGGTTGGAGAAATGGGTGATGTTACTTTCTAAGTTTGACATAAAATTCGTGACTCAAAAATCAATAAAAGGTCAAGCATTTATCAATCACTTGGTAGATGCTCCTTCATCTTGTTCCTTCCCTGACCTAGAATTATTTCCTAACAAAGATCTCTTTGAAATTAGTCATGATCTAGTATGGGAGATGTATTTCAATGGATTTAGGTGTCAAGTTGGCTCTAGGGTAAGTGTGGTCTTAATCTCACTCGAAGGTAAGCTAGTTCCTTTATCTTTTTTATTAGACTTTCAATTTACTAATAATATCATTTAGTATGAAGCCCTTATTGTTAGATTACATGCCATGATTGCTTTGAACATAAAACATCTTTGCATACATGGTGACTCTGAGCTCATCGTAAATCAAATTACAAGGACATATCAAGAAAAGAAAAGCAAGCTATCTCAATATCAAGATTTGGCTTTATCCTCACTTGATCACCTCTCTTCTTTTACGATAGAAAGTGTTCCTAGGAGGGAAAACCAACACGCAAACACCATGGTGAGTGCGACTTCCCTAGTGTCTTCGAATACAAATATAAAAGAATACCACTTTGTTTTTTACATTCTTTGCTCTCCTCTTGTCTTTTATCAACCTAAATTTGATGCTCTCATGTGTGCTCATGTTTTGAAGGAATGGTATTCTATCATTTACAACTATCTAAGGTAGGAAACTTTCTCGTTGATGCGACAAAGAATGATCACACTCAAATACAAAAACTTCCAATTTGTTGTGGTGTACTATCAGATGTCCTTTTCCAAAAATCCTACAATGGTCTTCTCCTTTGATGTATCACTAAGGCATAGATACCCATTTCCCTTAAGGAAGACCATTTGGGTTCTGGGGGTGGACATTTTGGTGGTAAATCCATGGTACAAAAATTGATTCACATGGGATAATTTTGGTAGACAATGGAACAAGATTATTTTTCTTTTGTCAAGTGTCTACAATGTCAACAACATAGTCATCTCATTAACGCACCTGCTTAAGAGCTTCAAAATCATACCTCTCATTGGCCATTCACAAAATAGGGGTTGGATATCATTGGGAAGATATCACCTCCTTCTTCTAAAGGATACATCTTCATCATTGTCATCATAGTGTAGGAAATTGTACCCCTTTCTAAGAGAAAGTACAATTTCACACTTGTTTGGACCTATTTTAGTGACCTAATATTTTATGCATTTTAAAATCCCATTAATATGCCCCTAATACCCTTTTTATACATCACAATGCTTATTTTATTTAATTCCTGACACCACAACCTGCATTGAACAAATGCTAGGGATTAAATTAATGCCCCGACCTTCTAGGATTCCTAATGATTTAGGTCAGGAACCATTCACCCATGGGTGAATGGGTCCTCATTAAGTGCCCTAAACTCATCTTTTGATATGTTTTTGATAGCATTTCAAGGTTTCAAATTCAAAATTCAAGAGTTGACTTGTGAGATCTGATAATTGGAAAATTAGGAAGGAAGCCTATAAATATAAGTTTCACATTCAATTTTCACTAGCAAGAAAATATCTTCACATGAGATCACAAGCATTTGCATTCTAGAGCAAGGAGCAAGAAAATATGGAGTCTTGAAGCAATATTCTATTGTTTTTACAGGTCTTCAAGCTTATTTTTTGTCAAATATCAAGCATTATTGAAGAATTGATGATAGATGCCTATGGAGAATCATGATGGATTCTAGGTTTTAGGAGAAGCACTATGAGATTCAACCTAACCTAATTATTTTTTTCCTAAGCAATTCCATCCTCTATGATCATTATACTTTCATCCTAAAGAGAGGTATAATTAGTTTCATGACTTATTAAATGGATTTGAGGTATCCTAAAGTATGTCTTCATAATTGTTTATGTTAATTTAGGATCCTATTCTAACACACTTGAGTAGGGTTTCTTGTCATTATTAGAAATATTAATCTTAGACACACTTAAGGTTAGGATCACACTCACATTTCATGTTTCAGATTTCTATTTATCATCAAGGTTTAATTACCAAAAATGGGGTTTGACTGAGGCAATCCCCTATCCACCAATAAACAAACAATTTTGTTTTGTAGAATTTTGATAGATCCAGATTCAAGAGTGAAAGTCTAAAGTTACAAGGAAGGATTGCAGGTCTCAAGCTTCAGTCTTAGATTTAGATTTTTCTAGAAAATTTTGTCAAGACCCACTTTCCCTAGGGTGAATGAATCCCTGTTATGGTTACAAGAACAATAACTTTTGATAGGTGCACAACATTTATTACCTTCATATTCTCCAAAAAGTTTGTTGGTTCCTTTTGTTTTATGTTAAATCTCCTAAATGCACTTTGAACATCATAATTTGGATTTGTTTTGCTATTTTTAATCTTTCTTCCTAAAGTGTTGTTGAACCTAGATCCCCGTCCTAGCAAAAAAGGGAAATATGAAGATTCACACTTTGACTTGATTCACCTAAGGGTTGATAGCCATTTCATTGTGTGGATCTCATTTCCTAATGAAATTAGGGAAGTAGGGCCTCTTTTACCTCTTTAGATCCACTTTTCCATTTTGGGAAGCCCTAGGACACCCCTATTTTCCTTCATTTCATTTTGGTGAACCTAACCTTGTACAACAAAATTCTAAGAGTCCTTTCAACCCTGGATCTTAGTTTTGCAATAGTCTGCACTACATTTAGGGTTCTTTAATCTTGCATTAGTGAACATTGCATTTAGGGTTAAATTTGCATATTTGCATTGCTTAAAATCACCAAAAATTAAAAAAATTGCATTATATATGAGTTTATTTTGCATAATATTAACATTGAAATCATCATTCAATCATTTATATTCATATTGCACATTAAAATTAGTCACATTGCTCATCATTCAACCTTAGTCAAACTTGCATTTAGAGGCATAAAATCTAGAAAATTTGTTACAAAACTTTATGTTACATATCAGAAATAGAAAACACATAGGATCAACTCAAAAGTACAAAAATAAAATTTAAAAAAACTTAATCTGGGACCCATTTTCTCTCCCTGTACAAGCATCTTTAACAAATTCTGAGTGATTTTTGGTGTCTGATATGCATTTTTGTTTCTATTATCACACTTGAGAATTAATTTCTTGAAACAGTTTTCTTGTGCATTGAAATTGTTGTTCATTTAGTTAGATATTGCAACATTGGGAAAATCATGTTGATGGGTGTTTTATCAGTTCTCAACATAGGTAATGCATAAGTGCACTACCTCTCTTGAAAGGCAATATCCTACAAACAAGTTGTAGAAAATTACCCCAAGGTCTCTTGGGTGTTAGGTCATGACTTGGTTGGAATGTCTCAGTTGTTTCATGTGATTTTTTGGTAATCACAGGGAAACCTTATATATGTTAAGTTGGAGGGGAATCGATTCTTTGAATAGAGTTTATGAAATTTTGAAATTGTGTTCTATTATTGCAAGTTCAAAACAATAGTCTAAAACTCCACTTCTATCATCAGATTTGGCTTTACAATGTGCAATGATGCTTGAACTTTACCTAAAGTTTCTATTTAAAAGAAAATTCAAAAGGGCAGGGAAGAGAGTAAGTTCCTAGACATGAAGCTATCAATGAACAATGATAATGGAGGAAGCTACAATGGACAACCTTCCCAAAACCAAGTTCCACTTTACCAAATTAACTTACAGTCTCATGAAACTACTGCAATATTCTAAGGTCTACAGATTTCTAACCATTCATTCACCATAATGCATGAATAAAAGATAGAGTTTAGGTGCAAAATTCAATTGATGTTCATACTAGCTTTACATTGCTATTTATCATCAATAAACAACAAAAACCATGAATAAGGAAGGGCATCAACACAACATAATTCGTTATCAATGATCAACATCTACCAATCTACTAAAATATGTTAAACACATAGAACAACAAAGAAAATCTACTCAAATCTATTAACTATGAAGAGAAGAATCATGAAACAAGAAATGGAACTCAAGAATCTACCAAAATAAATGAATTTCTATTAAAATTATAGCAGCATGTCTTTACAACAACTCAAATCTCTCTTGAAAATGAGAGGAGACCCCCTATTTATAGTGTCCAAAAAGAAAAATGAATGGACAAGATTTAATCTCATTGGGTGGCTAAGATCCACTACAAATTATGGTTTCACCTACCCCTATATATTTTATAATATAAAATACACTTTTTTCTTTAAGCCTAATTTGTCTTCTAGTGGCCAACACTGTAGCAATTTGTCTTTTAGTTGATTGCCTTACTGCAGCTACTTCATGAGGAACTCATCATCAATTAACAGATTTCCTTCATTCTTCTTAACTATAGCATACTCTACAAACTTTCCAATTAATGCATGGAGCTTGTTCCACTCCATTATATTAGACTGGATTACTTGAAAGTTCAATATCCTGGATTGACTGGTGATCACATCTCAATCTTTGTCACACTTGGGCATATTCTTTATCACTTGCTCAAATTGAGCAAAGGCCCGCATAGAAAAATCCATAAAGTATGGCGTGAGTATATTTGTGGCTCCATTTTCCATCTTCTTATGGAAGTGTGGCTTTATCTTCTCTGGATCTAGCTCGGCGATGAGCATATCATAATCTGTCATTAGCTTTAGATATTCCTCATAGGTTGTCTTGATTTCCTTGGCCCAATCGATATCGATCTCCACTTCATGGAGCACTCATTCCAAGATCTCTCTTCTATGATCGAGGCCCCATTTCTAGGTTTCCACAAGCCAATGATTGTCCTTCACCAATGAAAGCTCCTTTTCCCACAATTTTTTAGGCATCCTGAGGATAGCCTCAATTTTAGGATATGTAATCCTATACAACACTAGGAAGTCGGTGCAAAATTTCCTTGTGCCCTCAAGCTATTTTTCACCTCTAGGAACTTATTTACTATCCTAACATGACTGATGCCCATATTTTCATTATAGAGGACTTGCTGGAACCAATCCTTTGTGGCCTTAATCCAATTCTTCCTTCTTTCTAGCTTGATGATGTGGTCCTTTGACAATAGTTGTGGTGGAGCTAACAATGTGGTTGGTAGCTCTTCAATGGAGGACCATTGTTGTATATAAGCCGTCAAATCTTCCACTTGTGCTTTTAACTCCTTAGTGGATTGGTCTTTGTTCATTTGATGCACAATGGTGGCAATAGACCCTTGGAGATGATAAATTTTCTATTCTCTAGCGGTTGTCGCCAAGTAAATGGTGGAGACGTTATAGTTGATTCCTTCTCCTTCCACCACCAGAGTAGCTATATGTACAATCCTTGATCTTGATGCATCCATCGCTATGTGGGATTTGACACTCAATTTCTTCTCCTTCTTTGTCCCTATCTGTGCTCGAGCTAAGATGGTTTCAAATCTTGGTTTTAGATCCATAAGGATGGGGGTCTTCCTCTCCAATTGCTTTTCTAGCCACTCAAGCATCTGGGATCCCTCTTT
Organism: Sequoia sempervirens; assembly: GCA_007258455.2. Lineage (NCBI taxonomy): Eukaryota > Viridiplantae > Streptophyta > Pinopsida > Cupressales > Cupressaceae > Sequoia > Sequoia sempervirens. Next base: position 804,031,901 of record VDFB02271358.1, read on the forward strand.
TGGTGATTCATGATCACCTCCCTCCTTTTGAGCATGTTGGATCTCCATTTCTTGGTGACCCAGAGCCTCTGTTCTGTCTTTTCCTCCTCTTCTTTATCTAAATCTCTAATAAATATAGCCTCTTTCTCTAGATATTCAGTGGTGGCTATGTTTTCCTTGGGGCTATCTTCCCCTTCAGATCTATTTTCTTCTTCTTCCTACTCATGCTCTTCAAGATACTCCATCTTTGGGCTTCTTCGTGTTTCAGCCTCTTGTTCAAGCTTATCTTCTTCTTTCTTTTCATCTTCTTTTTCTTTTTCTTCTCCTGAAGGAGGAATTTCCTCATTGTGACTAAGGCTTTTGTCTTGTTCCTGGGTCGGAGGTTTTTTGTTTACCTCCATTTCTCTTCTTTTACCTCGTAGTGGCAGGATACTTTAAAGTTTCCCTAGATGGGAAAACAATAATTCCACTATCATTCTCACTCTTGGGCTCATCCTCTAGCTCACCATAGGTCAGAGTTGCACCCTAGAGTTTTAGTTGGGCAACTTGTCCATCGATCCATTACTTTGTTCTTGCCTCTATTGGCTTCATCAAAATATCAAGGTCATTGACCTCTTCCTCATCCCAGTCAATCAAGGGCAATGGTAGGTTGGTAATGACAACATACATTGGATCTATCACTGTGTTTTCATCCTCCATAACTTGATCTGACACTGGGAACAAGTTAACCGTTTTAACAAAGTACGTTGCCATGCGCATATAGTGCCTCATGCACACTTCTTTATCATCTCTGTAGTTTTCCCAAAATTCCTCAACATTGTGTAGATGGGCATACTCCTTTCCAACCATCTTTTTTAGCTTTCCATATAGATCCATGCATGGCTTGGAAATGTGGAGCTCCAAATTATATTCATTTATTTCTTTTTCAGAATACTTTGCACATTGGGATGCGGGGATTGCATACATTCCTTGCCCAAAGGTAAGAGGATATGGAATTTCTGGCTTGTGTTTGTCACCTAGCAGCATGTGATCATGTTGCAACTACCTAGAGTGTTTGAGTAATACCAACTAGTCATTCAGGTACCGTGGTAGCTTATATGGCCTCTCGAAGAAGCCCTTGATTCTGATATAGGTAAACTTGGGAAACTGAATAAATAGAAAGTTGAACCGACAGATGAAGGCATTAGCACTATGAGTGACTCTCCTTTCAAAGTCACCTTCGAGCAATCTGATAATGTGCCCAATGAAGGCATCGCTTACTATGCAGTAATCTTTCTTGAAATTTATGTACTAGAGCTGGGGGTATCTATCATATACTTTCAGTTTTGTCCCTGGAGTCTGGCTTGGTGCCACAAATAGACCTCTATATTGAACATGGTCTGCTAATAGCTAGACTAGGTATGAGGTCATGTAGAACTGTGAGGTTTTCTTTACAGCTACAAAGTGCTCATACAGGCAATTGCTAATCATTCGCACCTAATGGAATTTAGTCTTTCCTTTGATAATTTCCTCTATGAAATACAACATCCATTCCTAGAAATATGTCGCAGTTGGGCGACCCATGACTCTGCTCAATAAGGTTAACAAATCATGCTAATCCTCGTGGAAGTCACTTCTAAAAAGCTCTTGAGGCACTTTATTTGCACGGCCCCCCTTCTCCTTTAGCCAGAATTGATTGATTAGTTTCTTACATTTGAGGGGGTCAACTTTCCATGTGCTCTCTGCATATTCCTTTGTTGTCTCCCCCATCTCATCAAAGGTAGGGATGTGGAAATTTTGTCCTATATATTTGGAGGACAACTCAACCAATATGTTGCCATCCCTATCCACAATTATCTTGGTTGATTCTTGGTATGCTTCTTTGCAGGTCATTACTAGCTCAGGAGCCACTAGGGCAGGTGAGAATAGCTACCTTGGCCAATCCACTTTTCCTTATCTTCTTGGCATTCTCTGTAACAAAATTGGAAATGACTCATTACTTGAATTCATCAATATCAATGTGCCCCAGGTTTGTATCTGAGACATTGTCCCATTCTGTAGTGACCCTAGTGTTGATTTCCACACCTTAGAATTTTTACTTCATTTGATCCTTTTCCTCTTTTCCCCTTGGGGATTTGGCATCCTTCTTTCCCTTTTCTTTATCTACAGTTGCCCCCAAAGGTCCTTCAGCTAATTCCATATATCCTGCAATCAAAGGAGCAATAAGCATATTCATGTGTAAAACATGAGAAACTTTAGCGAAACCCCACAAAATCCACGTTAGATCAAGTAATTTATCATTCAAGGATCCTAACTTTTCTGTCAGATCATCATTATCCCTTTGCTGGAGGGAGATATGGCAATGCAAGTCTAGGGGTGCGAACTTCCCTGGGCTAGCAACCATTTTTTGAGGGCAGCTACAAACAAATGGGAAATAGGTCACGACGGCCCACATTGATCCACCCGCATTATCTTTTTCATCATGAGGTGGGGCCTACGAGGAGGTTGATTCACTTTAGCACGTGGGTTAGATTAGCTTTGAGGTTTTGAAATCATTAAGTTGATCATTTTGGCATGTGGGAGCAAGGGTTATCTGAGCTGTTTAGAGCTTTGTTGTTTGAAACGACGCTGGAAAAGTGGCACCCCACATTGTGGGGTCCGCACGAAGGAAGGATGACATCTGTTCACATTTGAAGTTCATTTCTTTTAATAGAGTGTGGGTGAGGAGCCACATAAATATTGTAGGTGTTGGCCATTTTGGACGACAGAGCTAGGGAAATAGCCCGCAAGAGGAGACTCGTACCATCGGTTTTATAGGAGTCCTCAGCATAAGCTTATTCATTCCCAATCGTCCAAATGGAAGTAGGGAATGTGGGATCCACAAGGCAGACAACAGGTTGAGGTTGGCAATCTAAAATGACAACGTCAAGGTAGAGGCCCACAAGTGACCACCTGTATTAGGCTTTCTTCACTTAGTGACTTTTAATTCATTTGGGGAGCAAAGAAAGCATTGGGGCCCATGGAGTAGAAGGTTGGAGGTCATTCACTATTTTTAAATGACAGTTGAGGTACAGCGACAACCCAAAATGCAAGGGTACGCACTCGGTAAATTATTATTTTTTCTAGCTCAAATGGAGGCAGTGAGTGTGGGGTCCGCTAGGCAAACAGATGGTCTACCAAGGCTACTTTGGACAACAAACATAAGGTGGAGGCCCGTGGATGGATGTCAGCAATGAGCAACCCGCAAAAGATCCAACACTTAGTCATTTTCGCTTAAAGTGGTTGGACGGGAATAGCTGGGGCGAGACCCACACAACAGAAGGAGCCTAAGACTTCATCACTTTTGGAATAGTCATGCAAGCAGTGGCGAAATGATGGTGGAAGTATACATTGGATGTTCCCCAGGGAGGTTTATGTGTGTAGTTCAGTCGGTAGACATAGATTGTTTGGGACCCGCAAGGTGGGTGGCTGGGACCAATCGACCGTTTTGGAATGACATGACATGAGGATCGATCCAGGTGTAGAAGCCTGCATTCACGGACCCATGAGAATGAAAGATCCCATTTTAACTCATGATCTTCATTTAAGTCAGAACAATGACAACAACGAGGGAACGCCTTCCCGTATATGTGTGCCAGAAGGGGATGAAGGTCGTTGTTTAAAGTTTGTCTTCAGATGGTTTGACAAGGGTGGAAGAGGCTTTACGGGCTACAAGGGCATGATTTCCCTAGTGTGAAAATGGTGACAGAGACCTCAAGTTTTGCATAGTTTTCAAAGACTAATTTTAGAAGATTTTCAAGTTTCTAAGATGTGGGTTTTGCTCACTATGATGTCTTCTGTTTAAATTTAAGGTTTCCTTGCTCAAGATTTTAATGAACTTTGAGAAATGGAAGAAAACCATGAAATGAGTAGCAGCAGGAAACTGGCCTGGAAAACCCGACAAAATTCATGAAGAGACAATGAATGAGATGCTCTGAACAACAACAAGATCTTGTGAGTGCGGAGGCATTGGTGGCTGGAGGATCTGACAAGTTTCTGAAAGTCTGTCAGTGAAAATGACTTGTCAGAATTGCCTATTTATAGAATTTAGTGCATTAAATGCTTGCCCTTAATGTAGGTACAAAATTCACTGGAGCTAGTTGACATGTAGTTCAAAAGAGACTGCAGCGGGAAGTGTGGGGTCCGCAAAGCGGAAACACCCATGAGTTGGTCGTTCAATGAGTTGGAAAAAAGAATGACAGCAGTGGCTAGTGGGTCCTACAGAGTGGGTAGATGTGTTGGCTCGACCATTTGGAATGACGAAGATACCACAAAGTTCTACATAGGTGGACCCGCATTGTGTGAAGGACGACAGTTTCAAAGTTTGAAGGAAAACTGCCAAGGGAACGTCGCAGAGGCTAAAGACTTGGAAATGTCAAGGGTGGTGAAACTTGGTCATCTCAAGATGCTAAATCTAGGACTCCTTGACCATTTAGGACTCAAAATAGGGGGCACAAAAAACAAGGCAACAACAAAAGTGACTTGACAAATCAAAAAGAGAGGGTCCCCATTTTGAACGGGGCATGTGTGCTATAGGAACAACAAATGGTGACTTTGTTGGGGAACACTCCTAAGTGTTCTAAGGATAAATGCTCATTCAAAACCCAGAATCTCTAGTTTCGTAGATTAGATGTCAGTTTCCAAAAGTGAACTATGGGACTTAAAGGAGAACAGGACCCTTAACTGAATCAAATCACAAACATCTCATAAGTGTGTGTGTGCGGTGAATTCATTCCCTTTCCTTGGAAACTATGACAAGAGATAGTTAATTAGACCAAGCAAGCTATACAAACTTTCTAACTCCAAAAGTAACCTAGACATTTCCCCACTGTCAGTTAGGTGTCCATAGCCCTAAAAGAGTTATCGTTGTGACCCCATGAATATTGCTCTACTGCCAGTTGGGCATCCATAGGCTCGGTAGAGTTGTCCATACACCCACACGGTTGCTTGATTTTAACATTTTCTTTTCTTTTCTTTCATTTTGATATTTCCTTTAATACTCTTTCTTTTGTTGAACTGTGTAAGCATTGAAGCTTATTGTGGGTTTGGAGTCACAATGGTCACTAGAATAGACTTAAGATTTTCACTTGCTAGACTGTCATAACGACCATTGTGTAGCTCTTCAAAAAGAATTAATGTGTGTTTTTTGCAACCTGAGATGAGTGTGAAAGGATTCAAATAAGGGTCATGTTCTAGGTCAAGTTAGAGTTCAAATAAGGAGACCATTCCATAGAAGCAATCAGAGACTAATAGTTGAGAGTGAATATTTATCTAGAGAACACTAAAAGAAAACAACAAAGTGAACAGTTCATCAAACCGAGCATGGCTACCACATCAGAGACAAAGGACACCCTCAACAAAAAAAGACGATCAGGAGATGAGCAAAACAAAAGCGGAGCAAGACAACGAAGCAGGAAAACCTAAACTAGCTTGTGTACAAGTATTTACAAAGAGCTAGCTCAAAAGAGCTCAGGTGAGGAAATAATGCTTGAGGTGCTTCCCATTGATAGGCAATGGGACATCTTCACCAGTTAAGGTCTTGAGGTGGAAATCATTATCTCCTAAGATTTCAAAAATTTGAAAGGGGCCAAGCTAGAGCTTGTTGAATTTGTCATGTCCCCCTTTCTTTTCATAGGCCTTGTCCCAACATAGGACCAGATCAGCAATTCTGAAGGCCTTGACTTTGGGTCATCAATCAAACCATCTTTTGACCACACCCTGATGTTGGGAAAAAAATTTAATGGCTCAATCACACACTTCTTCTAGGTGGAGCAATTTAGCTAAGCGAGCTTCTCGTCAATCCCATTCTTCATAAAAGGTGTTGATGAATTAGAGGGTGGGGATCTTGAGGTGAACAAGAAACATAGGCTCTAAGCCATAAATGAGGTGGAATGGGGAGTCACTCAAAGAAGCCTTGTGGCATGTACAATTTTCCCAAAGGGAAAAACAAAGCTGGGTGTGCCAATCTTTAGGATTCCTATCGAGCAATTTTTTTATCACAACATTTAAATTCTTATTTGTGGACTTAGCTAGGCCATTGCCCTAGGGATAGTAATTAGACAATAATTTAAGGTAAATGTCATAGTCAAAGGCCCAACTACCAAATTTGAGTGAAGAAAAGGTGGGGCCATTATCACAGATAAAAGCATATGGGCAACTGAAACAATTTAAAATAAAACTTTCAAGAAAAATTGTAACTACCTCTATAGTGCATTTCCTACACACAATTGCTTTTGTCCATCTAGTACAATAATCAGAAGTGGTTAGAATGCACCTGTGACCCACAAAAGAGGGTGGGATTACCAGATCGATGAAGTCAAGACCCCACTGTGTGAATAGTCTTACCTCCAAGACTGGTTGTAGTGGGACATTAACATTTCTTTCTCTGGTTACAACAATTTGGAAAATGTGGCATGTACGGACATGGCTATGTGCATCCATGAATATTTTTGACCAATAGTATCCTACTCATAGGATTTGATGAGCGGTGGAAGGACCGGATCCATGACTTGTGCCAAACTTATCATGAAATTCTTTCAGCACTCATGTTGCTTCTTATTTTTTGAGGCACTTGAGGTAGCTCCCCTCATGATTCCTCTTATAAAGTAGAGACCCTCATAGCATGTAGTTGTTGCTTTTCAGTCAAAGAGCATTCTTTTGAACTCCTTGTAGATGAGGTGGGCACTTGTTGTTCAACAGGTAGTAGACTATGTCATTATACCATTCCCCAGGAGAGACATCTTCAAGTTGATACTGTTGAACTATGAGATTAGGTCATGTTTCAGCTATTGTACAGGTGAGGGCCTACCCTCTTACTAATTTCATTGGCTGAATTTCCATGTCATATTCTTGCAGCAAGGTAATCCAATTTTCTCTTCTTTATCCTAACTCATTCTCCATTAGCAATTTTTTCACTATCGGATCAAGGACGATGGCGAACACCTTATTCTGCAAGATGTAATGTCTAAATTTCTTTACTCTGACCAAGGAATACACTTGATTTTCTATGTTGTGGTATCTCAGTTCAGCATCCTTTAATGGAGCACTCATGAAAGCAATTGGGTGCTCACTCCCTTCATCATGCTTTTGAGTTAGAATGTTGGAACACGAATGATCTGAGGCAAATGACTAAATGTAGAATTGCTTCAAATAATTAGGACTAACTAGCATAGGTGCTTCAACAATTGCTTTCTTGATTTACTCAAAGGCCTTCTTTGCCTTTGGAGTCCACTCAACTTTAGCATCTTGCTTCAACATGGCATTGAGTGGCTTGACTATTTTAGTGAAGCTAGTAATAAATTTCCTAACAAATTTTTATCTTTCCAAATAAGGAATTTAGCTCTTTCTTGCTGTCGGGCAGGTGAATTTTCAATATTGGTTGAATGTACTCGGGATCTATTGAGATTCATTTTTTTGAAATAATGTGCCCAAGTAATTTTCCTTCCATAACTCCAAAGATACACTTCTTCAAATTAAGAGAAATCCAAAATTCTCTGCACTTCTGAAAAACTTTACACATATCAGAAACATGATCACCTCACTTCTTTGCAAACATGGTAAGATCATCCATGTAGATGATTATGCACTTTTCAATCAGATATTTGAAGGCTATGTCCATTGCACACTAGAAAGTGACACCAACATTGATGAGTTTGAATGACATTCTTCTATATGCAAGGGTTCCCCACTTGGTGGTGAAAACTATCTTGTTCCTATCTTCATATTGTGCCAGTACTTGATTTTAATCAAAGTACCTATCTAAGAAGGACATCATCTGAGAAACATTGACAATCTACAACACCTCATCCAATGAGGGCACGGGATAGTTGTCTTTCTTTGAAGTTCTATTCAAATTGCGGAAGTCCACACACAATATGATCTCTCCATTATTTTTCTAAACTGGGACCAAGTTGGCCACCCATGTGGAGTGCCTAACTGGAAATATGATTTTGGTGGACAAAATTTTTTGCACTTCCTTATAAATAATGGGCTCGAACAATGCATTGATGGGACACTTTCATTGTTGAAATGATCATACATCTAGCTTGAGAGGAATAGTGTGTGTGATGATTGAGGTGTCATATTTCTTCAAATCCTTGTAGCTCCAAAGAACTACGTCATGATAATTTTGAAAAGCCTCAATGATTCCTTTTTTTTCTTCTGACATGTAGACTTTTTCGATGAATACATTTTTAACCTCTTCAATTGTTCCAAGGTTGTAAATGTCGCATTGATTGTTAATGGAATCCTTCTTTGCCTATTGATTCTAGTCTCTGATATGGTCTAAGTCAATTATACATTCAAGCTTGACCATGCCCCTTGGGATAGTGTTTGTCTTGAGATTGATGACCCCTTCTATATCCAACTCAGCTTCTTCGGCCTCAACTTCATCAATTATCTTAGTTGCAAACACATTGGAACTGGTGATGAAATCCAAGATGTGCTTGTCATCATTGAACATTTAGAAGTGGGTGACATTATCTGGAACTAATGGGGTGGAGGTAAGCTCAACGGTGAACCTTTTGAGGCCAGACAATGAAAACGGTTGAAGGGTGTTGGCTACTTGAGCCAAAGCATTAGCAGTATGATGTGGGATTGAGGGATCAGCTAAATATTAAAGGCATCTAGGTTCTCTAACATATCCCAAACTCTATGCCTATAATTTGCTAGTCTTCTATCATGGCAGGAGTATAATTTTCTAACTTGTTTTACTACCAATTTTGAATCACCAAAGACTTGTAACATTTTAACTTTCTTCCTTAGGGCCATTAAGAGACCATGAACTAGTGCTTCGTACTATTCTATATTATTTTTACAATAAAACTAAAGCCTATGAGCAGCAAAGTAGGTCTTACTTGTGGGGCTGATGAGCTCAAATCCAACTTTGGCTCCTTGCTTGGACTTGGATCCATGCAAGCACATTGTCTAGAACTTGGAGGGTTCCTTGACTTCAGGGCTGACCATACATTCATTTCTCTTTGGTTGCATGCCTGCATTTTCCATTTCTGGAGTAGGCACTAGCTCAACATTGTTGGTAGCAAGTCATCCTGTTGGTAGCTCAATTTGGGACGTGACTTGTCCTTTGGTATCTTCTATTGTCATCTGACATAAGAGCACTCAAATTCTAAGTGGGCAGCATTATGCACTCTATACCAATTAGGCAGCAAGAGCTCTTGGAAATCCATTCTTTCTCCTAGGCTAAGTTGATCTTGTATACACTTCTCCATGAAATCCTGGAATCCATCTAGTAGTCCCAAATTCTCCTCATCGTAAGATTCATCGTCATCTGATTTGACCAAAAAATTTGTGCTTTGGGACATATATGCTACATTGATGGGCGAGTTACATAATACTAAGAGGACCTCTTTAGTCACCTCTTATTCTAGAGGCTCTGATTCTTCCTGGTATTTCATGGGAGAATAATCACCTAGCTCGGTTTCAGAAAACAACACCTCATTGGTGTTGTTATACTTTGTGGTCATGAATTTCATGTGTGGCTCCTGATCAATTCTGATTTGATTTGGCATCCCCTTCCATAGCATCCACACATGAGAGAAATCAGTTGCAGCGTACCCCTTCAAAGCCTTGGTGAAGTCTCACCCCAATATTATACCATAGGTGTCTGGGATATTTGCAACTTGAATATCAATAACCTATTGTACCCTCGGGTCTGCAACGATCTGCATGGGAATCTGGTTGATTTCTCCAACTATATTCACTTTTGTTTTGTCTAGTTGAGTCACCTTTCTTCTAGAAGGGGTGGGGACTATTCCTAAAGCTTTACACATGACAAAAGGCATAAAATTGGTCGATGCTCCTAAATCAAGCAAATAGTTGTGTAGGTTTTTCCCGAATATTCTAATAGTAGTGAGAAAAAGTGGCATTTCTAGCTTTCCTTGAAATAATCCCATGGGCATATCTGCTTGGGCTACTTGGTTCTTATCCTTTTCATTGATCTTTTCTTTAGCTTGCACTTGACTTTGCTCATTAATGGGTTGTTTTCCAGTTTGCTAATTTGAAGGGACATCTCTCTTCTTACCTATAATCTCTTGAATTACAACTCACATGGTGGCTCTTCAAAAGAGGCTCTCTTAGCTGGTATCTCTTGGGTTGGCTTGGAAGAAGTAGTCCCATTGATCATCCTAAAGAAGGCATTCCTAACTGCAGGGACTTCAAGCAACTCAAAGGTGGACAAGCTTATCTTGACCTTCTTGAACTCATCAGTAACATATTCACCCATTTTCTCAATTTTAGCCTCAAAGGACCTGCCTTGGGAAGAACCAACTAACTTCTTTTTCATTTGATTCGAGTGTTTATTCTTGTTAAATTATTGAGTGGGCACATAGGGGCAGCCTGGATTATTGCTAGCATTCGGATCAAGCAGGGTGCTAAAGTTATTGGGCAGGGTGGAGGTTGTGAAAGGACCTCTCGCTTGCCTATTCCTTAAGTTATATGGGGATGGTCTCTAATGGAACATTTGGACCTCATCTTCATGAAACTCTTCCTCATCTATTGGACCATTATCTATAGAAGCAAAAAGTTGGGATAAAGTTTCTTTGTTACTTACCTCTTTCACTTCTTCATTCTTTAGGGCGATAGTATTGACCTCTTGTGCATTTCTCTCATTGAGTGGGAATAGGGCTTGATTGACCACTAGAAATGAGGAATCATAGGGTTCAGATGAGACTAGATCTTGGCAACCAGTGTTGTCCACAACATTTTGAACCTCTACTTGAAATATCTCTATTGCTGTGAGGAACTCGAGGAAATTCAACTCAGAATGCCTATTCATTTTATGGATCTGACACCATCCAAACAATGTTGCCTTAGAGAGATACACTCCACTAGTTGTCTTCTCCATATTGGCAAGTTGATCATGAGGAGAAGGGATGCCCCTATTATTAGGCCTTTTATTCCATGTCCTGTTTTTTCTTTGGGAAGGCCTCTCAAATTTTTGGTTAGAGTTCTACCCTCTTTTGTAATTTTACCCAGACGAGGTACCCGCATCATGGTCATCTCTATTCTCTCGATTCAGGTTTTTCTGAATGCTACATTGGGAGGCTTGTAACTGATTATTCTGATTCTTCAAGTGTGTCATCTCTGTGGACATTTTTTTGATCATTTTGGTCAGCTCATCCAACTGATCCTTCTCTGCATTACTTGGTTGCAGTACTTTGTTCTGAAGGAAAAATGGTTGCACCATTGGTTGGTTATGTTGTGCTTGAGGGAATTCAGACCCTTGTAGGTATGCAGGTATTTGGGGTTGTTGTGGATAGATGTGCTACTATTGAGGCTACAAATAGTGAGGCATTGGAGGTGTCTGATTCATTAGGGGTCCCAGGTGAGGAACTATGGGTAGCTGCGGAACTTGATTCATAAGAGGAATCTAATGTTGTAGAGCTTGAGTGAGCCCTTAGATCTACATGGTATGAGCAACCTATCCCATGGAAGGAAACAAACCAAAAAAAATTTGTCCCAAATCAGTGCTAGCTATGACTGCCTCAACATATGCATCCACCAATCTAGCGGGTGGTGGGTTCATTCTTTTCACCAAGGCTGTAGTGAGGTTGTCCAAGGTGGCATAGTAGACAGGAAAGATAACATCATTAAGTGCATACAGAGTTTGTAATCTTGTGTATGCTCGGTGGAATCGATTATTGAAGGAGTTGATTGGTTTGTTGACCTCCTTGCACACAGACATGAACTATTGATATAATTTTCAAGGGCTAATTGGAATCTCGTATTTCCTCAAGAAGGAATTATTCAAGAGATCCCAATTAGTAATTGATCCCGTTGGCAAGTTGATATACCAATAGAAGGCCTCTTCCCCCAATGAAAATGGGAAAATTCTATAGACCATGTCCTCATGATCAATTTGCATATCCTTCAACGTTATTTGGAACATTTTGATATGTTCTTTTGCTGTCCTCTAAGGATCTCATGGATGAAACTTCATGTAGAAGGCTTCTAGATTCTTTGGCATGTCATGGTAAGCATTGAAGGATAGTGGGGAAGGGTTGTTACCTATCCAAGCCATGAGGGGAGGTGAGGGTTGTATTTGTTGTTGAACAAGAACTTGGGGCTGCACAAGGGCAGCAGCAGTTGTGACTATGCCTTGGACTTGAAGGGTAGGGATAGGGACAATTCCCTAGCCTTGGGAAATAAGAGGTTGGAAGGCAATTTGAGATGGCTAAGAGGAGGAGGTGGAAATGGATGAGGAAGGATGAATGTGGGACAGATGGGAGGAGGAGGGAGGTGCAAATGGAAGCGAAGTGGATGGGTCAAATGAGGAAGATGAAGTGGCTTCCCCTCTTTTGGCTCTCTTAGCCTTGGTAGGGGGTTGTAGTTCTTTGAATTCCCCTTTGTTCAGAGTAGATCTTAAAACTCTATGGAATCTTTATGGGGAGAATGAACCAATTTGATCCAACTTAACACAAACTCAAGCCCTCCTTCTATCACTAGTTCTATTCATGTGTTTTTTTCACTTCTCAACACAGGTAATGCATAAGTGCACTACCTCTCTTGAAAGGAAATCTCCTACAAACAAGTTGCAGAAAATTACCCCAAGGTCTCTCGAGTGTCAGGTCATGACTTTCTTGGAAATTTTTAGTTGTTTCATGTGATTTGCTGGTAATCATAGGGAAGCCTTATGTATGTTAAGTTGAAGGGGAATCGATTCTTTCAATGGAGTTTATGAAATTATGGAATTGTGTTCTATTGCTACAAGTTCAAAACAATAGTCTAAACTCCACTTTTGTCATCATATTTGGCTTTACAATGTGCAATGATGCTTGAATTTTACCTAAAGTTACTATTTAAAAGAAAGTTCAAAAGGGTAGGGAAGAGAGTAAGTTCCTAGACTTAAAGCTATTGATGAACAGTGATAATGGAGGATGCTATAGTGGACAGCCTTCCCCAAACCAAATTCCACTTAACCAAATTAACTTATAGTCTCATGAAACTAGTGCAATCTTCTAAGGTTTTCATATTTCTAACCATTCATTAACCATAAAGAATGAATAAAAGATAGAGTTTAGGTGAAACATTCAATTGATGTTCAAACTAGCTTTACACTGCTATTTATCATCAATAAACAACAAAAATCATGAACAAGGGCATCAACACAACAAAATTCTTCAAAATCAATGATCAACATCTACCAATCTACTAAAATATGCTAAACACATAGAACAACAAAGCAAATCTACTCAAATCTATTAACTATGAAGAGAAGAATCATGAAACATGAAATGGAACTCAAGAATCCACCAAAATCAATGAATTTCTATTAAAATTCTAGCAGCATGTCTTTACAACAGCTCAACTCTCTCTTGAAAATGAGAGGAGACCCCCTATTTATAGTGTTCAAAAAGAAAAATGAATGGACAAGATTTAATCTCATTGTGTGGCCAATTCACTACAAATTAGGGTTTCACCTACCCCTAAATATTTTACAATATAAAATACACTTTTGTCTTTTAGCCTAATTTGTCTTCTAGTGGCCAACACTGTAGCAATTTTTCATTTAGCTGATTTCCTTACTGCAGCTACTTCGTGAGGAACTCATCATGAATGATTGGATTTCCTTCATTCTTCTTCACAGTAGCATACTCTACAAACTTTCCAGTTAACGCCTGGAGCTTGTTCCACTCCATTATATCATATTGGATTACTTGAAATTTTAATTTCTTGGACCGACCAGTGATCACATCCCAGTCTTTGTCACACGGGCATATTCTTTATCACTTGCTCAAATTGAGCAAAGGCCCGTGCAACAAAATCCATAAAGTTTGGAATGAGTATATCTATGGCTCCATTTTCCATCTTCTTATGGAAGTGTGGCTTTATCTTCTCTAGATCCAGCTCGATGGTGGGCATATCATAATCTGTCATTAGCTTTAGGTATTCCTCATAGGCTATCCTAATTTCCTTTGCCCAATCGACATCAAGCTCCACTTCATGGAGCACCCATTCCAAGATCTCTCTTCTATGATCAAGGCCCCATTTCCAATTTTCCATAAGCCAATGATCATCCTTCACCAATGCAAGCTCCTTTTCCCATGTTTTTTTGGGCATCCTGAGGATAGCCTCAATTTTAGGATATGTAATCATGTACAACACTAGGAAGTTAGTGCAGAATTTCCTTGTGCCCTCAAGCTATTTTTTCACCTCTAGGAACTTATTTTCTAACCTAATAGCACGGTCGATGCCCATATTTATGTTGTAGAGGACTCACTGGAACCAATCCTCTATGGCCTTAGTCCAATTCTTCCTTTTTTCTAGCTTGTTCATATGGTCCTTTGACAGTAGTTGTGGCAGAGCTGATGATGCATATGGTAGCTCTTTAGTGTAGGACCATTATTGTATGTAAGCTGTCAAATCTACCACTTGTGCTTTTAACTCCTCCTAAGTGGATAGTTTTTTTTCATTTGATGCACAATGGTGGCAATGAACCCTTGGAGATGATCAATTTTCTATTCTCTGGTGGCTATCCCCAATCCAATGGTGGAGACGTTATAGCTGATTCCTTCTCCTTTCACCATCAGAGTAGCTATTTGTACGGTCCTTATTCTCGATGCATCCATCATTATGTGTGATCTGACCCTTAGTTTCTTCTCCTTCTTTGTGTGTATCTATGATCGAGCTAAGATGGCTTCAAGTCTTGTTTTCGGATCCATAAGGACAGGGGTCTTCCTCTCCAATTGCTTTTCTAGCCACTTAGGCATCTGGGATCCCTCTTTTGGTGATTCGTGATCACCTCCCTCCTTTTGAGCATGTTGGATCTCCATTTCTTGGTGACCCAGAGTCTCATTTTTGTCTTTTCCTCCTCTTCTTTATCTGAATCTCGAATAAATATAGCCTCTTTCTCTAGAGATTTAGTGGTGGCTATGTTTTCCTCAGGGCTATCTTCCCCTTCAGATCTCTTTTCTTCTTCTTCCTACTCATGCTCTTCAGGATGCTCCATCTCTAGGCTTCTCCATGTTTCAGCCTCTTTTTCAAGCTTATCTTCTTCTTTCTTTTCATCTTCTTTTTCTTTTTCTTCTCCTGAAGGAGGCATTTCCTCATCATGACTATTGCTTTTTTCTTGTTCCTGGGTTGGATTTTATGTGTTTACCTCCACTTCTCTTCTTTGACCTGGTAGTGGGAGGAGACTTCGAAGTTTCCCCAAATGGGGCAACAATAGTTCCACTATCAGTCTCACTCTCAGGCTTGTCCTTGAGCTCACCATAGGTCAAAGTTGCACCCTGGAGTGTTACTTGGGAAAATTTTCCATCAATCCATTGCTTCATTCTTGCCTCTATTGGCTTCATCAAAATATTAAGCTCATTGACCTTTTCCTCGTCCCACTCAATTAGGGGTAGCAATATGTTGGCAACGACATCATACCTTGGATCTATATTGAACACGGTCCACTAACAGATATACTAGGTATGAGGTCATGTAGAACTGCAAGGTTTTCTTTACAGCTACAAACTACTCATGTAGGGAGTTTCTAATCATTTCCGCCCAATGGAATTTATTCTTTCCTTTGATAATTTCCTCTATGAAACACAACATCCATTCTTGGAAATATGCCGTAGTTGGCAAGACCATGACTCGGCTCAATAAGGTTACCAAATCATGGTAATCCTCATGGAAGTCACTTCTGAAAAGCTCTTGAGGCACTTTATTTGCACTTCCCCTCTTCTCCTTCAACCAAAATTTATTGATTAGTTTCTTACATTTTAGGGGGTCATCTTTCCACGTGCTCTTTGCATATTCCTTTGATGTTTCCTCCATCTCATCAAATGTAGGGATGTGGAAATTTTATCCTATAGATTTGGAGGAAAAGTCAGCCAATATGTTTCCATCCCTATCCACAATTCTCTTGTTTGATTCTTGGTATGATTCTTTGTAGGTCATTACCAACTCAGGAGCCACTAGGGCAGGTGGGAAACTAACTACCTTGGCCAATCCACTTTTTCTTATCTTCTTGGAATTCTCCATAATAGGATTGGAAATGACTCATTGCTTGAATTCATCAATATCAATGTACCCTAGGTTTGTATCTAAGACAGTGTCCCATTCTGTAGTGACCCTAGTGTTGATTTCCACACCTTGGAATTTGTACTTCATTTGATCCTTGTCCTCTTTTCCCCTTGGGGATTGGCAGCCTTCTTTCCCTTTTCTTTCTCTGTAGTTGCCCCTGAAGGTCCTACAGCTGAGTCCATATATCTTGCAATCAAAGGAGAAATAAGCATATTCATGCGTAAAACATGAGAAACATTAGAACCCAACAAAATCCACATTAGATCAAGTAATTTATCATTCAAGTATCCTAACATTTCTTTCAGATCATCATTATCCCTTTGTTGGAGGGAGATATGGCAATGTGGGCCCAGGGGTGCAGACTTCCCTAGGCTGGCAGCCATTTTTTAAGGGAAACTGCAAATAGATGGTAAACAGGGAACAATTTCCCACATTGATCCACTTGCATTAGGTTTTCAGTCATGAGGTGGGACCTACGAGGAGGTTGAGTCACTTTAGCATGTGGGTTAGATCACCTTTGAGGTTTTGAAATCATTAAGTTGATCATTTTGGCATGCGGGAGCAAGGGTTATCTGAGTTGTTTTGAGCTCTACCATTTGAAACAACATTGGAAAAGTGGTACCCTACACTGTAGATTCTACACCAAGGGAGGATGACATCTTTTCATATTTGAAGTTCATTTTGATTTACAGAGTGCAGGTGAGGAGCCGCGAAAAGATGGTAGGTGTTGGTCATTTCAAATGGTGGAGCTAAGGCGGTAGCCTACAAGAGGCAACCTGAACCATTAGGTCCATAGGGGTCCTCGACGTAAGCTTATTCATTTGCAATCAACCAAACGGAAGTAGGGAATGCCAGATCCGCAAGGCGGATAGCGGACCTAGGTTGGTAGTCTAAAACGGGGACATTAGGGAAAAGGCCCGCAAGTGACCACCCACATTTGGTTTTCTTCACTTAGTGGTTTTTAATTCATTTGGGGAGAAAAGAAAGCATTGGGGCCCATGGAGCAGAAGGCCAGAGGTCATCCACCATTTTGAAATGATGGTCAAGGGGCAGCAACAACCCGTAATGTAGGTTCCACTCTCGGTAAATTAGTTGTTTCATTTTCTAGCTCAAACAGTGGCAGTGAGTGCGGGGTCCGCTAGGTGGATGGATGATCTACCAAGGCTGTTTTGGACAGTGAACATATGGAGGAGGCCCATGGACAAAAGTCTACAATGAGAAACCTACAAAAGAGCTACACTTGGTCATTTTTGCTTAAAGGGGTTGGATGGGAATAGTTGGGATGGGACCCACACATCAAAAGGAGCCTAAGACTTCGCCACTTTGGGAATAGTCGTGCAAGTAGTGGTAGAATGATGGTGGAAGTCCACATTGGATGGTCCACAGGGAGGTTTATGTTTGGAGTTCAGTCGACAGACATGGATTGCATGGGACCCACAAGGCTGGTGGCTAGGACTAATCGACCATGTTAGAATGACGCAACATGAGGGGCGATCTGAGTGCAAAAGCCCACATTCATGGACCCACGAGGATGAAAGATCCTAGTTTAGCTCATGATCTTCATTTAAGTCATAATGGTGATGGAAATGAGGGAACACCTTCCCGCATACACGAGCCCAAAGGGGACGAAGGCCATTGTTTAAAGTTTTTCTTCAAATGGTTTGAAAGTGGCAATGGAGGCTTTGCAAGCCACAAGGGCATGATTTCCCTATTGCAAAAATAGCAACAAAGACCTCAAGTTCTGCATGGTTTCCAAAGACTGATTTCATAAGTTTTCAAGTTTCTAAGATGTGGGTTTTGCTCGCCATGATGTCTTCTCTTTAAATTTAAGGTTTCCTTGCTCAAGATTATAACGACCTTTGAGAAATGGAAGAAAACCCATGAAACAGGTAGCGGCGGGAAACTAACCTAGAAAACCTAATGAAAATCATGAAGAGACAATGAATGATGATGCTCCAAATAGCAGCGAGATCTTGCAGGTGCAGAGGCGATGGTGGTTGGAGGCTCTAACAAGTTTCTAAAAGTCTATTGGTGAAAATGACTAGTCAGAATTGCCTATTTATAGAATTTAGTGCATTAAATACTCACCCTTAATGCAGGTATGGAAGTCAATGGATTTGGTCGACATGCAGTTCAAAAGAGACGATGTGGGGAAGTGCAAGGTCTGCAAAGCAGACGACACCCATGAGTTGGTCATTCGATGAGTCAGCAAAAAGAACGGCGACGGAGGCTGGAAAGTCTTGCAAAGTGGCAGACGTGTCGGCTTGGCCATTCAGAATGGTGAAGATACCACAGAGTTCCGCATAGGGTGACCCACATTGCATGAAGGATGACAGTTTCAAAGTTTGAAGGAAAACTACCAAGGGAACTCTGCAGGGGCTAAAGACTTGGAAATTTCAAGGGTGGTGAAACTTGGCCATCTCAAGATGCTAACTCTATGACTCCTTGACCATTTAGGACTCAAAATAGGTGGCACACAAAATGAGGTGACGACAAAAGTGACCTGACAAAGTGAAAAGAGAAGGTCCCCATTCTAAATGGGGCATGTGTACTATAGGCACAACAAAGCATATCTTTCATATTTTAGTTAAAAGTAGTATTATATTTTTGTACTTTTCTTTCATTACCAGCATTATTGCATCATTTGATACATTAGTTTACATTTTACAATCATTAGAAAACAAAAAAAAAAACCTAAAACATCAAAAGAAACAAACAAGACCCTTGGAG
Source organism: Sequoia sempervirens (assembly GCA_007258455.2). NCBI lineage: Eukaryota > Viridiplantae > Streptophyta > Pinopsida > Cupressales > Cupressaceae > Sequoia > Sequoia sempervirens. Next base: position 804,050,657 of record VDFB02271358.1, read on the forward strand.
AAAGCATAGTTATTTGATTAAGTGTCAAATCTCTTTTTCCAAGTTAACATATCCCTCAAGCCCTTTAGTAGTGATGACTTTGATATGTTAGATGAAGCCCTTGAGGATTTTATCTCGCAAGGTCCATCCAATAAGGCTTGTCATGACAAACAAAAAAATATAGATGTTAATGCAATCACACCTCAACTTATCATTTACCCTCCCTCACAACCTCAAATTCAAAACAAACCTATGCTCATCTTAGAACCACCTAAAAATAAGCCTTTACTTGACAATGACAATGTTTCACAACAAATAGGTTACAATATCATTGCTTACACATACAATACAAGGAATAGTAGGCAACAATAAACCACTCTTGTTTCATTACCTTTTCCTCAACCTATCTTGCCTAGTGTTCCTTGTTTACCTTCACATAGTGGAAAGGAGTATGATCTTATTGAAAAACTTAAGAATACACCTGCTAAGATATCTCTATGGGATCTTATTCAAGCTTCACCAAATTACCATAGTATGCTTTAAATGGCCTTGCAACAAGTTGTGATTCCTCCTAATATAAATTCAAATTATGTGGTTAATTTAGATATTATTTTTCACCAAAGATGGTTACCCTCCTTGGAAGTTCAAAAATGGCATGAAGCCTTCATGATAATAGGCTTTGTTATTAGAACAAGGATAAAGAGAACCCTTGTTGACAATGGTTTGGCCCTTAATATGTGTAGTGTGAACCTTTTGGATAAGATTGATATGGATAAGAGTAACATTTCCCTTGATTCTTTGTCCATCTGTGGGTTTGATAACATAGAAAAATAATTTCTTGGAGTAATCACATTACCTATTATAGTTAGGAAGGTAACATTATAAACTCCAGTCCAAGTTATGCCTCATGATCTTTCTTATAATCTCCTCTTGGGGATACAATAGATTCTTGAAATGAATGCAACACCTTCAACCCTTCACTGTGTAATGAAGTATGTCTATAACAACAAATTTTACACAGTCAAGGCGAACCCTGAACCTGAATTTTTTTTGCACGCTAGGAAAGATAAACAAAATCTCGTGAAAACATTGATACTAGCTACAAAATTTGAAATCACGAAAGAAGAAGAACAAGGGAAGAATATTGATGAAGTCGCAAAATTATTAGAAGATAATTGAAGTTCCTTAGATTTCACACCAACATTCATGGGAGAATACAAAATTACAATGAAAGAAACTGAAAATCAAAAAGAGACAATGGTAATGTCAACATAAACTCAAAATATATAGAGAAGTAAAAAGAGGCCCATGGGGATCGGGCTCAATTTTTCATTTGTTCCTTTACATAATTTTCATGTGCAAAACAAAACAAAAAAAAACTGACCTAAGAAAGAAACCTCGCAAGAATCTAATTTATCCACTCTAGAAGAAGACATAAGTTATACAAATAACTTTGATGAGATGGACTATGAACAACCATGGAATCCAAAAGAGATGGAGAAAATTTATGAATGAGATTATGAGCTCTTGAAACAACTTGGTTACAATGGAAAAGGATGTGGAAGAATAGAACATGGCGTTTGTGTTCCTATAGAGCCTAACACAAAAGAAACAAAAAATGGTCTTGGATATTGTCCCTCTAAAATAATGAAAGCAACAAAAATACCTTCACTCAACATCAACACCATCATGCGAACTCCCCTAAGACAAATCTCACTTTGAAGCATCCTGAATTGATTAATACAACATGCAAAGAATCATTGGAATACTTTGAAGATGATGAAGCTTTGAAAGAAATGTTAGGATTTTATGACAAGTCATTTACTCCCCCTAAGAAAAAATGAGTCACTTGTTCTACAATTAGTGCTAAACAAGTGGATGAAGAAAAGGAAGTTAATGAGGTTCACAATGATAAAGATGAACACAATTCCAAAATTTTGAGACAAAATACACTTCCCTTGGGAGATACAATCAATATATCAATGGATACATCTAATGAATAAAAATTGATTCAAATAGGAAATTTCCTTGATGAAGATGAACAAGAAAATCATGCAACATTACTATATGAATTTCATAAACTTTTTCTTTGGACTTATTCGGATATGTCGGGTATTGATGCTAAGATAGTGATGCACAACATAGTTCTTGAAGAATATGCTAATTCAGTAAGATAGAAGATACAAAATATGAATCCTAAGATAGCTTTATTGGTTAAGGTTGAGATTGAGAAACTTCTTGAAGTTGGTTTTATATGACCTTATCGATTATTCTCCTTGGATCTCAAACATTGTTGTAGTCACAAAACCTGATAATCATATTAGGATGTGTACAGACTTTCATGATTTGAATAAAGCATCTTTAAAATATGATTTTCCCCTTCCTAATATTGACATGATAGTAGATTCAACTACGAGACATGCTTTGTTTCCATTCATGGATGGATTTTCTAGATATAATCAAATCTTTATCAATCCTCAAGATCAATACAAGACAACATTTACTATAGCTTGGGGAACATTTTTTTGGGTGGTTATTCCTTTTGGATTAAAGAACGCAGGCTCAACATATCAAATAGCTATGACATTGATATTTCATGATTACATACACAAGATTTTGGAAGAATATGTTGATGATATTCTAGCTAAATCTTTAACTCAACAAGAAAATGTGAATATTCTTCAAAAAGTATTTGAAAGAATGTGAAAATATAACATGAGATTGAATCTAAAAAAGTGTGTCTTTGTGTGGATAGTGGAAAATGTTTAGGTTTTATAGTATCTCATAGAGGCATTGAGGTGGAAACGAAGAAAATTGATGCTATCATTAACATGCCACCTCCTAAAAACATTTCTCAATTGTGTACTTTACAAGTAAGAATTCAAGCTATTCATCATTTTGTAACATCCTTAGTAGACCAAACATTACCCTTTGCACAAATCCTTAAGAAAGAGGTTAAGTTTAAGTGGAATGAGGATTGTAAATAGACCTTTGAGAGTTTGAAATATTATTTTGCTACTCCACCTATTTTACAACCCATTATGCAAGACAAACCATTTATCCTTTATACAACATCAGCCCATGCTCTCGCAACATTGTTGGCTCAACAAGATGACAGTGGTAGAGAACATCCCATTTATTACATTAGCCGAACCTTGATTGATTACGAGACACAATATACAATGATAGAAAAATAATGTTTAGCTCTTGTATTTGCTACTAGTAAATTGAGACATTACTTATTAAACACAAAAATTCATGTGATTATAAAATTTAATCCTTTAAAACACATTTTTTCTAAAACTGATTTATCAAGATGCTTAGCTAAGTGGGTTATGTTGTTAATTGAGTTTGATCTTAAATTTTTCTCTCAAAAGGAAATCAAAGGAGAAGCCTTGACTGACCAATTAGCTAACACTCCCTCTCCCTTAGAGTTACCTAATACAAACTCATTCCCCTATGAGAATGTGTTGACTATTCAAAAATAAAAAGAAACATGGGAATTGTACTTTGACGGTTCTAAGTGTCAAACTTGCTCTGGGGTGGGGGTTATATTAATTTCTCCTTTAGGTAAGCCTATTCCATTATCTTTCCATTTAAAATTCCTATGTACAAATAACATTGCAAAATATGAAGCTTTAATGGTTGGTATACGTTCAACTTTAGCATTATGTGTCCAACACATCTCTATATTTGGTGATTCTCTATTAGTCATTAAAAAAATAAATGGTTCATATCAAGCAAAACATGATAAGCTCATTTGATATAAATACCTCATGATGACATTATTAGATAAATTTGAATCATATACAATTGACAATATACCATTGGCATGTAGATGCAATGGCAAGTGCCACTTCCTTTTTGTCTCCTGAAGATCCTTTTGTTGATTTCAAATTTACATTCCAAATGATTCTCAAACCATCAATAGATGAAAAAATAAAAGAAGTGTTATTAATCAATACCGAAAACTATAGCGAATGGTACACAATGATATTCAACTATTTAAAAGAAGGTACTTTTCCTGAGCCTACAACTAAGAACACTCAAGCTCATCTTCGAAAAATTGCATCTACGTACATAATCCTTGTAGATGTGTTGTATAGAAGATCATTTAATGATCTTTTAATTAGATTCCTTAAACAATCTGAAATCCCTATAGCACTTGATGAAGCTCATGCAGGTGCTTGTGGACAAAATTTTGGAGGAAGGTTGTTAGTTCAAAAATTAGTTCACATAGGATACTATTGGAGACGCATGGAATAAGATTGTTTTTCCTATGTTAAGAAATGTCATAAATGTCAAGAACACAACAATTTGATTCACGCTCCTACTTCTGAGCTTTGTGCCCAAGTTCCTATTTGGCTATTCTCAGTTTGGGGTTTGGATCTTATTGGAAAAATATCACCACCTTCTTCCGTTGGACATACGTTTATCATTACTGCAACCAATTATTTTACAAAATGGGTAGAAGCTATTCCTCTTCATTCCATGACAATTGATGTAATATGTTTTTTCATATTGGAACACATTATTACTTTCTTTGATCTTCTTTCCACATTGATTTTACATAATGGAACTCCATTTGAGAACAATGACGTGAAGAAATTCTTGGAAATGTTTCATCACTTTTTGATGCCATATTACCCACAATCAAATGGTAAAGAGGAATCAACTAACAAGAATCTTGAGAAAATTCTACAAAAAATAGTAAGTAAACATAACAAAGATTGGCATACTTAACTAACTTATGTGTTGTGGGCCTATCATACAAGTATTAGAACATCTATAGGAAACACTCCCTATAACCTTGTTTATGGTGCTGAAGCAATAATTCCCTTGGAGTTAGAGATTCCTTCATTGCAAATTTCTCTTAGAGGGCTTATTGACGATACTACTTATAAAGAGCAATGATTTCATCGGCTTGAAATGCTTGATGAATGACACATTAACACTCTCAAGCATCTCCAAGCTTATTCTAGGTGAATTCAATGTAATTATAATGATCATGTCATCCCTCAAACATTTAACAAAGGAGATTTAGTGTTATACAAAAATCAGAGTAATGTAAATGCTCTTTCGAATGAAAAAGGAAAATTTAGACCTAATTCGTTGGGACCTTATGTAATTAAAGAAAACTATGGGTTTGGTGCCTACACATTAATGGAAATGGATGGTACACCTATAAAAGAACCTATCAATGCCACACATTTGTGTCAGTATTATGCATAACATCCCCTCTTTTGAATAGTGTGTTAAATTAGTGTTGTTAGATAAGGTAGATGGTGTTTTATTTTATCTCGCATTGATTCATTCTTTGACAAATGATATTAGTGTGTCTTAGAGTCTAAAGTGATTGTTCAATTGGTTTGAATTATTGCTTTAGTTTCCATACTATTCAAAAGAAAATATTATGTGTTATTTTAGATCCTTATATGCATTTAAGGTTATTAGATCATAGGTGCATTTAATTTAACATAACATACTTCATCATAATGCAATATCTAATATAAAATGAAAATATTTTAATTAGATCACATAAACATTAAATCATGGAGATATTTATTAAACATTCTTACAAAGGATATTTAATAAATCACATCAATATTTAATTCAACATAAGATCATACAAACATAAACATTAATACTCATATATCATATATATCATCAAAAGTTCAAGTACATATATCAACGAATATAATGCTAATAGGGCCTATGACTAATAGACCCCTCGGCGCCTGGTGGTGGCATCCGTCATGAGATGGTGGAATGTGATCATGTCCTTCTTAGGGACCTCATGGCTGCCTATAGGCCCCACACCTCTCCTCTCATGTCTACCTCTCATATGAGTGCCTCGACACACTCTTGCTCCATGTGATCCCTCTCTGCCTATAGCCTAGCCATATCTCTCTCTAGCCTCAAGATCTTTGCTCGGAGGGCAGACTCTATCCTACTATCTAATGGACCTCAGGAGGCTTGAAGCTCATCCAATGTTGTCTACAATGTTGAAATTTGTCCTATAGCTAGGTTAGCGCGTCTTTCCATGCTCTCATACATTGTCCTCAATCTCGTAAATGACTTGAAGAGATCTACATTTTTCCCCACATAAGGTGGGGATATGTACTCAAAGGGTATATCATCATCCATGCATAATGAAGGCATCATATCTATAGTCACATGCTAATAGAGCTTATGCCACTCTCACGTGGATCTTGCAATATGGAAATCATAAAAGATATCAGTACACATCATGACATATATATGAATCATATACACAAAGTTAAAAAGCGTAATGAAAACATAAATATCACATCATCACCTAGATCTCCAATCTGCTAGTCAGGGTATAATTATACAATAGTGGTCCCCCTCTATGTAGGAGGTGTGGATGGCCTACTACCACTAGCCTCTCCATGCTCATGAGTGTGGATCTCTGATTTGGTTGTTGTACATTCTCTAGTGACTCTAATAGGAGGTGCATCTCTCCTCTCGGGGGTAGTTCAAGGCCTCCTCTATCTCATTAGTATCATCACTCATCGACTGGGTGTCCTCATCCTCCTCCTCCTCATCCAAAAATATGTCAGGAACAATTTCATCATCATTTGTATCTCCATCGACCTGCTCATCATCCCTATCCTCTCTATGACCTAGAAGACATATGGCATGGCCTGTAAGGTAGTGCATGGTAAATTCATGGGATGGTTGTGCTCCAACCCACCACTGGTTGTAGGCTCGTGTGGTGCCTACGTCATCAACATCAAAGACTAGGGGAATTTCATGATCTTCGTCCTCTAAATCACCAATGTAAACATCCTCAATAGGAAGATGATGAGTGTCTCCAAATCTAGGGGCACTCTGTGTTGATCGTAGGTATTTGGGTCAAGCTCACGGTGGTACTTGAATATGTCTGAATTGGTGCATGACATGATCATAGTAGAAGGGTCTCACTATGCAATTGTGTCTCCCTAAAATAAATCAGCCCTATTGTTGCTTGACTAGCTCGTGTCTATCATCTATCCACTATGGTATCCTGAGATATGGTCTCCATGAGATATCACCCTCATCCAGTGGACCAAATCTAACCCACCAATGAAGAAAATCTCCCTCTTGTCATGCCCACCTCATTGCATAACTATAGGCTCGTGGGTAGCCCATGGCCGCTATAGTAGGAAATCTTGTGGGTCTAGTACACGTGATATGCTCAAAGCACCAAACCTGTAGAAGTGTATAGTGCACTATATTGTCTAGCTCATGGTATAAAAACTATCCCATATCATGGTATAAATGAGCTAGCATACTGTGACCCCAATCATAAATGATCCTATGCTCCTCCATTTCTCGAATAATTTAAACTAGTCTACCATCTAAGTGGGTGCTTCATCCATTTGGTACTAGTGCAAGTGTTGTAGTGACGATCATGATCCACTAAAGTAATGGTGTCCACACATGTAGTAGCCATCTAAGCTCAATGTGAGGACCGATGGTTGACTGTCGGATGGGCCACTATAAACAATATAGAATGTCATCTCGTATCTCCTCGTATGACCACTCCTTTGTCGAGTGTACAACCTCGACCTTAACAGGTAATTGTAGGATGTGATGGATTTCCTTGAGGGTAACAGTCATCTCACCCATAGGAAGGTGAAATATACATGTATTTGCATCCCACCTCTCTACTAGTTCCCTCAACATAGCATCATGATACCTCATAGGTGGCATGAGGTATACCTAGAATAATCTTGTGTCCTGTAAAATTCTAATCTCCTCCTTTGAAAGCCATGCGATGGACTCTCGAAGGAAATAGAATTGTCTCCCTTTGAGATTATATTAGGCTCGAGGAGGAACCTAAAATAACAAAATACATAAAATAAATCTTAAATTTATCAATTAAATAACTCTAAAGTTTCTCTAGGATGCTTTATGACCAAATTGGACATATAGGCCACTTTTGGATGGGGGTTCCTGGACACTTTAGCCATATAAGGACACATTGTGCTAGCAACAAATGCTTTTCGACAAAGATGGATGCTTTGTGACAATCTTTTCCAAGGTCCTAAAAATCCTACAAAGATACATAGAAAAGTACTATAAATGCATGAAAATGAAGGAAAAGAAAAACATAATCCACTCACCAATGTTGAAGTGTGCCTTATGCCACCTCATCACAAACAACATCCAATCTAGGAGGCCTATAAGCTCGTCTTCTCGACACCCTGGATTACTCAGCACCAAGGTAATTTGCAAAAAGGTAAATTTCAAATGATAATAAAAGGTGTCATTTTCATTTGTATATACTAAACCCTAGTAAGCAAAGCTTATATTATTTTGAGGGAATTTTATTCAAATTATCATATTGGGGGATAGAGGACTCCATTTGTTGTGTTGAATTCATAATTTGGCTCCTAATCTCATCAAATGTTTATCACTTTATGGTATGGTACTTGGAAATACCCTATGATATAATTATGCAATTCAATGTGGTTTTGTGGCTACCCTAATTCCACCTCCATAAATCAAACAAAATTGGGGGGCATACATCTACCCTCAAATTCAATTCTTTGTAGAAGTTTTATAAGAAGATTTTAAATGACTAATGAACTGATGTTGTAAGATGTGGTTCGTAACATTGTGGTTTTGTAGATGGCTACAATGTGGGCTTCATTCTCCCTACTTACGAATATATCCATATGAGTATCCTAAGTTTTATAATGTTTATTGATTCAAACTCCTTTAGCTTGCATATGCACATAGTGTCATATGGCTGCTAAAGTGGGGGCTAAATGCAGTGTATAAAATTGCACCCTTTTCTAGGAGAAAGTACAATTTTACACTTTTTTGGACCTAATTTAGTGACCTAATATTTTATGAATTTTAAAATCCCATTAATAGGCCCCTAAACTCATATTTTGATATGTTTTGGGCAGCATTTCAAGGTTTCAAATTCAAAATTCAAGTCTTGGCTTTCAGGATCTGATAATTGGAAAATTAGGAAGGAAGCCTATAAATCTAAGTTTCACATTCATTTTTCACTAGCAAGAAAAGAGTTTCACATGAGATCACAAGTATTTGCATTCAAGAGAAAGGAGCAAGCAAAATTGAAGTCTTAGATCATCATTCTATTTTTTTTATAGGTCTTCAAGCTCATTTTGTCATCAAAGATCAAGCATTTTGAAAATTTGATGATAGATGCCTATGGAGAATCATGATGGATTTTAGGTTTTGAGAGAAGCACTATGAGATTCAACCTAACCTAATTAATTTTTTCCTAAGTGGTTCCATCTTCTATGATTATTCTACTTTCATCCTAAAGAGAGGTATAATCAGTTTCATGACTTACTAAGGGGATTTGAGGTATCTTAAAGTAGGTCTTCATCATTTTTTATGTTCATTTAGGATCCTATTCTAACACACTTGGGTAGGGTTTCTTGGTATTACTAGAAATCTTAATCTTAGAAACACTTAAGGTTAGGATCACACTCACATTTCATGTTTCATATTTCTATTTATCATCAAATTGTAATTACCAAACTTTGGATTTGACCAAGGAAAACCCCTATCCACCAACAAACGAACAATTTTATTTTGCATAATTTTGACAAATCCGGAGTCAGGAGCGAAAGTCTGACGTTATGGAGAAGGATTGCAAGTCTCAAGCTTCAATATTAGATTCAAACTTTTTTTAGAAAAAAATTTCATGACCCATTCACCCTAGGGTGAATAAGTCCCTATTAGGGTTACAAGAACAATGACTTTTGACAGGTGCACAAAATTTATTACCTTTAGACTCTCCAAAAAGTTTGTTGGTTCCTTATATTTTATGTTGAATCTCCTAAATGCACTTTGTAGATCACAATTTGGAGTTGTTTTTCTATTTTTAATCTTTCTCCCCAAAGTGCTAATAAGCCCCTAGGCTCATCTTTTGATATGTTTTGGGTGGCATTTCAATGTTTCAAATTCAAAATTCAAGTGTTGGCTTTTGGGATCTTATAATTGGAAGATTAGGAAGGAAGCCCATAAATCTAAGTTTAACATTCATTTTTCACTAGCAAGATAAGAGTTTCACATGAGATCATAAGAATTTGAATTCAAGAGTAAGGAGAAAGCAAAAGTGAAGTCTTAGAGCAGAATTCTATTGTTTTTGTAGGTTTTCAAGCTCATTTTGTCGACAAAGATCAAGCATTTTGAAGAATTGATGATAGATGCCTATGGAGAATCGTAATGGATTTTAGGTTTTGGGAGAAGCACTATGAGTTTCAACCTAACCTAATGACTTGTTTCCTAAGTGATTCCATCTTCTATGCTCATTCTACTTTCATCCTAAAGAGAGGTATAATCAGTTTCATGACTTATTAAGGGGATTTGAGGTATCCTAAAGTAGATCTTCATCATTTTTTATGTTCATTTAGGATGTTATTCTAACACACTTGAGTAGGGTTTCTTGGCATTACTAGAAATCTTAATTTTAGACACACTTAAGGTTAGGATCACACTCACATTTCATGTTTCATATTTCTATTTATCATCAAGGTTTAATTACCAAACTTAGGGTTTGACCGAGGCAAACCCCTATCCACCAAAAAACAAACAATTTTATTTTGCATAATTCTGACAGATCCAGATTCAGGAGTGAAAGTCTAAAATTACAGGGAAGGATTGTAGGTTTCAAGATTCAATCTCAAATTCAAACTTTTCTAGAAAATCTTGTCATGACCCATTCTCCCTAGGGAAAATGAGTCCCTATTAGGGTTACAAGAACAAAAAAATTTGACAGGTGCACAACATTTATTACCTTTAGATTCTCTAGAAATTTTGTTGGTTCCTTATATTTTATGTTAAATCTCCTAAATGCACTTTGTAGATCACAATTTAGAGTTATTTTGTTATTTTTCTTCCCAAAGTGCTATTGAACCTAGACCCTTGTCCTATCAAAAAAGGGAAATCTGAATATGCACACTTTGAATTGATTCACCTAAGGTTTGATAGTCATTTCATTTTATGGATCTCATTTCCTAATGAAATTAGGGAAGTAGGGCCCCTTTTCCATCTTTGGATCCACTTTTCCATTTTGGGAAACCCTAGGACACCCCTATTTTCCTTCATTTCAACCACTACTGATTACTTCACGAAATGGGTTGAAGTTATCTTACTTTGATCCACAAGCGTTCAAGCCATCTATAGCTTTATTCTAAATAATATCATTACTCACTTTGGATTGACTTTAACCTTCATTTTTGACAATTGTACACCATTTAAGAACAAGGAGGTGAAGCAATTCTTGGAGAAGTTTCATATTCAGTATAGATTCTCTACACCATACTATCCTCAATCCAATGGTCAGGCTGAAGTGTCTAATAAAAATCTTGAGCTCATTCTTCAAAAAATGGTAAATAAGCATGGTAAAGCTTGGCATACTCAATTAACATATGTTTTTTGGGCCTATTGTACAAGTATTTGTACGACAACGGGAACAACACCTTACAACCTTGTGTATGGCCTTGAAGTTATCATGCCTTTGGAGTTGGAAATTTCATCTTTGTGGGTTTCCCTTAAAGGATTAATTGATGATGAAACTTACAGGTCTAATTTTTTGCATCAGGTTGAGTTGCTCAATGAGCGCTAGTTACAGGCCCTTGACCACGTTAAATATTATCAACAAGAACTCTCTAGACACTATAATAAGGGTGTTCTTCCTAGAAATTTCAAGGTAGGTGACCTAGTTCTCTTCAAGAATCAGAGGAATGTAAAATCACCGTTTGATCAAAGTGGAAAGTTCAATCCTAACTGGTTAGGCCCTTGCATTTTCATCTCTATTTATGGTTCTAGTTCCTATGGATTATCATCTATGGATGGGATGCCTCTAAAAGAACTTGTTAATGTGATACACCTTCATTGATATAACACATAGTATCTACGTGTCATGTGTGTGTAATTCTCATCACTTGTGGATTGCAATGTAATGCATGTTGGAATCCCTTCATAAACGCATGATTAGATTTTGTGTTCTGATGTGAAAATCTATGTGTGTGGGGCATACATACATGTGTCTCACTATGTTGTGTATCCATGCATTACATTACATCTTTTGGTTAGGAAATCAGATCATCATTGTATTTAATTAACATACATCCATAATTATAATATCCATCACATGATCATACATGAAAGTAAAAAGCATACATATAAAATAATGAACACCGTGATATCAGAATCAAAATCTCATGTATATATATAAATATCAAATGTAAGTCATCTACACGTATCACATCACTGTTGTAAAAAAATAGTGATGGTTGTATATCTTTCAATGTCTATACATCAAGAATTCTTTATAAAATATGTGTTTCATCGCTACAAAAATGGTGTATCAAAATAAACATCTAATTCCCAAGTGCATGAATCCTTGAGCCCATTAGCTTTGATGGCGACTATGGATGTGCTTGGATGGTGGATATGGAGCAAGATCTATGTAACCACAAGGTTGATATGTCAATCGTAGTCCTTTGATCTCACCCTAAAGCAAGGCTATTTGTACCTCAGCTCTCAGCAAGGCCTCCTACAGCTCTAGATCACCTATTGACATCTCACGTGTTGGCTACGCTGTGAGGTCATTGAGTCGGATCTAAAGAGCATCACGTGCCTCAATAAAACTCTCAACTCTCATCCTCGCCTCATCTCTCTTGGAAAACATAGTCCACAACTCTTCCAATTGTTGATCACTCTATCCTGTGATGGTGGTGAAATTAGTATTCCTTTGGATGACCTCCACTCATGCCTCCTCGTATTCCATCCTTAGGTGCACAACTAACTCTAATAGATGGGCATGTCACCCTACTAAATTCAGCCTGTATGCTTGTAGAATGGTCCCCTAGAGGGGCATGGTAGGGATCACCTCTGATATGCACTACATAATGAACATAGTCTACTCTTGTGTGTCCACTACAACCATAGAGAAAGTGGACTCATTAGTACCACATGATACATATACCAAAAGAATCAATATATACATGAGCCGAAATTGAAAGTACTAAAAGGAAAACTCTAGTATCTAAGTCCTCAACCTATCAATGTGGGTTATGGGGAGGAGAAACATTGGTCATGTACCTCCCATGTTAGATGCTACTATTGTTGATGTCACCAATAGGTCGACAGGTACTGTTGGTATTACCATTGAGACTAGGATGGTGAGTGGAGGGGATGACAACCTCCACCGCTACCTTGGCCTCACAATCACTATACCCACCTCCTCACCCTACTACTACTCTGCACTGCCATCTCTACTTTTGTCTCCTCCTCCTCCACTAGCATTGCCTCCTCCTAGAAACTAAGATCCCCTTAGGTGCATCCACCAGGAAAATTTGGGTAGGTCAGTGCATCATCCACTAGTTCCTAAAGTCATGAGTGATGACTACATCATCCATGAGAAGTATCGAAGGCTAATCTTGGTCATCCACCTCATTGTTAGTCAGGACAATGTCAGCAATGGTGCACCATCGATGGTCCCTTAGCCTCACCGTGCTCCTCATTTCTTGTGTGTATGATGGTGACATCGGCAGAATAGTCTACACAATACCAAACTACATCATCACATACTTAAATAATAGGGCATAATGATATAATCCATGCGACCTATCAAAAAGTGGCCATGTTGCATGTTCCATAGCTACTTGCAGTCATCTACCCATCTCATCAATCTATATGACCACCATCTGATTTGATCAACCTGCAAGGTATCAAACTAAAGTCACCAAAACTAAAGGTCCCCATGCCTCTACTACTGTACAAGCTCATACCAATTAGCCATGGTGCACAATGTACTCTCTTGCATGGGGATAGCTAGCTAGTCAGGTGCATGCAATGTGTGCAAATACCCACACCTATAGAAGGGTACATTCGATAAGGCCTACATACTCAAAATGTACAATCCTTCCCAACTCATGGTATAGGTGCACTAGCATGCTACAGCCCCACACAAAGATAATCTTGTACTACTCCATCACTCTAATGGTATGGATGAGGTCCCTATGAAGGTGAGAGCCCCACCCATCCATGGTGACCTACATAACAACTATTACAACCATCACCATCCACACAAGGGGGACATCGTGTTACCCTAATTGAACTAGTGTTTGTAGATATGGTCAGTCCCATCACCACTCTCATCACACCCTAAGCAGTACTAGACACCCTCGGCTTACTCTTAGGAAAAGTGTGTGTCATCTAGCACCATCTATTGTCCATGGATAGGGAGCTTAGTGATGTGGTAAACATCCTCCAAGGTGATGGTCATCTCACCTAATGGAAGATGGAATGTGGAGGTGGTCAAGTCCCATTGCTCCATCAATTCCATCATCATGCAGTCATGGTACAAAATCTTTGGTATCATGTAGGTGTATCACAAGCCTACATGGTGAACAAGTCTTTACTCATCTGGAGACATGCATCGTGCCTAGTCATGGACCATCTGTAGCACTCATCCCTCACCATGCTCTCTGATCTCTTAATAGTCTTGCAAAATTAAAAAAGATTCAAGTCAGAACAATTTGTATCAAAAATTTTATCTTTTACATAAAAAAAAATCTAAGTATAACCTTTGAGACGTAGGCACACTGCACAAACATCTACACACCGCACATGTGTCCAAGGTCCGCCATCGATAGCTAGTTGGATGCTAGCACATAAGATAGACCCCAATGTATTAAAAGGACTTTAATGTGTAGAAGAGATTCCAATGCATCGGTAGGACGCTTTGACACCACTGGAATGCCTGCACTCCTCTTTTTTGGAAAAAAAACTATAAAATAATCTTATAAATGGCACAAAAATAAAGTTTTTGGACTCACCTAGGCGACCTCGTGGCCCTCGACAACTACCCGACGTAGCTGGTCGATCCTAGGCTCCTCATAATATCATTTGTGAGGAATTTTGTTGTCATTTATCTCACAAAATTCAACAAAACTCTCACAGTGAATAGTGAAAATGACCCTTCTAGGGGCCCACTTGGGTATATATAGCTCCCCTGGGGGCCCATTTTTCTTGGAGATCATGGTCCCATCATTTTTCCTGCTTTTACCCCACCAAGCTGGGAGGAAATCAAGAGGGGGTATACACTCACTTCTTCATCATATTCTCTTCTGAACAATTTAATTTTCCTTGAGCATTCTTCTTGCCTTGGTAGCTTCTTTTAATTTTTGAGCTGACCTAAAATTTGAGTTTTGTAGAACAAAATTTCACACAAAATTTCACGTCAAATGTTGTAATTTTTCGTTGAGTTCAATCACTAGGGGCATTGTTAGTACCTACCTACTCAACCTCTACAGCCTCTACAATATCCTTTTTGGCACATAAATCTATAAAATTTTCAATTTTTTTTGTTTCCTCTAGGTAATCTCTTTACTACTTTAGTGTGGCCGATTTTTCCTAAAATTTAGCCCACTAAAGTAGGGGAAAAATGTAATGTTGTAAAATTACACCATGGGCCAAAAATTTCACATTTGCGCATTTGACCCTCGTATTTATTGTGCCTAGCTACATTTATGACAAGAACCTTATGGGTCAAAATTTTGCAATTTCAACTCCATGAGGAACAACGATGAAGCGACAGTAGTCTGCCACCTTATTTCTCAAAAAATCATGAGTTGGATGCTTGTACTATGTGTGAACATCTACACAATGTGCTAGAGTCCCTACATTTTTCTGAGTTGAATAGGGGAATCTTAGAATATTTGACTCCTGACACATGTCCATCCAGTCAAATTTTGAGAGTAATGACTCTTCCCTCCCACACAATAACACAAAACTCATTCTTTCACTTTTATTTGGTAGGTTCTTGCATTCTAACACTTCATTATCTTGCTATCCTTCTATTCTCTTGCTCTTCTCTTCTCAATCTTGCTTATACGGTGAAGCTTTTCCAGATTGAGGTCCCTCCAATAGCCAAATCTCTCTTGCAAGCACTCAATAGTGTGTCTATCAAGCCAAGAGGGAGCCATGAACTGTTGGTAATGTTCTCTTGCTTCTTGTTTATTTGTGAATAGATCATTGATTGCATCTTTATCTCATGATATGGGTTCTCCTCCTTGAGCAAGGTTCACTTTTATCACCTTGTGTCTATTTACTTTGTGTTTATCTATCTATTTGGTTGTCTATGGAGGTGGGAACACCAAAATGATGGTTTGACTGCAACAAGCCCCAAAACAGCCCCAACATTTTCTCCCATTTGTATTGTGTGCGGGTTGTCTATGTAAATCTTGGAGAAAGGTTTCAAATTTAGGACCTCTTGTAAGTGGGTTCTCTACCTTTCTCATGTATTTTCAAAACTTCTTTCTTTCTATCAATTTATTTAGATAAACATACCCAAAATATGAGCTAGTTAGTAGGTCCTTAGTTTTATGTTTGGAGGTTTAGTGCCTCATCCATATAGGATGCCACCACACCTTTGGGACTTCAACATGCCTCACTGGAATCTCACTCCCGCACTATTTTCCTTTGGCTAATATTTACTCCTTCCCTAACAAATATATCAACATCCTACTCTTTCAACCCCTGAAGTAGTCTGCCTGACTATCATTTCTGATATTTTTCCTTCGGGTTGTTCTTTGCAATTTCTTGCTTCTACCTTCCAATTCAATTAAGTAAAACCTAAGGTAGTTTAGGGAAGTTCATTCCCTAGGATTCTCTTGGAATGTAAGAGACTCGTGAACAGTGAATCCCCATACTCTACACATGGATCAATAAGATCCAAGAATATGATATATAAATTATAAATTTGGTTACAGGTTAAGGCATGGCTAAATTGATGGCGGATGAAAATATATAAGAAACTAATGTTAATGAGGTAAGTTTTGATTCTACAACAACTTGTTAGTTAAGAGATGATCCATGGTATAATAAAATTATATTTTATAGGTAAAACCCCCGATATGTCCCCTTGAGATGAATGATAACCAATAAAGAACTCTCAAGTTGTAATATTAGAGGTGTGTTCTAGTATAAAATTATTTGGTGTGGAGAAATTTCAATGGGTTGCTCCTCAAGTGCTTTAATCTAGAACAATCCCACAAGGTGATTGATGAATGTCATCAAGGAATTTTTGGAGGATACTTTAAGGTCAAGAGAATTATGCACAAGGTCATCAGAGTAGGACATTGGTGGCCACCTTATTCAAAGATGAGAGTAAGAGAGAAATAAAATGTGATTCTTATTAAAGGTTATTAGGCAAATAGAATTTTTTAGGTACCTTTTCTCTAACATATATGATAAAAGAAGTTCCTTTTTAGCAGTGGGGAATCGATTTAAGAAATATCAAGCAATAGATACAATTGGATTCATGCACTCATTAAATGCTTCATTGAATGGGTTGAGGTAATTGTAAATTTTAATACTAAATTAATGGTGAAAATTGATTTCTTACTAAAAAACATAATAACTAGGTTTAGTGTACCTAAAAGAATCATTATAGATAATTCTATCTATTTCAAATTTGATGATATTTCAAGTTTGTGCACCAAGTATGGGAATGATCTAATTCATTCATTCCCTTATCATTTCCAAGGGAATGGATAAGATAATTCATACAATAAAATCCTCATTAAGATTTCTAGAATAATATTGGATATAAATAAGAAAATATGGGATGAGAAGTTGAAATGTGTATTATGGGTTGATAGAGTGACCTATAGGAAAACTATTGGTAAGAATTTATTTAAACTAGTTTATGGACTAGATGCTAAGATACCAATTAGTTCAGAGCTACATATATATTAGTTGTTGTAAAATGTTGAAGGATGAAAAATGATGCAATCAATGAGAGAATGATGGAACTAATTTAGAGTTGGATGAGAATAGGAGGATTACACATGAGAAAATATTGTCACACAAGAAAATAATAAAATATATATTTGACAAGAAACTATCACAAAGGAACTTTCAAGTGGAAGATGTGGTCCTAATGTGGAATATAAAATTATAGGATAAAGGAAAGCATATGAAGTTGTAATGCCCTCCCCATGATTAAGCGAATAAAATACTGCAAACTAAATAAGAGAAGTAATTAAATAGAATAATTAAGGATAAACTAATTAATTTAAAACTTGTCTTAGAATGTTATAGATTTAATAGCAATAATGATGAATTCTTGCATGCTCCAAAAGAATATTTTTCAAATTAGATACTTTCTCTGCTAATCCAACAATTAAATTTACAAGAGGGAATGGTAATAATAATAAAAATAATAATGATAATGTCACTAAGGAATTTTGTAATCATTACTTTATGATGATTTTGATAATGTAAACACCCAATGTTAATACAAACAAAACGAATGAATTTTCATTTTTTAAATCAAACATTATTGTTCCAACTTTACATTAATTATCAATATGGTGCAGTCAAGGATGAAGGGTCCAGGAATAGGATTGTCCAACCTTGTAGCAAGAGTAAGCACAATGGAAACTCAAAGAATTGGTACAAAAATCACACATGGAAATATAGAGAATGATCAGTTATTCATTGGCAACATGCCCTACCTTCTAGCTTACAAAATTACAGAATGATATGGTGTTAAGCCCCAAAATACAATGCGGGTCAAAGACCTTATCTAATATCTATCACTATTGATGATGATGATGATTAATGAAAATACACAATGCATATATATACTAATTCCTAGCTCCATTAAAGGTCTCCATTGGCCTCAAGAGGTCTTAAACCTTGAAGTTGATGAAACGTGTGAAAGGTCAGACAAAACATATGATTTTCCTTTTATCCTTGGATAAACATGATGTGGATCAGAACGAAGGTTCCTCAATGATTGTGCATCCCTAGGAAATGGTTTTGTGACCTCCGCAAGCCATGGGATAGGTCTGGACACTTGAAAAGCCAAGACTGGTCGGTGAATGCTCTTCGTCCAAATACAGTTGATATTATGTTAGTGATAACTTCATACTAGAATCTCCAAAACACATATGATGTATATGTAGCCATGAATATCATATATCCTACTTTGTAAGCTATGATGTTACAATGCGGTATAATGCGGTATGAAATTTTGAGACTAAGTCCTGATAGATAACTACTAAAATGCAAGAAAACATGAATGTAAATATTTTTGGTTGATGCAAGATTGCTTGAAACCTAGGATGCTCCTGCATCAGACACCCGAGGTTGAAGAAAAGTGAGCCTCTCACTTTCCTAGGACTATTAGAAAACCAATGCGGCCCACCTCAACCTAAGAAATCCATGATGAATCTTCCTTCGATCTTCCTTTCCATTTGATTAGATATTCTTTGTATTGCCTTCCTCTGGTACTACGTCCAACTCTATTGTCTATAATCTCCTCAATTTCCTCTAGATGATGTGCTATCTAGTTCAGCAAACCAACTTCTTTTTCCTCTAGTGACTCTCTTTCCTAATACTGGTATAGGTCGGCGATGTTGAATATAGGTGATATGCCAAATTCCTCTGGTAGTTCCACTTCATATGCATTTCCAGAATCAAACTTTGTGATGATCTTACAAGGTACAAACTTCTTCATCTTTAGCTTACTATATGTCCCAACTAGAAATCTTTCTTTTCTCAGATACACCATTACTTCCTCTCCTATTGCAAACTCCTTATGTCTTCTCTTCTTGTCTGTTTTCTCCTTGTAGGTAGTGTTCATCTTCTCCAGATGCTCCTTAACTTGAGTGTGCATTGTCTCCATGAACCATGCAAATTCTTCTACCTCCACACTCCTGATGTTCTCCATACCAATATATCTTAATGTTGCTACTCTTGGTTGTTGTCCTATCACAATTTCAAATGGTGTCTTCCTTGTGCTCTGGTTTACTAAATTCTTGTATGCAAATTCTGCTTGCGACAATATCAAATCCCAATTCCCTGATTTCGCTTCAATCGAAAATTTCAACAAGTTTCCCAAACTCCTATTTACCACTTTTTTTTTCCATCTTTCTATGGGTGGAATTTTTAACTGTACTTCAATTCTATCTTCATCTTCTTCCACAATGTTTTCTAGAAATATCCAACGAATTTAGTGTCCCTATTTGATACTATACTCTTTGGTAGTCCATGTAATCTCACAATATCCTTGAAAAATATGTGATGCATATTAGGTTATATGGTATCAAATCAATCTCAAATAAACAACCTTTTCAATTTAAGAGCCTTGACACAATAAACAAGGTGATTTTTCTCACAATCTTTCTCTATGCCTTATAGGGCAACAAACAAGGTTTTTCTAGCATAATTTCCCAACTAGACTTTATACCCAGAAAATAATTATAGATTTAGATACCCATTATTGTTTTTGACAACATACCAAATTTTGGGTGGGTTTTTTTTGAAATATAAAGGTCAAAAAATTGTTGCTATGTACTTGAAACTAGGCCTATTTAGGCTTATTCCATTAGGTCAAAATAGGGTTTTCACACTCTAGGCCTCAAAATTTCATAAAAATGGCTCAAAAATTTCCTAAATGGTCTTCCCAAACATTTCCAACCATTACAAATCCTTTCCCAATATATTTTCTACCAAACATAACTCCTATGCATCTTATTTGCCCAAAATCATGAGTTTTCAACCTAGGGCATCAACAAATATTCACCAAGCTTCATCCCCCTACTCCTAAAACTTCAAGAACACAAAACACAACATTCATACCCTAATTCCACTAGGTTTAAGGTTTATTCAATGGTGGAATGAGGAGAAATCCATTATTTCCTGTCAACACTCACCCTAGTGAGGGTTTCAAGCAGTTTGGAGAAAAAGTGCTCTAATTTACTCAAAACTTAATGAAATAAAATGAAACCAATGGAAAAATAAAAATGATTCAATACACCATGATTTATAATAAAAAATTTCTCACTCTCAGGTCATAAAAGGACGTACAAGTTTCTGTAGTAGCAAAGTATGCTTTAAAATGCAGAAAAAGAGTGTTTTATTGATGTTCAATCTTCAAAATGATCTCCAGAACCTTGTCTTTGAATTCCCAAAACTTATTTAAGCTTTTAAAAACCTAAACCAATTGAATACAACTAAATTTCAACTTTCCAACCTTTCAACTTCCCAAAAAAGAAAAAATGCAAAGTTGCTTGAGCAACTTTTGCAACTTTTTTCAACATAGAGCAACTTTTAACATTTCATCAACTTGACCAAACCTAGACCCCTAAGACCCTATTAACACCTTTATAAACATGAAAAATGGTCCAAAGGACCTTATTACATCAAGAAAACATAAATACCAAAAACCATGCATTAAGTCTCATGGGTGCCCTGCACCAATAGGTCAACAACATGTATTGCATCACTAGTCTTCTTACAAGGTATGAAATGTGCCATAATAGAAAATATATCCACAACCAAAAATACAAAATCAAATAACCTTGGTGTCTTAGGTAATCCCAACACAAATTCCATGTTAGCGTCCTCCCATGGTCTCTCTGATACTGTTAATGGTGTATACATTCTAGTGTTCTGACTATTTCCTTTCGCAACCCAACAAATCCTGCAACTTTCAACATATTTCCTAATATCCTTATGCAATTGTGGCCAGAAATAGTTCTCACTCACCAATGCTATAGTCTTACCAATTCCAAAATGTCCTACTAATCCTCTACAATTTTTTTCTTTGATGAAGTTCTCCCTCATTGAACTTCTAGGGATACATAATTGATTGTTCTTGAATAACATACCTTTCTGAATGAAATAATCCAACCATCTGCTTCTATCTGTCTCCACGGGTTCCTTGAAAGCCTTCCACTTATCAATTCCAAAATATATTTCCAATCCTCTGCAATTCTTTTCCTTGATCAAATTATCCCTCATTGAATTTCTAGGGATACACAATTGATTGTTCTTGAATAACATACCTTCCTGAATGAAATAATCCAACCACCTACTTCTATCCATCTCCACAGGTTCCTTGCAATCCTTCCATGCCTCAGCAAATCAATGTCCTCCTCATACATTTGCTTCAGTTCCTCAAAACCTAATACTTCAACTCTCATCTTTGTCAACAAACTCCTTCTCCTGCTCAATGCATCTGTAACCTTGTTTGACTTCCCACTCCGATGCTTCAACACAAATGTGTAACTCTGAAAGAATTCTACCCATGTAATGTGTCTCTAGTTCAACTTCCCTTGACTATTCAAATATTGTAAAGCTTGATGATCCGCATACAACACAAATTCCTTAGGCAATAGGTAATGTACCCACTTCTTTGAGGCTTGTATAATTGCATAGAATTCCTGATCATAAACTGAATATTTTCTCCTAGCATCATTCAATTTCTCACTGAAGTAGGCTACTAGTCTCCCTTCCTAACTTAATACAACTCCTATTGCACTTCCACTAGAATCACAATCTACTTGGAATACCTTCTCAAATTCTAGTAATGCCAACATAGGTTGTTATGTCATCTTTTGTTTAAACAACTCAAAACTCTTTTGTGCTCTAGATGTCCACTTGAATTCCTTTCAGTCACCCCTCATTTTCTCTATCATAGGTGTGCAAATATCACTAATTTTTTTGATGAACTTCCGATAAAAAGTCACTAGTCCATGAAATGATCTTACCTCTCCAACATTCATAGGTGTAGGTCATTCAATTATTGCTCTAACCTTCTCAAGGTCCATCTTCAAACCTTCTACAGATATCACAAATCCCAAATACACTAGTTCCTTCTTCATGAAACTACACTTCTTGATGTTTATCAACAACTTCTCTTCCCTTAGTCTTTGAAATACTTGTCTGATATGCTCCAAATTTTCCTCCTTAGTCTTACTGAAAATCAAAATATCATCCAGATAAACAATGACAAACTTACCCAAGAATTTCTTCAAGACTTCATTCATCAACCTCATAAATGTACTAGGTGCATTAGCTAGTCCAAATGGCATGACCAACCACTCATAAAATCCCTCATTTGTCTTGAAAGTAGTCTTCCATTCATCTCCCTCTCTGATCCTAATCTGATGGTATCCACTCTTTAGATCTATCTTGGTGAAATACCTTGCTCCACTCAGACTGTCCATGATGTCATCCATCCTAGGCAATGGGAATCTATACTTCACTATGATCTTATTGATAGCTCTTGAATTTGTACACATCCTCCATTCTCCATCTTTCTTTGGTGCAAGTACAACTAGTACTGCACATGGGATCACACTCTCTCTAATCAATCCCTTCTTTAGCAGTTCCTATATCTATCTGTTTAGCTCCACATTCTCTCCTAGTGTCATCTAGTGTGTAGATTTGTTTGGAAAACTGGCTCCTAGAATAAGATCTATATGATAACTAATACTCTGGATTGGTGGTAATCCATCTGGCACATTTTCTGATACAACATCTTGGTACTTTGTTATTAGTTCAGTAACTTCATTCTCTGGTGATTCTTCTTCTCTTGTGATTTTCTCTACATCTAAGGCTCCACACTTCCTTGGAATCAAAGTGAAATACATGTTCTCATGTATCAATCCATCCAAAAATTTCCTTCCATCTACCAAATTGATTCTAGTTGTTCCACATACTTCACTTTCAAGTTCATCTTCCAAAGGTGTCAGGGTGATTCTCTTTCCATTGGACGTTATGGTATAGGTATTCTTTCTCCCATCATTTATAGCTTTCTTATCATACTTCCAAGGTCTACCCAACAACATATGGCATACATCCATACACATAATATCACACAACACTTCATCATGATATGATCATATTTTGAATTTCACTAGACATTGCTCACTCACTAGTATCTTGTGCTCATCTTGAATCCAGGCTATCCTATAAGGCTTTGGGTGTTTTCTTCTTTCCAAATTCAACTTTTTCACCATTTCCTCATAAACTATATTATCTATACTACCACTATCAATGATAACTTTGCAACACTTACCTCTTGCCTTGCATCTAGTCTAGAACAAACTTTTCCTCTATGATGCTTCCTTAGGTACTTCTTTCTCCTAGAACAATGCTCTCCTCATGAATAATGATTTTCCCTTTTCAGGACTTCCTCTAGAACTCTGTGATTTCACTGGTTCTTCCTCCACATATTTGGTTCTAGCATGATTTCCAGTCTTCTTACTTTCTTGGCGACACTCAAATGCTCTATGTCCTTCACCTCCACATTTAAAACAAGTTCCTCTAAAAGTTATCTTGTCATATTCTTTCTCATCTCTCCAATATCCATCATTGCGGTAAGAATTGTAACCTCCTCTATTGTAGCGGTAAGAATTGGAATCCTTCTCTTCCTTGTGGTATGAATATTTTTCCTTGCTTTGTTCTGCAAATGGTTTCTCTCCTCTGGAATGTGACCTTCCTCTCTAAAATCTACCTCCTCTTCCTCTCTGCCTCTATTCATGCCTTTTTTTTAGATTTTCCTCCACCTTTAATGCTAATTGATATGCTTCCTCTATTGAATTCATCCTTACCAGACTTAACTCTTTTTGAATGTTCATCCTCAGTCCATTGTTATATCTTCCCACTTTCTCCTTGCTTGCTTCACTATGTCCAGTCCTGATGATGATCTTATGAAATTATTTAGTGTATTCTTTCACAATCTTCTCCTTTTGTCTTAGTTTTACAATCTCTTCAGCAGCTCCAACTCATAGTTCACAGGTATAAACTAGTTCTTCAATTTTGTCACCATTATATCCCATTTCATAATCTTTTCTTTACCCTTTTTTTTTCTCTTCTATTGAACTTCCTTCCACCATATTGTAGCATGTCCTTTTAGCTTAGTCTTCACAAATCTCACTCTCTCAAGATCTTCAATTTCTTCATATTCAAAGTATTCTTCAACTCCATTTATCCAATCAATCAACTCCCCAGGGTTTAGGTTATTGGTATAGTTTGAAATCTCCATTCTAGATCGCTTTCCTATTTTTGAAATAGCCTTCAACATCTTCATCTAATCTGATTCTTCCTCGTAGTTTTCTTTAGCTTGCTCTACAGCTTGATTGATCAATTATTCACACATGGAAATATAGAGAATGATCAATTATTCACTAGCAACATGCCCTGCCTTCCGTCTTACATAATTATAGAATGATATGGCGTTAAGCCCCAAAATACAATGTGAGTCGAAGCCCTTAACTAATATCTATCACTACTGATGATGATGATGATTAATGCAACTACACAATTCCTATATATAGTAATTCCCAACTCTAGAAAAGGTTTGTGTCAGCCTCAAGAGGTCTTAAACCCCAAAGTTGATAGAACGTGTGAAAGGTTGGCCAAAACATATGATTTTCCTTTAATCCTTGGATAAACATGATACAGATTGGAATGAAGATTCCTTGATGATTGTGCATCCTTAGGAAATGGTTTCCTGAGCTTTGTAAGTCACAAGATAGGTCCACACACTTGAAAATCCAAGACTGGTCAGTGAATGCTCTTTGTCCAAATATAATTGATATTCTATTAGCGATAACTTCGTACTGGAATCTCCAAAACACTTGAATTTTGGATATGATTTAGATGTAGCCATGAAGATCATATATCCTGCTTCGCGAGCTCTAATATTACAATGTAGTATAATGCGGTATGAAATACTAAGACTGGGTCCTGACAGATAACTACTAAAATGCAAGAAAACATAAATGCAAATATTTTTGGTTGATGCAAGATTGCTTGAAACCTAGGATGCTCATGCATCACAATATCATTTTTATTCATTTAAACTATACATAAACATGGAACATATTTTGATAAGGTTAGTATTAAATCCTCACAATAACATTAAGTTAACCCCCAAAAGATATTTTTTTACCATTAAATCATAATGACATCTAAAAAATTTAGTGAAGGTAAAATCAACATTACATAAAGGTTGAGATGTGTAATAAATAAAATACTAAAGATGCATCGTAAGTGGTGAATCAACCTCAATCTATTTACCTTTCCAAGTGAGCTATTTAATGCCTAATCATTAGAAATGAAGATAATAATTTAAACAATAATTTAAACCAATATTACAAGCATAAAACTACAATAAATAAGTTAACAAGAACTACACCGTCCAATATTAAACACACTAATGTTATAGGACTAATAACTCAACAACTTGAGATTGATTATGTATATTTGTAGTATACACACACAACTAAACATATACACATAATTCATGACTATTTAGTTCATTAACATTTGTTAGTAACTATACTTTAATGGATTTAGAAGCCTTAACTTTATAATTCACAAATTAAAACTTATTTCTTTACTTCATAACTCTACCCAAATTATTATTCTTACAATTCTTAGGTGATTTCAATTACCAACTTTGCTTACTATACCTAGACTTTTTTATGATAAGTTGTTTGAATCACTTTGATATAAATTAAAATATTCTTATTCCTAGATAAAATGGAGATATTGTTCATCCACTAATAAACCAAATAAATAATTAAACTCTCTAACAAGAACACAATCCTGAAAATAAGAAAATAAATAAAATCAACAATTTGGAACCAATATATCTAAGCACTATACAATTAAGGCTCTTAATGGATAATTTGGAAACTAATTTTTAAAAACTAACTTAAGAATCCGTGTAAGGGTTTTTTCTCATGTTTCTATCTATCATATTTAATAGTTCCTTCAGATGTTTCTCTTTCCTTCATGATACTCTAACTTAGTTTCACTCAATTCTCTTTTGGCTTTCAATTTATTGTTTTAGTTTCAAAGTAGGAGATAGTAATTTTTTAATCATAAATTATGTTTGGTTTACTAGGTTTCTCTAATTTTTGGATATATTTTTCAAATATTGTATTTCTAGAAACCCTTTAAATTTTATCATATAACTCTTTTTCTTTCATTCTATGTGAACAAATTTGTAGGATTGTTTTATGACAGATTTTTATTGTGAATAAGGATGTCAATGTTTTCCTAATAAATCATAATTGGTGATCTTGGTTAACACAATTTTTTTTAAAAAAAAATTGAGATTACTAATAGAAAAACTCATTAAATTATATGTTTTAATTACATGTTTATCAATTTTTATGATCAAATACATGAAACTACTTTTAAATGAATTATTGTTTGGCATAGGGGCAGCAATGTTGTTACCTCAACAAGACCAACCTGTTTCTCTCTTGAAATCCATTTGCTGAAAATTCCAAGATATTCTTTCTTATTCAACACATGTACCTAAAATATAAAGATCCACAAAGAAGAAAAATAATACGAGCCAATGGGCTCTCCACCCAACCATAGGATTGAGATTCAATCCACCCCCAAGCTAGGGTCACATAGCATTTCCACAAAATTAGTTTCCACATAGGATCCACAACCAAAATGAAACATTTAACATCCACATAAATAAACTTGACACATTACAACCACTAATCAAAAAGATTCCTAGACAAGTTTACACTTTACATACTTTGCATATCACAATATCTTGCATTCATATTTCTTTAATTTAACACACAAAAAGGGTATAAATGAAATTAAACTAAGCAACATGGAAGACTCAACCAATGCAAACCCCAACACACTACTTGCAGCCAAAAAAAGGATTCAACATCAAATTTCATATAGATTTTTTATAAGCAAGATCAATATGATAACAAACTCATTACAAATCAACAAAGATAGAAAACTAAAAGGTTAGACCTCACCAAGAAAGTTTTCTATACAACTTGTAGAACACTCTCTCTAAGAAATCTCTTTCATTTATCCTTCCTCTTCACAAACATGGAAAGAACTCAAAAATGAAGAATGAAAATCAAACATGAACTCAAGAGCAATCCAAAAAGCAAAAGAGAGAAACCCCACCTCCACACAGATAGAAAGAATAAATGGAAGGGGAAAAGGCAACCACCTTCTCAACTTCCCAACCACTCTTTTAACTCTAATTTTCGTCACTTTTTATAAGTGAGTAATTAGAGTGGGCTTAAGACTTTATTAAAGGGGTTTTATGGAATAAAATAACCCTATCCCATAAACCTATCACCTAGGGAACTTTTTAAACAAATAAACCCACATAAAGACTACATAAAACATAAATTAAGTGACCATACTAATAAAGTGACTTAAGGGACTAATAAAACAACTCTCACTTACACAACCAATACTACACAAAACAAGGTTAAATCGCATGCCCATGACAAGAGTGATATTTCGCAAGGATACAATAATGGAAGTAGCTATGTGACCCTCTTATCAACATTGACCAATTTTCACCTATTTTAATCAACCATGAAAGTGTGTCATGATTACTCATGATTAATAATAATTAAAAAAAATGAAATGAATTAAAAATTCCAAGAATAATAATCAACTAGAAAACTAGATCCACTAATCTACACAAGTAATATACAATTTAACACTCCTTACTTGCATGATACCTATTATGGAGTCAAGGAACAATTGAGTGAATATTATCTGTTATCAAAATATTACCACTTATGTCAATAGAATATTTAACTTATTATGCATACTATTGTAAGTAACATCAAATATCAATAATTGTCTTCATAATCACACTTACTCACATCTATAATATGGAATTACCTACTCTAATGTAATCCACTTAATATGCATAGTAATATTACCAATAACTAAGCATATTGATCATTGCATAATAACATAGACAAATAATAGAACTCATCTAACTATCACAAGTATTCATAATAACTGTTAGATAGGATTAGTCAAGAATATGAACAACTTCATGGTGTAGCAACAACCATCACTCATGTGTACTATCAAACATGAAAGAATATAGAATATAACATATAAATCATCAAAAACTAATAGAATCAACAAGGCCACAAGGGACGGGGTCTTATAGAAGTTTGATCCATTATGGTTTAGGTCATATAAAATTGTAGATTATGGCCATAATGTGTACCACCTCAAGGAGTTAACAAGATATTTAATGGAGTTTATAGTTCATGGTTAGCACAATAAGTATTACTGGATATACATAATGTTGTCCTTTCTTATATATATGATGATGTGTGTGTGTTGTGTCTTTATGTATTCTTAATCCCTATTGATCACAATGAAGTGTAATTATCCCAATCCCTTCTTTGTGCCCATTTTTTTTCCTACTCCTAAAGATCTAAATTCTTGTTGTACCTAGAAGAGACACACATCCCCAATTAGAGCTAATATTGGTACACAATATAACATTGCCAAAATTCTCTTGATTCATTATTTATTTGCTTATTTAGGCCTCATTTTTCTCATCACGTATAACCAATAAGATAAATATTTGTATGGATCTCTATTTGTCATAATTTCTAAATCCCCCATTTTCCCCTTCAGTGCTAGAGGCTATGGAGATCCATTTTTTTGTAATCTTTGAGTTGTGTTGGCCTTTTATAAGTTAGTTAACTTCCTAAAACACTGCTAATACTCTGTCTCTTGTCTATCACACGTTTTAAAGGTTTTCAAACTCATAGAAGTACCAAAAAGAAAGGTTCTAGAGCTTTTCAAGGTTTTCTAACCACTAAAATTTTTAATAAGGTTTTATCCAAGCTTAAAGACCCAATGAGATTTGGATTTGGTGATTTCACGAGTTAATGAAATCACCAACCTGCTAATAAGGTTAAAAAAATTGAAATTATCAATAATTTTTCCTAAGGTTCTAGATGAAGTTCAAATGATTCATGAAAATTCTAAGCATGGGTCATTTTTTTCATTTTATAGAACTTCTACAAAGTTGTGGACTTTTAGTGGACATTGGACATTTCTTGCTAGTTCAATATCTAGTTCTAGTGTCTAGTTCCATGTAAAAAATTTGTAAGATCCATCACTTCATTCATAATTTATATTTGCATTATTTATCATTTGCAAATAGTTGGTGATTAGTCAGAAATTTATCTCCCCTTTGGTCATCATATCCACTTATACATCAATTCCTCACATCCTCCCATTCCCTTGTTGGGTTCCCTATTTCCTCATTTTGTGGGATTCTACTAGACATCCATAATTTCCTTCCTTTTCCACAAACACACAATATCCCATTTTTTCCCCTTTGTATAATTTATATGTGGATCCAAAAATTTCCCCCCTTCACTTCATCCAATTCCCTCAACTTGTTCTATATTTTTATTGCATCATATCCAATTCCCTTTGCAAAATTTTTGTCTACCTCTAGAAATATATACCCTTGTTCCAATGTCTTATTCCAACATCCATCATTGTATCAAATTTTCACATAATAATCATTATTTATTTTTCTTTCATTTCATCTTGTGTGGAGCTAAAATTGAATTTTATACTTCTAGTTTCCCACTTAGACGTCCTATATTGATGTCCAATTTAGTATACTTTCCCACATTTTCTCCCATGATTTCCATCTATTCTTTTCACATATTTTGTGAGATTTCAAGATTCTCATATAATTTATTTTAAGTTTACATTTCTAATGTCCTATTTTGTAAGTAAATCTTGTATCTCCCTTTCTCACCTCTAGTTCCTTACTCATTCTCAGGGTGTGTATTCAAGTTTAAAATCAATAGCAGATGACAAATAATTACATGTTTCCATTAATGTAGTGGTTGAGTTCTTAATGGAGATGATTTCCACAACAATTTTTGGCTACTATTTTAGTGGATTTCAAGAGATTTCCATTTGATTCACGTGTCAAATTAATAAAACTCAATTCTTAATTAAATTCTCACAAGGATTCATTAACAAAGAAAATTTCTACAAATATGAGTTCATTAGATAGAATAATAAATTGTTATTTCACCATTTCCATGTGACTGCAAGCATTGAGAAAAGTCTTGGGATTCCACTCTTATAATTATAGTCACCAATTGAGCAACATATATTTTTTTAGTAAAAAATATGTAGTTCATTTTTGCTATATATCTATAAATAAGTGTCTCCTTGACCATTTTTAAATTTTTAGGTAAACTTGTAAGTGATGAATTGTGACATCATTTTAGCTTAGATTTTTGTCTTGTTAGATTTTTTTCATGACTATAAAGAGAATTGTACAAATGTCACAACACTTCAATTCATTGAAAATATTGTTTGTAACAATCTCTTCCTTATAGCATATGAATTCATATTTATTTTGAGGGATTATTAAGTATTCTCAATTGCTTGATATCATATCTCTATTGTTTGTAACAATCCCTTCCTTATACCATGTCTTTATAATCATTGAATATGCATTGATCTCGAAAGCTTTTGATCCTCCATGCACTTAAAAATAAAAATATCTTTAATTAGTAATTTAGGAGTAGGAATGTTATTTTGTATGCATCCCATGGTTAAGTTATATAACTAGGGATTATCTATAGAAAGTCTAAAGGATTTTACCTTCAGAGAATCATGTCCTATGTACCCACATATTGTAGTTAGGCAATATTGTCTTTATTAGCTCAATAAAATTTATATGTGTAATAGTTTATTCCTTGGTATAGTGATAACTTATAGACTAGATGAAAAATGATTACTACTACAATTGTTTCAATTTATCTATTTTTATGTGTTTAAACCTTGTTAAAGATTATATCTAGGAGTAACCTCCTAGGTCTAGTCAAGCTTGAAATGGATGAAATTATATGCACTCTCAAATTGACATGCCATCACTCACTCTTCATTGGATATTTCATCTATTCACCCTTTAAAAATGACATTTCCTTGGTCTTAAAGTGGTTTTATCTCTTTCGAAGTGTGAGTCAAGAACCAACACCATGTACCCTTTGTATTTCAAATTATGTAATTATCTAATTTAACACACTTTCTCATTTTAGTCTTATAAGCCTTATAAATTGGGTTAAAATGTAGAGTTAAAAATTACACACTTCAAAATTTTCACTCTTTTGTAGACTCATTTTAGTTTCCATTCTCTTTATACATGTTTAGGTCCCATTTTACCCATTTCAAGGCCTAAAATTCATAAATATTCTTCCAATTAAGCCAACTCAAGTCCACTCTACTATAAAAATCCACCCCTTATTATTTTTTATTTTATCTTGAAGGACAATATATTGTGCACTTTAATTTATTTTTATGTTCGTGCATGTAGTACTATCTACTTCAAATTTTAATTTAAATCTCATGTTTTAAACCTTAAAGGCTACCCTAATTCATTTCTAATAGCCACTTCTCTAATTTAGGCTTATGAAAATGCATTTATTTGACCTCCCTTCTTCAGTTTTTTCCTATTGTTCTAATATTAAGTTTGATCGTTCCCCTCTTTCTCTCTAATATTCCATCATTTCTAAATCCTATTTTCTAAACCTTCATGTTCTATATTATACCTCTACTTATAAGACCCTTGGTACACTTAGTGTTGTTCCATCTCTCTATTTCCTCCTCCATGGTAGTGATAGAAAGCCCTCCCAAAGGATTTATGTTGGCATGTATTTAAAACAATATAATACCTTTCAATTAGGGATAAAAAAATCTCAATATTTCTAATATTCTTGAGGCTAAAATATATCATTATAGGGGATTAATTTAGGAAATATCCTAAAACCATTTAATCCACTTTACACATTTTCATAGGTTTAATAATACATACATCAAGACTAGTGATGTATCTTCAAAGTCGACAAGCATCACAAGGATCACAAAATTCAAGGGACCAACCTTAAAACCATTTGTCTCTACAATCAAAAGATGTTAGCATGACTATTGGGTTAGAAGAGTGGCTTGTAATTGAGTAGTATGAATTATACATCACTAACATGAATTGTATATCCTTGCATAAAGAACCATGTCCAACACTTTAGAAACTAACATCCCTAGGAGGTTTTGAGATTATTTGAGGTCATAATCATAACCTCCAAACTCTAATGCATATATTGGATCTCCTTTGTGACTATCAAGTTGGTACCACCTAGTAAACTCACATAATCACCCATTCTCATCTAAAATAGTACCATAACACCTCTCATCATTTTACCTAATATTCCTTATTCATTCAAATCCATGCAAGCTTCTTCTAATCCTTCTCCTTACCAATTTTATAAGAAAAACATAGTTTCAATTCATTTCCCAACCTCTAGTAATTACTTTTCTTATTATTAAATATGAATCATTGTCATTTTATATTATTTATAAGGAAAAGAATCCCATAAAAAAATAAATAGGTAAATACACTAGGATGTGAAATAAATAATCATAGATCATAGACACCATCTAGGAAACACTTAATTTTCTTTTTTCATAGATTCATGTGTAATTATGTATCTAGATGATAATTTTACTACAAATTGGGAAGAACATCTAAATCATATTACTTGTATGTCTTAAGAGAAAATTAGCTTCTCTATAACCTAAAATTAGATGATTTTGGTAAAGGTTATTTGAAATTCTTAGGACGTGGTTGGAGGGGAGAGTTGAGATTAGATACTTTTAAGGTAGAATTTAATATAAATTGGACTACACCAAAAAGTGACAAAAACTAGGATTTTTGTAGGTGTTTCTCAATATACAAGGGATTTTATTCCATTATTCTCTTATATTCTCACCTCTACACAAGGTTACAACCATTGGGATGATTTTTCATTGGGTAAAGATCATGATGAAGTATACAAAATTTTGAAATATAAAATTATGCATATTCATGTGTTTATACTTCCTAATTTTATTGCAATATTTTGAGATATAGATAGATGCAAGTGAAAATCCTATGATTGTTATCTTACTTAAATGAGGAATTTATAACCATCCATAAGCTTTACTTTAGTTGTTATAAAAGATATAGCATATGATAGAGAAATGTATGTGATAGTTAAAGATAAAAATATATGGAGGCATTAATTGTTTGCTAAATAAATTATTGTGCATTCTAGTTTCCAAGATCTTGAATAATTACAAGCACAAAGTAAATTACAACAAGAAAGACATTATAGTTGGACAAGAATTTTGTAATATTTTATTTGATAATAAAATACAAGGGAGATATAATGTGGTGGTGGATATGCTATCTAGTACAGCAATATCAAAATGTATTTTAGATATTACTATGGTTACTTAATTGTATCCTTTCACAAAAAAGGCTTATGTAAAAAATATGATCTAGATGTAAATTTTGAAGACAAGTTCAAGTACCTACAAGCTAAATTGGTTTCTAAAAGTGAATGGGAATTCTATCTTAAATTCTCTACAAGTTGATAAAGTTATGTGGTTCAAAGGCACAAAGGATTATACTCATGAGAAAGGTGCATACATCCAAAGTGATGGTTGATTTTTATAATTCCCCAAGCCACAAATCTAAGGTATTAGCTAACAAAACCTTTTTTTGAAAGAACACTAACAATTAAGATACAAAAATGACATGTCATACCACACACTAGCATGCATACCAATTGTTGTATCAAACACAATAAAACACACAAAATACATCACCATTGCTACAAGAAAAGTGGCATAAGTGAGAGCATTACCAATCATGTGACAAGATACTATAATGAACCTATGAGAGAGTGGAACCTCGACATGATGTTGATTAGGTTTTAACCCACAATCAAGTCCTCTCACAAAAATACACAAGGGTAGGATGAGGGAAACTCTAACTTAAATATATTCTTAGAACACATTTTATGACACTCACAACTCCAAAGGAATCTTAGAAAAGAGGTGGAACAACTAGGGTATGTCATACCTCAACTAGTCAAAATGACCACCATTTTTTTTAGATGGAGTAGGATGAAGATGACAAATATCTCTAATACAATTTAAAAAAACTCAAGCTATAGAAACATAAAATTTTCCAAACCTAACTACACTCAACTTTATCCTATCCTAGTATTAATCAAATAAATATAATTATTTAATTAACCTTTTAAAACATCCATTATCCAAATAATTTATCCTTAACCTTTATCACTTTTTTGGAGGTCACCCTTTTTCTTTGACCCTTAACACCCCCAACAAGGTATCTAACTTCATCCTTTTTTGATAGCTCAATATCAAACTTCATCCTTCTTTGATACTCGAATATCAAAATTCATCATTCTTTAATACCTCAACAAGGTATTAGACTTCTCCCATCTCCAATACATTGATATTAGATTTATATGAAATTTTAATACCTAGTATTGGATTTCTTCCTTCTTTTATACCTCAATAACGAATTAGAATTTTCACAAATTTGATACCTAATATCACACTTCTTCCTTCTCTAATACCCTTATAAGGTATTAGACTTGTCATATCTTTGATGCCTAGCTATCAAATATCTCTTATTTTTTATATTTTGATATTATAAATTTCTTCCTATTATTCGAATCCACCTAGCCCATGTCCAAATGT
This sequence comes from Sequoia sempervirens, assembly GCA_007258455.2. NCBI lineage: Eukaryota > Viridiplantae > Streptophyta > Pinopsida > Cupressales > Cupressaceae > Sequoia > Sequoia sempervirens. The sequence goes on from VDFB02271358.1 coordinate 804,085,859, forward strand.
ATAATAAATTTATTTTACAAAATTATTATTAATTGAGAAAGAATATAAAAATACATGCATGTTTGATACCAACAAAAATAAGCAATAAAATTACAATAAAATAATAAATGAGAATATGAGGTATTCTTATGCCTTATGTGTGATATTGTGCCACTCCAAAAGATAGATACTAATCCCTAATAATGGTTGGGTTCCAACCAACCATGGGGTAGTTTTAGGTCCACCCTACCATGCAAGAGGACAATAGCATGAAAAATAAACATGATCATACCAAGCAAGAATTAAGGCATACACACATGCCAAACACTATACATACAAAACAAGCATGAACACATATACAAATCAATATATCAACTGAACACAACACACCTAGCTAGATATGTGTCTCTTGTTGGATATAAAATAGAAATACAACAAGGATAGGAGTCCTCAAAGTAGGTAAATATTATCATTGAATATTAACTTTATGGATCTATAATATGTATTATGCGGCCCCTATCATGAGGTGAGGGTACCACTGGTACCCAACATTCATGGAGTGCAACATTTTCTTTGTATCCATATTCAGCCTCTAAGAACTTTATGTATGCCACTAAACCAACATCATTACATTCATACTAAGATTTTATAAGCAATCTAAGTATGCCATTCAATTTACCTTTTGGTTCATTTTATTTATCCAATGTACTTTTAGTTATTGATTGATTAATAACGCTCACATGCTGAATCTTGAAAATCAATTATAGATTTAGGAAAACATAGAGATTCACTCCTTCCCAACCCTCTATACCTTAATCATAGGTTCCTAATGCTCTAAATCAGTTATTAGATTTGGCACAAAAAATGAGGCAATAACATTTAGTAATAATTTTAAAATGGTCTTGAAATATTCTACACAAAATAATAAGACTTATTTTATCCCATTATAATTATTATGAAATCACACAATAAAAATAATAATAATTATAACATGGAAAAATAGGAGATTCTCAAAATTGCCATTAATGAATGCTTCAAAATCTAACTTTTTTAAAAATGTAAATTTTAAAAAAATAAAAATATTTTTTTGATTCATACATGCACAACTATGTTCTTTTGTATTACACTTTAAATTTCTCAATTTCTTACCAATAATTTCTAAATTTTTCCATCAATGAATGCTTAAAATTTAAACTTTTTACTTTGAAACTAAAATTTCTAAAAATGAGAAATACCCTTTTGATTCATACATGTACAACAATGTTCTTTTATATTAAAATTTACATTCCTATTTTTATTTTAAAAAATTATAGCATCAAAATATGAGTTTTCAAAAATTTAAAATACAATTCAATTCTAAATCATTCCCATAGAATTATGCCATATGACTCCACCTAATGTGGGCATGGCTAAACAAAAGGATTTTTCAATTAAAACTAAGGAAAATACCTTCCTTCACAAGTGAAAGATAATGGCGTAGAAGCTCTTTTCATGCACACAATATCAACAATCTTTTACTATCATGAGCAATGACCAAGGTCCAAAAAAAACCACTCTAAGCAATCCATATTCAATAATTTCCATTTCATTTTGAGGAGAGTTTTTTTTATAGAGAGATATTTTTTTGGGGGGAAAATGAGAGCATCCATGGTGAGATTAAAAAATCCCCTTTTCCAATTTTTTTTTACAATTCTCTTTTCTTTTTCCCTTATTTATATTTCCTAATTTAACATTGACATAATTTAACTTAATTTTTCAATCATTTTCCTGATTATAGAAAATAAATAATTAAATTAAATTTATAGAAAAGGAATATTTTAACTCATTAATTAATTCACATATAATTCCAAATGCAACTAAATAATAATTTTCATCAAATATGGCACTAGGTGAGAGCGCACGTAGTGGGCAGTGTTTGAATGTGGTGGACGCAAGTGAGGAAGGAGATGGGGATGATGCGGATGAAGAGGGAGATGATGCTAGGTTTGCTCATGTTTCCTGGTGTCTTCTGCATGCTCCCTTTTTCTGCTCATGGAGTTTTTTTCTTGGTGGTTCTCCTTCCCAGCGGTTTTGGCATTGGCTTTTCCTATGATCTCTCGTGTTGTTCAAGCTTTGTGTTGGGTGGAGGTTGTGCTTTGAGCTGTGGTTTTCTATTTTTTCTTGTGTGGCATTGGGTGTGGTGTTGAGTGTTCTTGCTAAGTTATTTTTGGAGGAGATTGGTGGCCTTATCTCAAACCCTAACTAACATGTAGGGTTGGAAGTGGTTTTTTCTTGCTATTCCTTCTATCCTCTTTCACCCTTTGCATGATTTCTTGGCTCTCTCTGGCCTTTCTAGGGATTTTTTGCCTCTATGGGGGTACTTTTATTGCTTGGGGTTGAGGTTATTGGTCTTCCTTTGGTGGAGTTGTTTGTGGATAGTTCTTGTCATGTTTCAAACCTTGAATGGCATGTAGGGTTGGAGGTTGTTATTCATTGTCTTGCCAACTCTCTGCTCTCTTTGTTTGGAGGCTTTCCTTGCCTTATCCTTCTTCTTTCTAGATCCTCTATCTCTTCTTTGGTGTTGGTTTCTACCTCTATGTGGGTGCTTTCTTTTCTTTGGGTTGAGGTTGTTGGTCCTCCTTTGGTGGAGTTGTTTGTAGTTAGTTTTTGGCATGTTTCAGACCCTGACTAGCATGTAGGGTTGGAGGTTGTTATTCATTGGATTGTTGACTCTCTACTCTCTCTGCTTGGAGGCTTTCATTTCCTTATCCTTCTTTTTTTGGGGCCCTTTTTCTTTTTGTTGCTTATGTTTCTTGGATGGCTGAAGAGGTTGTTGGTCACGATGGCTATGAAGGTTCCCTTAGGTTGCCAGTTATGTTTGATGTTTTCTTTGATCCTCCATGCTTGGGTCCTTTTGTTCATTTTTCAATTTGGGGATGTGTTTGCTTTGATTGTTGAGTTTCTTCTTTTGTGGTTGTGGCTCAACTGGATTGTTTTATCTTTGGTTGTTTTGGATTTCTTGGATAATTTTCTTTTGGACTGTCAGTTGGTTATGATTTGTTTTGTGATCCCCTCCTTTTGGGTCCTAAAGTTTGTTATCTAGGATGGGATTGTGTTCCTCATGGAGGAGTTCTCTATTTTTTCATCCTTTCTCTAGTCTTCTTCTTTTCTAAAGGATGTTTTAGTTCTCTCTACTATGGGTGTAGTTGCTTCCCTTCAGTTTTTTCACCTATGGTCTTCTTTGGAGGTGGAGACTACTTCTTTGGAGGTGAAACCCTCTTCTATTGAGGTGAAGAGGTGGGATGTGGATCAGGTGGGAAGGTCTATTTTTTGTGGTTTTGAGCTTCAATTCATCCTCTCCTATAGAGGGGAGCCCCTTCCTATTGAGGTGGAGGTCAGGTTGGTGTTGCGGGTTGACTGATGCTATGTTTGTGCTGAAAATATTCAATATTTCTCTCTTATTCCTAACTCTCCTATTGAGGTGGGGAGTTTGGTTTTGTTGAATGGTGCTAACAAGTGTTGTGATGTTTTCTGGCTAGTTCTGGCTGATGGTTACCTAGTCATCTTTGGTTGTTCATTGTTGGTTGATGTTGGTAAGTGTTATGTTGTAGTTTGGTTGATTCAGGCTAATGGTTTCCTGGCCATCTTAGGTTGTTCTTGGGTTCAAGTTGCTTTGTAATTCTTGGTTACTTTGGGTTCAAGGTTCCCGTTAAAACCTTTCTTTTGTTGTATATTTAAGCTTTCACGCTAATCTTTCATAATCTTATTTTGGGTCGCTGCTGGTTGTCTATGCTTTACTCTATTGCAACTTGGTCTTTGTGTGTGTATTTTAGGTCCCCATTAAAACCTGTTTGTTAATGGTTTTGGGTCTATTCTTGAAAAAAATTGTTAATGGTTTTGAGTCCATTCAAAACCTATTTTTCCCACTTAATCAAAACTAAATAACAATTTTCCTTTTTCTTTTTCAATTTCTTAATTCCAAAAATACATCATATATCATTAACATACATCGATTCAACCATCAAAATATCAACAGCATGCAATGAGGGAATAAGAAAGCACAACCACAACACAATTGGACTCTAGGATTGCCATTGATTTGGATCCTAATTTTCACTAGGTCTTAATAAGACACATATCATACTCATTTTGAGCATAATAGGGGGTTAGAAAATATGTTAGGCCCAATGCAACATCTTTGATATAACCACCATTAGGGAAATAGCCCAAATCTACATAGTTAGGTAGGAAAATAACCATGTATTTGCATATTCAATTCAAACATGAAACATACCTATACCATAAATATAATAGTCATCAAACAATACAAAACATCATGTAGATCATATAATCGTCACACCCAAATAACTCCATGCCAATGTAGATCATTTAAACATATGAATATGAAAAGTCAAAAACATCCAAAATGCCAACATATTAATATTAACAGCCATATATAAACACTATTAGATCTAAATGAGTTTATGACATGCATCACACAATATATGAAAATAATCCAAATGCTAATACAAAATTACTTTGCAAGCACCTTGATGAAAAAAGAATAAAGTATAATGATAATCAAAGATAAATCTATAATTTCATAAAATAAATAAGTGAAAATTTCAAAGACATTACATCCTCCCCCTAAGGCTAGACTTACTCCTAGAAGCTTACAAAAACATGCAGATATAGAGCCCTCAACTATGTCGCATCCTCCCAAGTAATTGAAGTCTCATCTAGAAAGTCCCATTATATCCTTACGTGATCCATCGGTAATCCTTAAAGTATTAGGATTTGATGTTGTAACATGCATTTGGGCTCCAACTAATGTTGCATGCCCTCTTCAACCTACAAGGTGCCCCAATCAATAACTTCTATCACATTTAGAATATACTATCTAATAAATTAAATATGAAACACATCATTCATATGCAAGAGGCTTGGTGGCAAGATAAGGTGATAGGTTATTGGACCAATCTTCTCAAGGATCTCAAAAGGTCCCAAAAAATATTGTAAAATCTCATAACCTTTTTCATAATAGGTTGGACTCTTGTGTGGTTGAAATATAATGAAAACATGGTCACCCACCAAGAAATTTCAATCCAATATCTTGACATCAAAATACTTCTACCTTTCTTTGAAAATCAAAAACTTCTCTCTAATCTAAACCACCCATTTCTCTAAATATTGAAGCATCTCAAAAACCTCCGAAAATAGTCCTCTAATAAATCTCGTCAATGGGATCTAACAAGACCAACCATACAACACCTAAAATGGTGTCATACCAAGAGAATTGTAGCACCCATTATTATAGAAAAAATCAACAAGGTACAAATAGTCCTCCCAATTGAAATAATGGTCTATAAAATACTTGTGAAGCATATCCTCAAGAATATAATTGAATCTCTTTTTCTAATCATCTATCTCATAATAGTAAGTGGAATTGAAATTAATTTGAGCTCCCACAACATGCTATAAGAAAGTATAAAATATGGACATGAACACTAGATCACTATCATAAATGATCCTACAAGGTACTGCATGTAAGCACATAATATCATCCATAAAGACATTCCAAGAATGCAACACTATAATATGATCTCATATGTTAGAGATGGGAAACCTTGGTCAACTTGTCCATTATCATCATGATGGGATCATGGTAATGCAAAGATATAGGAAAACCAACAATAAAATTTAAGGAAAATGTATCCCTTTTTCACATGGGAATAGCATAAAATTGTAAGATAGCTACTATATATTGATTATTTGTCTTCAGCCTTTGACACTCTAAGCACCTAGGCACACAAATATGTAAGGAAGCTAAGTAGCAGAAAAACTTCCTACACGAATCTTAAGAGGAGAATAATGCAAAACTTTTATGTATATCTTTAACAGCTATACAAACTTAAACAGAAATAACTATAAATATCATGCATACCACAACATGGTGATTTATGTGGGGAAAACCCTTTCGAGAGAAAAACCCCACACTCCAAAATCTGCCCAATATAATATTTTGAAATCACAAAGATTACAATATACTTGCAGAGAAAGTTTCTCACAGGAGTATCACCAACCTGAGGTCCAAAGGCAACATGACCGTTATTAGACTCTTAGAATACATCACAATACACAACCATAATACAACAACTTCATAAAATAGGGTTTCCTTCTAGAGCAATTCAAGCCAACAAAATATTGACCATCAGATCTAAGACCTAATGATGAATGGTCCAAATTTATAATAATAAAATATACATAAATTATGGCTTTTAGGGACACTGCCCCTGAACCCCTACCAGGGCGCATGGCCCCTGGACCCCCTGCTAGGGGGTGTGGTGGTCCCCCTTGGACCCTCGTAGGGGGGAACCTTCTTACACCCCCCCCCCACACACTGATGTATCAATAGTACCTTATGCATTTTCATGGTTGAGACACATTTTCCCAAAAAATCTCCCACTTGTTGAACACCTTGCAAGAAACATCATCTCTTAATTGATAGGGGTTGAGAGATCCATAGTCTCTGAACACCATTTGAACTTCTCTTTGTTCATGGGCTTAGTTAAAGAATCAACAACATTCATCAAATTCTCTACCTTAACCATCTTCACCCTACCACCTTCGACCATATCTCTAACAAAAAACAAAATGATACTATACATCAATGTGCTTGGTCTTGGCATGAAATGTCGAGTTCTTGGCTAGACATATCACACTCTAACTATCGCAATAAATTTTCACTACACCTTGTTTTATTCTAATGTCTGAACATAGTCTCTTAAGCCAAATTGCTTCTTTACAAGCATCAATAGCTGTCATTTACTCAACTTCAGTAGTGGAAAAAGCAACTACACCCTATCACTTACTCATCCAACTAATTGCACCACCAAATAAAGTAAACACATAAGCACCGATGGACCATTTGCTATCAACATCACCTACCCAATCTGAATCCACATAACCATAAATATTAAGGGAAATCTCATCTTTAGTCATATTAATGTGATAACATAAAGAATCATCTAAGGTACTGCATAAATATTTGAAATCTCTTTTAACTACATCCCAATAAACTCTACCAAGATTAGACATATATCTGGAAATATCTCCCATTGCTTGGGCAATATCTAGTATAGTACAAACCATAGCATGCATCAAATTTCCTAATACACTATGGTAAGGCACTTTGCTCATGTCTTCCATCTCTAATGGGGATGTTGGACAATCTGAAATAGATAACTTTCTTCCAATTGAAACATGAACACATAATGGTCTATAATCTTGCATATCAAACCTTTGTAAAATTGAATTGACATACCTAATTTGTCTAAGCCATAGCTTTACGTTCACTCTATCTCCCTTAATTTCCATCCCAGGAATGTGTTTAGCTACACCAAGATCTTTCATTTCAAATTTAGTAGAAAGTTGATATTTCAGTTCTAAAATCATACCTTTCCCTCTACCAATAAATAACATATCATCAACATATAATGCAATAAACAAGAAATAATCACCATCAATTTTATAATAAACATAATGATCTGATTTAGAATGCTCAAATTCCAAACTCAACACATATGTATCAAATTACTAGTACCATTTCCTAGGACTCTATTTTAATCCATACAAATATTTCTTCAATTTGCAGGCAAATTTACTTTTACCTTTCACCACATAGTGCTCTGGCTATGTCATATAAATATCCTCCTCCAAGTCACCATGAAGGAAATTAGTTTTCACATCCATTTTCTCAACCTCTAAACCATAAGCAACAGTAATAAAAAGAAAAAATCTAATGGATGTCATTTTTGCAATAGGAGAAAATATCTCACCATAATCGACACCCTGAACTTGAAACTAACCTTTTGCAACCAACATTTCTTTGTACTTCTCAATACCTCCATTTGGACCAATCCTTTTTTTGAACACCCATTTGCAACCAATAGGTTTTCATCCCTCGGGAAATGGTACAAGATCTCATGTATCATTCTTTTTCAAAGCTGTCATTTCTTCATCCATAAAAATCTTCTAGGATTCTACATCATTTATACCTAATGCCTCTTCTACCGATCTGGGTTCATCCATGTTAGTATTCAAAGAAAAAATATATCTCCAACCATTAGGTAAATAATTTTAATGTTTTCTTCTATGCCTTGTAGACCTATGAACAAGTTGAGTTGGAGCTTCTTCCTCCTCTTCTGAAGATTCGGAGCTAGATGAGCTCTCCTCAACTTTCTTAGGTGTAGAAGGAAATTGAATCACATCTTGTTTACTTTGTTATGGCTACAATGTAATAGAAGAAGTATTAGTTTCTCTAAAAATAACACTTCTACTATGTATTACTATTGGAAATTAGGATTGCACCCTTAGCCAAGTTAGACTTGCCTATCCTGTTGCAACATGGAATCTCTCTCAGATTTGTGGGTAAATCTATAGGTGAGAGCGAATCTCCAGAGTGGGCTAGTTCCTCCAATGAAACACCTAACCTACTAAACTTTCAAGGAAAAGGGGTAGAAGGAAAAAATGAAAACAAAGATCCTAAACTAAGGTGATTCACCAACAATAAGAAGATTCTAATAATTTTATCACTCACAACAATACCTCCAAAACTTTAATTTTCACAATCCCACCCTAAACATATAATTCAAAAGTTTTTTACATAAAGGTTAACCAAGCATAACATAGAATGCAACCTGGATCACATGAAAAAACTACAAACAAACCTACAATGACAAGACATAAGAAGGATTCTACAATTTTTGAATCATAACTGACATTAGATTGTAACTGTAGATTTGAACAAGTGGATGAGAAAGGAACTCTTTTGTTTTTATTGAACTAAAGGAGTGACAATCTCAGAATATGAGTGCATCAATAAACTTAAAAAACTCTCTTAGTGGATAGGAGAGCAAGAAGCCATCAATCTAAACCCCTGAGAAATTAAAATTTCTCAAACTTATAGCCATCAAGTGACCCCAGTAGTGAAAAATAGAAAAATAAGCCCCACTGTATCTCCAAAAAGAAACTCTTCTCCATTTTCGAGCTCCTCAAAAAAGCCTAAAAAATAGTTCCATAAATTGCTCCAAACTACATCAAAAAGATAGAAACTTTCTATCTACAACAAGTTGATCCAAAAACCCCACAAAATCAAATTCAAATTTTCCAGAACTGAAATTAGAAAGTTCAAATTGCGTCTTCTCTGGATTCGCCCAAGAACTCAAACTTAAGAAGAGGAAAGTTTCTGATGAGACTCAAGAGAACTACTTTTAAATAACAATTAATTAAGCAATTCATGGGAATATTGCTTAATTAATGTTTTACAATTTGCAATTTCTGAATTACAAAATAGAAAGCCCTATTACATTTGATTTGATGCCAACTTGACTTCAATTATTCTGATTTTGCAATAAAGATAAAATTTGAAATTGTGCAAAAATCAAAATAATAGACTAAGACTCTCATGATTTTTGTATAAAAAATCACAAAAATAATTCAGGCTCCTATTGTGTTATGCATAATCAAGGCTTGAAGGGGAAACCTAGGGCATCAATACTTAGGAAAAAACATAAGTCATAAGGATATTGACTTGATTTTTTACAAGGCATGGAATAAAGCAAAGGAAAAATTCAAAGTGCAAGGGTATGGGTTTTGTTTGATTTTATTTAAAAATCAATAAAATGCCTAAGGCATTGGTTCAACCTAGGAAAAGCATATGTGATGAGGCATTAATAAGAATTTGTTTTTGTAAAAATAATGTGATAAAACACATTCAACTTAGGGCTTTTGGAAAACCCTAATATCAAAAACGCCTCCCTAACACATTTTGATCATCATTTTTCATCGGCCAAGTTGAAGAAAATAGGGATCTGCATTCGGTTGCCATGAGGAACTAGGGTTTGGAGCCTTGAGCTCAATTTTTTACCATCTTTCGATGCCTTTCTTATCGATTCTCATCTGCAATTCGAAGGTGAGTTACTCCTTCTCCTATCTATGGTATTTTTACTTCATTTCGAAGGCTTTGAGGCCTCTTTTCCATGACTATCATCATGATTTCTGATGCATTTTGTTTGCTCTCTCTCTGTTGATGTCTCTTCCATTCTTTGGGGCTGCCATTGGGGTGTTTGGTTCGAGCCTTTTGAAGACATGGATCGTAGGCTTTTGATGATTTTTCTCCATAGCAACCTTGGGTAAGCTTCATGCTTCATTTTTTTGAGCATTTCCCTCTTAAATAAGCTTTGATTCAAGCATTTTTCACAAAAACATGAAATATCTATGGTGGAAAAACTAAAATTCCTAAGCATAGGCCGCGGCCATTCTTTTGCATTTCTTCACTTTTGTAAAAAAATGGCTTATTCTTGGGCTCGACCCAGGTTGTAGAAAGTAATGGTATTTGTAAGGAAGATGAAATTAGGAGAAAACCATGCATCTTATCTTTGTTTCCAAGGGCTTGCAGACCCTCCATGGTCATGGCTATGGCCATACCATGCTCCATTTCCTGAAGGGCTCCATTATTTGAATACATCAAACCCTCGTCTCTATATTTAGACTTGTTTTTAAACCAAAACCCCAAGTGGGTTTGCTTTGTGGAGAGAAAAATTCCCTCTCAACCTACGACCATGAGAGCACTAACTAGGGTTTCGATGCATTTTACATTTCTCATATATTTTCTAAAAATGCAACATTATCCTTTATTTTCTAAACTAAGAACAAAATTTAGCCATTCTTAAGCAAGGCCGAAGCTTGGAACTCTTTTGGGTTTCACATTTTTTTTGGATATGCAAACACTATTATTCACTTCTACTTTGAAAACCCTAGCTTACTCTAGCATAAGCTTACAATTCTAAAAAGAACAACATGGATGCATTTTCTCATTCTCATTAATCATGGTTGTCATTGCGCTTTAGTACTTTCACTCTCTAAAGCGATAGATGTAATGAAGGCTGTCCTTAGGCATGTTTCCTTAAAACTTAATCATGTCATAACCATGGAAACAAGGTTTGAATGTTAAGCTTTCACTTCACTTCGAAGTGATGTCCTTGGCACAAGTTATTGTCTCTTCTTTAAACTTCTCATTTCATTCATCTTTGAAGAAAACAAGGTTGTTGCTCCAATGGCATTTGTAATCTTTTCCTTTTATTGCATGAGTTGTTAGCAATTTCTTGCTTTCTATTATTCTTGAAGTGTATAAACAATGAAGCTCAAACACTACTCGGTGCTTTCAGTTACTCATCAAACAAATTGTTTTCTCATACTTCAATGCAATTTCTCGTTCACTGTTTAGCATGATTGCAATGAAATTTGCACACACTTGCACACAGAAAACTCTATTTACTCTCAAATGCACTATAAATTGATGCTTTCATTTCACTTTCCTACTTTATAATGTTGCACTCATCTGGCATGATACACCTGTAGGTCACCTGCTGCTTGTTGTCATTCATTCCATGCACTTGAATTTTTTAGAAAAATGCACATCTAGTTTCACTTTCATCACAACTTCATGTGGCAATGCAATGAGATAGTTTTTATGTATTTGTAGCATCAATTATTTTGGAACCTGCCATGAGTTTCTTTGTATTCCATTGACATCAACGGTGATGTTTCACATTATATTCAGCTCAAGCACTTAGTGTATTGTATTTTTAGTTCAAAAATGCTTCTTTTCCTTCACCCTTGACCTTCAAGCTTCATTTGCAGCCACTTACAATTATGTTTCTGAATGAAGGCAATCTCTCTTCTATACTCTTCATGCATTTTTATCTCTCTTAGGCAGCAAATGTTGATGAATCTATTCCTTGCATAGAATATTTTGAAATGTGACACCTAATGATGGTGTTCTGAAGCTTCTTAGATTGCTTCAATTGCTATTGTTGATTTGTAAACAATGAATTATGTATGCCTACTCACTATCACATTCCATGATGATGCACTCCTTATGATGATCTACTTGAGCAATTGATCATTTATGACCTTCAATTCATTGCACTTTTAGACTTGTTTGTCCTAAGTGGTCAATTGCTTGAATTCTTATGACACTTGATGTGCTCCTTCAGATGCATATCTCTTTTGAGAAATTTGAATTGTTTCCTTTCTCGACCCCTCTATGGAATGTTAAGGGGCAACATGTTGAGCTCAACCCTTGTGGGAGCCCATTTTACACCACATGCTTTAAATCTTCAAAACAGGTCAGCAATGTAGTGACCCTCCTACTATGACATCTTGTCATAGTTGTTTCGGTTTGATTGATAGATGCTTTATTTTATTATAATACTATGTTTTTTATTCTCAGTTATAACTTTGACATTATGTTGTTTTTAATACTCTGTGGATGATACATTGACGTCCTATTTATCTAGTTGTGTTTCTGTGATGTTATTGAGATAGACATATATCTGATAAGGTTTATTAGCTTACGATTTTTCATGTGGTTTTTATGTTGAGGTGATTAGTTTGATGATACTATGATAGATTCATTCATGATGTGGCTTATTGTTTATGACTATTGTTTATGATTTATCTTGCTCATGTGTGTCGGTGAAGAAGACAGTGTGGCATTACTCATTCGTGAGTACCCTGCTACACTGCAATTCTTATTCATGGTGTGTTTTCTAACATGAGTATATATATGTTCTAACGTTGATGTTTCCTACAAACACAGGTACCGAGTAATGGCTCCACCTGCTTGTTAGGTCTGAGTGTACCCTAATTCAATATAATCAAGTTGTTGGAGGTATTGACAGGTCCTTTTCAACCATCGTTTGTTTTTGAACGAGTATCTATGTGTTACCCTGTGTAGTTGTCCAGTTTGTCTTGTCGTGTACATATATATATTGTTTTGTGTTTGCATATTTACTATTTATTTTATTAAATGTTTATTAATGTTTATACCAACGTTTGTGACTTAATTTATTAAGTTAAATTAAATAAGTTGTTGAATTTATTAGTGAAAGTTATTCCTTTGCGATGTTTTAATTAAAATATTATTATTGCTGATTTAATTGTGCAACTTGTATTATGTGAAATAGATTTTATTAAGGAAATATATTTTTGACGAGATAAGAATCTCTGATTGTCAGTTAAAGGTCTATTTTGATATTTTAAAGAATGAGTTGAACTGAATGAGCTATTTACAATGTGAAATGAACTTTCAGTTAAGTTTTGTGATTGAAAGTGATTTGCATGAATTAATATCTTTTGGAAAAATGGATAATAAAAAGATTCATGGGAAGAATTCTGAGGGCAGCAGTTTTTAGTAGTTTGTTTCATGGCAATTGTTTTAGAAGAAATTTTTCTTTAAGATTTTTTTTGCAATCGTGATTTGGAGTTGGTTTTGATTGGAATTTTGTTGTCGAAGTCTGGAAAATTAACAGGGGAATCAGTAAAGGCTTCAGAATTCATTTCAGCTCGATTTCCAAGATTGTCCAGGTTTTCTTCTTTTTGTGTTTCTGTTAAAAAATTTCATTTATGAACTTTTTGGAAAAATAGTGGTTTACCAAACCTGCATATAAAACAGAGAAATAGTTAGATTAAGCAATCAAATTTTGTTGAAAATACAGCTAATTCATGATGTTAAGAATTTAAGGAAACAAAATTTAGTATTTGTTTTTGGAATTGAAAAGGTATTTGATTTCTTCTGAATATCTGTAGATTTATTGAAATTCCAATTCAGAATTTAAGAATGAAATCCAGGTAATATTTAAAAGTTTTGATGTCTTGAAAATCATGCAACCCAAATTTGGGGATTGAAGCTCTGAGTTTATTATGATCGCCCTTTTATCTCTATCTTTTCTTCAAATTGAAATTGTGATTTTTCTTGTAGTGGCTATGCCTTTTATATAATCTGAATCTTAAATTCATTTCTCCCTTATGTGGTAAAAGCTCACCTTTTATTATTTTGCTAAGCTGTATATAGCTGTACTCTTTCCCTACATGGAATAGGCTTGTATTTTTAAAATCCTATCTGTCCATATGATCTAAATCTGACCAACAACAGAATTCTGCTTGGTGTTTGATACAGATCCCTATTTTATAATCTGCATCAATATATGTTTATAATATTCACCAGTTGACTGAAGTTCTTTTGTTGGCTATAGTCATTAGAAATATTCATTTTCCTGGAGGCGAGTATTTAACCTGAAGGCTTATATCTTTGATTTTATTATGATCTATTCTTTTAAATTGTGTGCAGCCTCCTTTAAACCTCTATACTTTAATTTTGATATCGATTTTCTTGTATTGGTGGATGGACTTTTGATTTTATTTTATAAGTCTCCCTGTTTGAGTATGCGTGCAGTCTCCTTCTAGTTCATGCTGTGAAATCTTGATCAAATGATTAAATTAAAATCTTTATTTCCCAAACTGGCGTATTTGGTTGAAGTATTCTATTATGCTTTTGGTTTTCTTTATTATCTTCTTGAGCCTTAACTATTTGCCATTATAAGTTCTTGCTAGAAATTGTGCTTGGACTATAGCTACTATTTGGAGATCTTTATTCAGTGAATATATACCCAAATAATTGATATACAGCTCATTTTCAGTTGTCTTAACCTTTTTGACAGTAGAAAGTTTATTGAGATGTCGTATCTATCATTCCTTTCATCTTACTCTGCTACTTCATTTTGTTGCTATGTTTAAAGGATTTTTCTTTTAATCTTACAATTTTTTTTATTTATTTATTTTCAATTGGTTTAGTTAGGCGTAACCCTGAGAGTTTCTTAATGATCAAGAGGTCGCCCTAATGAACTCATGTTTTGTAACTTAAATGACTCTTATCTTTTTTGAAATTTTTGTCTAATTATTTTTTGATCTTAGCGCCAGACTTCACCATCTTTATCCTGATTTTAATTATGCTCTAACCAATCATCTCTCTTGTTAGTTATTTTGTACAACATGTATGGCGGGCATGGGATGGTTCGTAATAATTGTTTCTTACTGTGGTTGCATGGTGTTTTATTTACTCTTATGGTTACGATATCTATTGAAAACTGTCACTCCTTTCTTTAGTTTGTACTCATCTTTGCATGAAATATGAGTGGTAGTTAATTTATTATAAAATTATGTATACACAATTATCAGTTGAATTATATATGTATAGCACATAAATTTGGTTAAATGTAAATTTGTGATTCAGAAAATATCAGAATGTTATAATTTTAAATTTATTATTTATAATGTGAATTAATTTGGTATTAAAATAGAATAAAGCAAAAGTCTCAGTCTCTGCTTGCTACTATATATATTTATATATTTAATGAATTGGACTTCCTTCAAGTGTTTGAGTTATAAATGTATAGAATTTATATAATCCTAATCTTGCAGCTAGTTCCAATTACTTCTTTGTTCATGACTGATGATGTAGAGCTCGTTCGTGGATATTTGTGCCAGACGTTAAATGAACACTATATGCTTTGTAAAAGTTACCTCTTGTATAAGAGTGTTTATATTGTACCATCTTTGGATGTATTGAGATTTATTAAAATCTCTCTTGTTTTAATCTGAACTTATGGATTCTCGAATGTAATAAGTCTTGCAAACTGAACCATTCTTGGCATTAAATTTGTATTATGTTTTTGGTAATGTGTTGAGTTTATGTGTAAGGTTTAAGTAACGTCATCTTGGAAACCTTATGGAAATAGTGTAAATTAAATATCTTTTAAAAAAAAATTGTTCCGTTAACTTTACTCTTACACTTTTTTATAACGGTAACCAAGGCAGGGCGTTACAAGCAACATGGCTTTTCCTATACCTGCACAAGAAACAAACAGTGTTATATTAAAAAAATAAATTCAAAGTTTCTTATGATGTTTCCTCCTTGGTATTCTCTTGCACTCTTCTTGTCTTTTCTCAATTGATTCAATGCATCATAAGTAGTATTCTACATTACTGTTGATAGATCATGTAGGAGGATTCATAACCCAAGCTCTAACAAACATTTCAATCACTTGCAGGTTCACTTAGAGGACCGAAGTCGAGAGGAATGTACAACACTATAGGAAACTCAAAAACACGTTTAGGCAATGACAGCTATGTTCCCTCTTATGTGCTCTTTTCCCTTTTTAATCTTCAGTAGCGTAGTGTACTCTTTATGATTCATTGTTTTAGCTACTCCCACAGCTTGTGTGGGACACTTGATTCTTTTTTCATGCCAATGAATACAAAACAACATTTTATGCAATTCTTGTTCAATCTTGTACTTCTCTTTTGCAACAAATGTATGAAACATTGAGTAATGAATTACTAAATACAAAATGGAGTACTTTCTTTTACATTTTATGCAATGTTTAATGTTGCAAATGATGAATGGAAAACTGAAACACATTTCACTTTATTTTAAAATAAAAAATAAAAACATACAATGGCTTAAACAACTGCAAAAATAACTAAAACTTTTCACCTTAAAATGAACTTGAAATAACTAGCTTTGTCAATTTGAGCTGTGGTGAAAATTTTGATAACACTCTTGGTGACCTCTACTAGATGCTTGTGTGCCAAGCATCAGGCCAATTGCCTTATATAGATCCATTGGGCGTGGATTCAATTCTTCCCTTTTGAAACTCGAGAGATCTAAAAAATATAAAACTTGCCACACCAAAATAAACGAAAGCAAACCTACAAGGTCCTGGTGGCTAGAAAATAATGTGCAGAATCACTTATGGAAAATAAACTACTGAAAATAAAAGTTCTCCAAGAACTTATTAGCAGCAATTACTCTACTATAGTATAGGGGTAGAACTTAGAACCTTAGTAACAATGTTTTAAATGGATCCCATTGACTGGAATAAAAAATACTTCTCTGCTTAACCTTTAGAGTTGAAATGAATTATGCTCTTTGCATTCTGTTATTTACATACAGGACCTCCCAAATTGCATCAAATTTGGAGTGTCTCCTAGGTTTATTCTTTTTTTCATCCCATTTGAGCACAAAATCTCCAACAACAAATTCTTTGAACTTTGCTTCATAGAATTCTCTTATCATGTTATTGTTCAACTCTTCATTCAACTAAACATTAGCCTTTTGGAACAAGAGCTTATCAAAGTATCTTTCATAAAAAATTTGTTCACCAGTAGACATTGATCCCAATGTGGTCATACTCCTTTGAATTTCAATATCAAAATTGGGAAATCCTTCTGACCAATCGATTGGAAGTTGTGGTTCAACAATGATTGCATCTTCACAATTTTTAATAGGGAACTCAAAATTCTCTAGAAACGGATTCCCATTATCTTCACAATCTTCCCTCTCAAAGTAGTTTTCAATGGACCTACTTCATTGAGAAATTCTTCTTCAAAATCCTCCCCATCTTTCAAGAACTTTATGTCACCATCTTGAGGCTAACTTTAGCCTTTAACTAGATTAGGGACTACTATATCAGGTTCATGAATTATGCAAATGCCTAACCTTTCCTCCTTAGTGTGATTGAAAGGATCATGGTCATGATCTTGGGAAAACCATTCATCCAAATTTTCTATTTCATTGGTTGCATTGGGGTCTGAGGTCATGGGTTGATTCTTCAGTCCACTTGTGGTGTATACGTTAGCGTTTACTGGGCTAGGAATGTATGGATTGATGTGGTCTTTAGCTAATGGTTCAGACCTAATGGTGACTTTGGTGTCGTATCTAGTTCTAAAGAATAAGTGAGACCAATCAACTGACAAGAACCCTCCTAGTTTAGCAGTAAAGTCTCTTGAGAGGAAAAGTACGAAATGGGGAGGCAATTCAAACACATGGACATCTTGGGAAACAACAAAGTTTGGGCAAGCATGTAATGTGAGGGACAAATTTTTAATGATTCATGTTGTTTGAATAGTGGATCCATCTAAATGCACAACACCTTTTGACACGGGTTCATAAACCAAGCCTAAATTATCTGCTAAGCTTTTAGGCATGACTGAACTGCTAGCTCCTGAGTCTATCATATAGTTATGGATAAGTTTATCCCCCTATAATAAGACTTAGATAGAATGGTGGGGGTTTTAATTATCGACTTTTTTTCCTATCTTTAACCTCTAAGTTGTTTGCAAGCACAATTCTACTCTTTTCTACATTAACAACATCTTTTCAGCCAATGCATCTTGTAACAAACTTTTTTGGCCTGGGATATGCAATTCATCCATAATGGACATGTTGATTGTAGCTTTCTTTAAATTAACAACCACATTAAAAGACATGGGACTTACCTTTAGTTGTCCCAAAGAAACAACAGAGTCATTTACCTTTTGTTGTCCTCTCTGTAGAATTTGCACCTTTGGTTGTGCCTTGGGGACTACTTGAGGTGAAATGGCATGAATTTTATCTCTTGCAACTTTTTATTGTGAACTTACAACTTGCTATTCTACCTCTACTTCCCTTATTTTTGACCTTGTGTTCGTTGCAATGGGCGAACCTTACTGGTTCTGACCTTGAAAATGATTAACTCCACAGTATTCAACAATTTTCCAAGTCACTAAAGCAACCTCAAAGTTTCCTAGTTGTTCCACATTCTCGCTTGGTAAATTTTCTGGGCCAGCATAATGATTCTGCACCATTAGAGCATGATTCTCCATTTTACTCATGCGCGTAGCCTGATTGTGTGGTTGATTGCATGGGTAGCACCAATCATGTTCTTGAGCCAATTTTTTATGTCATACGAGCTCCCTTGTGGGGCCAATAACATTGGGATCATAAGGATGAAAAGGATTGGGATTTAAACCCCTTTTTTGACCTCAGAAATTATTATGAAATGGTGGCCTATTATGTTGGTTTTTTTGATAAGGAGTTTGGTAAGGCCTATTCTCATGGCTAACTTGTTTCTTAAGGCTCACAAATTCATTTCTAAAGGTTTTACCAAAATTTTATAGCATATTCTTTATTTCTTAGATTTCTTTGGTCTGGTCTAGAATGGCATTTTCTTGAACAACATCCTAATAACCTATTGTTGGGACTAGTGGGATAGCAACAATAGGAGGAAAATTCATAGGGATAGGTAGCTAAATCTTAGGAAAAATAGGTGTGGGTGGTCTTGGGGCTATTTTCCTAGCTTGAATGAGGCAATTCTCGACTCTTATTGTGATTTCGTAGGCATTTGGCAATGTAAACCCTCCCATAGACTAGATCATAACCGAAATTTCACTATTTAGGGATTTTAGGAAGAATAGAAAGGAATTTTCAGGTGAGGGCTCAACTATCAAAGGTATCCTATCCCGTGTTCTCTGGAACCTATAGTTAGAATCAGCCATATGTTCATGGGGAGCTCGCTTGATGGTGCTCAGCTGCTCTAGCAATGAAAGTTGATCTGACTTGTCCATGAACTGTTGGTGAAGACCATCACCAAGCTAGTCCCATGTTGCAATGGAATTGGCTAGGAGTCCTCTAAACCACTGAAGGGCTTTCCCTTCAATGAAGCAGCCAACAATCTCATAGACACATTCTCCTCTGTCACATTGTGCACCGAACATAGTGTCACCACATCTTAAATGTGTTCAATACGAGTGGTCTAGTCTTCACCCATGAAGTATGGTAGCCCTTTAAGTGCAGCAACTGGGATGTCATCATGTCAAGCCAACAATAATGGGCTACCCTCATTAAATGGTGCAAAGGAAAATTGTCTCACCATAGGTCGTGCTTGAGATAGTGGAGTTGGGTTCCTCTTCATAGAAATTATGGGACTAAGCTCCAAAGGTGTGGACTTTTCTCTTCTTGTTGAATCAAAGGTCCTCCTTGGTGTTCTACCTCTCTTTCTTGGTGGGGAGAGCTAAAAATACTCAAAAGGTGTTGGACTAGATTTGGTATGGATCCTTTTCATAAGTTGTTTGCACCAAATATGCAATGTAACCAAAAATTAGGAGTTGACAAGTATATTTTTTGAAACCTCTATAGGAAGAAAATTCTACTGCATTTACTGAACAACAACTTACAACTTAGAAAATGACTCTAAAGAAAGGACTCTAGCATCCCACCAGGCATGCCAAAAACTATTGGCAATCAGGATTGCACCCATAGCCAATTCAGACTTGCCTATCCTATTGCAACATGGAAACACTCTCAAATTTGTGGGTAAATCTGTAGGTGAGAGAAAATTGCCAGAGTGGGTTGGTTCCTCCAATGAAACACCTAACCTACTAAACTTTTAGGGAAAAGGGGTAGAAGGAAAACTAAAAACAAAGATCTTAAACTAAGGTGATTCACTAGCAATAAGAAGATTTTGATAATTTTATCACTCACAATAATACCTCCAAAACTCTAATTTTCACAATCCCACCCTAAACATATAATTCAAAAGTGTTTTGCATAAAGGTCAACCAAGCATAACACATAATGCAACCTAAATCACATGAAAAACCTACAAACAAACCTACAATAACAAGATAGTTCAGCAACATGGCTTTTCCTATATCTACACAAGAAACAAACAGTGTTAGAATAAAACAATAAATTCAAAGTTTCTTATGATGTTTCCTCGGTATTCTCTTGCACTCTTCTTGTATTTTCTCAATTGATTCAATGAATCATAAGTAGTATTCTACATTAATGTTGATAGATCATGTAGGAGGATTCATAAACTGAGCTCTAACAAACATTTCAATTACTTCCAGGTTCACTTGGAGGATGAAAGCCGAGAGGAATGCACAACATTGAAGGCAACTCAAAGACACATTCAGGAAATGATGGCTATGTTCCCTCTTATGTGCTATTTTCCCTTTTTAATCTTCATTAGCATAGTGTACTCTTTATGATTCATTGTTTCAGGTAATCCCATGGCTTTTGTGGGACACTTGATTCTCTTTTCATGCCAATGAATACAAAACCACATTTTGTACAATTCTTGTTCAATCCTGTACTTCTCTTTTGCAGCAAATGTATGGAAAATTGTGTAATGAATTACTAAATATAGAATGGAGTACTTTATTTTAAATTTTATGCAATGTTTAATGTTGTAAATGATGAATGGAAAACTGAAACACATTGTACTTTATTTTAAACTCAAAAATCAAAACATTCAATGGTTTAAACAACTACAGAAATAATTGAAATTCACTTTAAAATGAACTTGAAATAACTAGCTCTGTCAATTTGAGTTGTGGTGAAAAAAAAATAACAATTACCTTTTGTGCAATAGGATCCCAAAGCTTGTATCCTTTCACACCATAATTGTATCTGATAAAGATACATTTAACAACCTTGTTCTCCAACTTTTTTCACTTCTCCTTTGGCACATGTGCATATGCATCACAACCAAAAACTCTAAGATGTCTTAATGAATTCTTGTGGCCCAACCATGCCTCTATAGGAAACTTATCAACAAGAGCTAATGTAGGAGACTTGTTAATTAGGTAACAAGCAGTGGCAACAACTTCAACCCAAAACCTTTGTTCTAGACTAGCACCACTCAACATACTCCTAGCCTTCTCCATCAGTGTCTTATTCATTATTTCTACAACTCCATTCTGATATGGATAATAGGGAGTTATCTTTTATCTATGAATACCACAATCTTACAGAATATATCAAAATCATTAGAGAAAAATTCACCGCCATTATCAATCCTCAAACATTTTATTTTCTTTCCAATTTGCAACTCAACCATTGCTTTAAATTCTTTAAATTGACTAAAATCTTCAAATTTACTCATTAGAAAATATACCCATGTCCTACTATAATCATCAATAAATGAAACATAATATGTGGATTTACTAATTGAAGGAACATCTATAGGACCAAACACATCAGAATGAATAAGATCCAATACACCACAAGATTTATGAGAACTCAAGTAAAACTGAACGTGGTTTTGTTTTCCATAAATGCAATGCTCATAGAAATAAAATTCAAGATTACAATCAAATAATACTTCAATAATGTTTTTTATTTTTCAAGGTATTTAAACCATGTTCTCTAATGTGGCCAAGTCTCTGGTGCCATAACATAGTTTTTTATGTAGGTAACTTTGATTCAAAAGAAAGAGCACCCTTAGGTACCCAAAAGCCATGATCATCTACTGAAGGTGAAACCTTCACTTCTTTCATAGAATAGCTTTTCATAGAAGTACTATTGCACTCAATATTGCATGCATAAAGCTTATACAATGTGCCATATTTGACACCTCTAGCAATCACCATAGCACCTCTGACCATTTTGCATCCTACATTAGAAAATACTACCTGCACACCCGCATCTATTAGTTTTATCATAGATAACAGATTTTGTGCTAAGCCAAGGATATGCAACACACCATTAATCCTTTTTATTCTACCATCAGGAAATATGATTTTAACTTTACCACAACCAACAATATTTAAATAAGAATCATCACCCAAGTATACCTTACCTCCATAAAATTCTTCATATTCAAAAAACCAATCTCTATTAAAGGTCATATGGAAAGATGCACCTGAGTCAATTAACCATGAATCATTTCGTGCATGAGTTGCCAAAGTTGCAATGAGTGTCTCACCATCTTCCTTCTCAGACTCAAAATCATAATCAAATCTCTTCTTTTTCTTCTTCTTTTCTTCTTTGCATTCCTTATGAACATGTCTAGTTTTACCGCAATTCCAACAAATAACTTTGGACTTTCTAGAAGATTTGGATCTCCCTTTGGACTTGGATTTGTCACGCTTCTCATTTTTCATTCATTTTTCCTTAGGTATTCCATGAACATTTAGGGCTTCCTTGGAACTAATGGATACCTTCCTCCTCATCTCTTCAAAAAGAAAAGAACCCACCACATCTTTAGTCTTCAATATAACAGAAGTACTCCTAATAGCCATAATAAGAGAATCCCACAAATCAAGCAAAGAAAAAAGTAGGATTTGAGATTTCTCTTCCTCATCCATTTTGACACCAATTGATGCCAACTGAGCCACCAACATATTGAATTCTTCTAGGTGGTCTATAATTTGTCCACCCTTTTCCATTCTTAAGGAATATAATTTCTTCCTCAAGAAAATTTTGTTCACTAAAGATTTGGCTTGATACATCTCACCAAGCTTCAGGTCTCTTCATGGACATTGATTAAAACAAAGTATTCCAAGCATAATCTAATTAGAGCCTTGGCTTTATAGTCCATAAAATCATATTGAGTAGCCTGAGTAGGATCTATAGGCCTTGAAACATTCTCATCAACAATATACCATAGATCTTGATCTATCAATAGATCCTCCATCTTCAGCTTCCACATTTCAAAATTATTTCTAGAGAATTTATCCACCTCTATTATCCCTTATGAACTTTCGATTTGAAAATTTTTGTAACAAGATCACAAAGTGTCTTCTACACAAGCTCCCACTCAAATCTGGATTAGTTCAAAAAGCCCAACAACCCACAACTGAAACCAAAGGTGATCAGGATTTGATACCACTTGTAAGGAAGCTAAGGTAACAAAACAACTTCCTACACTAATTTTTAGAGGAGAATAATGTAAAAAAATTATAAATCTTTAATAGTTACAAAAACTTAAACAAAAATAACCATGAATATCATGCATACCCAAACACAGTGATTTACATTGGGAAAGCCCTTTCGGGAGAAAAAACCCACACTCCAAAAGCTACCCAATATATTATTCAAAAATCACAATGATTACAATATACTTGCAGAGCAAGCTTCTCACAGTAGTATCACCAACCAATGATCCAAAGGCAACATGACTATTATCAAACTCTCATAATACATCACAATACACAACTATAATACAACACCCTTATAAAATAGGGTTGCCTTCTAAAGAAAGTCAAGCCAAAAAAATATCAACCATCAAATCTAAGACCTAATGATGAACGGGCCATATTTACAATAATAAAATATACATAAAATGTGGCTTTTGGGGGCATTTCCTTTGAACCCCCATCGAGATGTGTGGGCCTCAGACCCCCCACTGGGGGGGTACCCCCTGCATCCCCGTGCTTATATATCAATAGTATCTTATGTATTTGCATGCTTGAGACACAGTTTCCCAATAAAATAGATAACATTACATCCATCCCTAACTAATAAATCAATTATAAAATATTGGCATGCTCACATCAAAATTATTTGCATATGGGGCATGATGCACCTTTGGTATACAAGTTGTTGAACACACCCTGATATTGAGAGGGGGGTGAATCAGTATCTTCAAAGACTTAAACCCTTCAGTACAATGTAAATTCAATCTTCTAACAAGATCAACAACCCTTAAAAGATCAACAAACTCTTAATAAAATCAGCCGCAATGAAGGATAAGGAAATGAGCACACATGCACAAGATAAACACAAGATATACATGGAAAACCAAAGAAGGGAAATACCATGGTGAGAAATATATAATATATGAAGCTCATTACTTATAAAAATTATAATTTTATTTTAAGGATCACTACCTAAGGAAGTACATTGCTCCCAGAAGGACTTGTAGACTAAGGTGCACAACCTTAGGGCAATGTACAAAGGACTTGCAGGCTGAGGTGCACAACCTTAGGGAAAGATACAAGGACCTATTGAAGAGACTCACTATCTGATAGAAGGATACATGAAAATTTTAATTTACAGCATATATCAATAATACACTTTGTTGACTGAGGCATTGAAGAGCATCTACCTTATATTTTCTACAACTCATATTCCTTACTTCACCATTCCACACTCACTCACTCACTTTCAATTTATTTGTTCTTCCATTTATATCCTCTATAAGTGAGGAAAACATCAAATTAGGTTAGCTAGAACAGAAAACAAGAAATAACCTCAACAAGTCGTCCACAAAATATAATTGTGGTGAAAGCGGTCCTATCAAGGAGATAGAGAGGAACCAAAAAAATTATTACGTCTTCCAATTATCCAAAACATTAAACATGTTGGCACACATCATCCCATGTTGGAAACAAGGAAACATGTAGAAGAAATGTGTAGCATATTACTAGTCAGCCCAAAAACACATCTTCCAACTAAATTTACTCAATATGGTTCTCAAAAAGATGGGGTAGGACCCTAACACATCTTAGCACAACCTCAATTGTTGGTGCAAACAACTAAGCACATAACACAAGAAGGATAACAAGCCTTGTCAACCAAACATCCAAAAAATACCCAGAAATCCAACTCAAAACAATATGTGGCACCAAAAATATTGATCATTGATGTATAGACCACAAAGAGACATTCCATGAATGTCCAAAAATACTTCCATATAATTATTTCTTACTATCATACAAAAAAAAACTAGTGTAAAGCGAACAAGACCAGAACATTTCATCATAGAAGCCTAGAAGACATAGTCATGAGATAGAACATTTACAAACCAACTTGCAATAACCATCATCACATGAAAGTAGAACTAAGACACAGTAGAAAAAATAGGAGCACATCCACCAAGTCGTAGGAACAAAAACAAAAATGCAGAGAAATATAGAGCATTTTTTGAAGTAGTCCTGATAAGCAACCAAACTACCAACCCATTGCAATTACAAAAACCTCCATGGAAACACTAGTGACCTGCAAATATTGGAGTGCAACATCCATAGAAACATAAAACATTGAATCTTAAACCACAAGACCATATCTTTGAAGGCGAAGTAATGTGAAGCATTCTCCCAATTATTCTTCAAGGAAACTTCTTGTAGGAGAAACCTTTACCAATATCCAAAAGTGTATCAACACATACTTCCACAAAAACAATAGGAGATAGCACACATCATACTAGATACCAATAGAAAAATATCTCCAACATCAGAATTACTTCTAATTATCATCTTAATACTTTTATTCCCCATTATAATTTTGACCGTGATATCATCTCTACTAACAACAAATATTATCAATGTTACTTTAATTGATATCAAACAAGGCATGACATTCATCCATGAACATCAAAAACATCATTGCTATCGCATCATCATAGTATACCATCAACATATGAATGTAAACATCAATGACAACCTAAGCTAAGTGTTGACATCAATGACAAACAATGACAAACACATGTAGCATATGTGCAACACAACCATGTCAAGATCACTAGAGGCTAGAACATAAATATGAACAAGATGTTACAATAGTTTATTTGACTATAAAAAATGGATATAATACCTACCCATGAGGGCTCTCTATGACTCAATATCTTCTCTAACCTTCTGATACCATAGATACTCCATAATTTTCTTAAAAAACATAACTCCATAGGTCTATGCTCAAGGTCAAAATTGAGATCTCATGACACCTCCTACTCAATAAATCAATGACCAAATTATCCATTCCTTTTATGTATTGAACACCAAATTATTACTTACAAATAAACTCCATACATCACCACTAATGAGAATTCAAATTTGGTTGAGTAAATATATATCGTGAACTATGATGATTAGTATGTGTAGACACCTAAATTGGACCACTTGCATTTGGTAAAATGTATCCATATTTCATCTAAAATCCCTCCTTACGCACATTAATTAAATAATATTGCTATTATTTAATTAACATCATTCATTCCCCTAGGGTCTCCTAAATTCCTAAGGCATTTAATTAATTGATTAAGTACTTTACTTTTTGTCTCTTCTTTAAATTAAATAAATATTTGTATATATTTAATTTAATCATTCTCCCACAAGAATTAAATTAAATATTTAATTTTCCCCTTTTCTCTCTCCTTGTCCCATCCTCCATAATTTCTTCATTATCCCTAACCCATTTCCCAATCCCTTCATTAGGGATGTGCACACACCTAATTTATGATTAGGAGGTGTCACATCCAAATTTTGTAACTTGCCTCCTAATAATTGTCATTAGCCTAATCCCCTACCTAATTACCATCCTTAATCACTTGCATAACCTTAATCCCTTGAGTAGGAAGGGATAATCATCTTTCCATTTATGGAACCCCTCCTTGGTCAAGTCAACATTAATGCTTTCTCCATTTGAATAAGTAACCCCACATGGGATACTTCTCCCAAGGTACCTTAGAGGAAATTAAAATTCCTATTTATTCCCCTTAAAGTACTCCAAATGAATTTCTAATTCCTTTTTATTCTTCCATCCAATCATCATGGAAGATTAGATAAGAAATCCCTTTAAGAGAGATATTTTATCCAACTCCCAAGGTACTTGCAAAGTACCAATCTTTGTCTCAAGGCCTCACATTCTAACACTTGTCACCATCCTAGGCCTTGAGAGGTCAACTCCCCTATCTCTTCTCCCATGGTGACACTTGTCACCACCACATGGGTTGAGATGTCTTAACACATCTCAACCCTTGATCTTCAACTTTGCATCCTAGCCTTCCATTCCATCCACCCCTCTCAAAAGACTAACACTTAGCCATTTTTCTAGGATCACAATATAATCTTATGTCCTTGAGAAATTACATGGTGCTATGTTCACAAATTTTACATGGAGCACACATCAAAACCATTATCACCAAGGAAATCCTTTCATTGAGCTCATTGACATACTAGTGTTTTTTCCATTTTAGTGAAGATATGAAATCTTAGCCATAATCTTGTGTGTTGTATTATTTTTGTGTTTTTCTTGATTTTATTGTCATTTCCTTACACTTAGAATACAAAAATCATTGTATACATTCTAGCATGCTCAGTGGGACCCACATCATAGGTCTATTAACCATCATTTCAAGTTTTTCATGATTTTGTAGTTTTAGGTTTCTCACATAGAAGTGAATACACTCTACATGGGTGAATTTTCCATCTTCAAAGGTGGCTCCATCTCCCATAGAGGAAGATATGCTTTGGATCTTTGTCTCTTAGATAATCCACAAAGAATGGGTGGTTTTTCTAGTGTACAGAGGTGGACCCACTACACTTGTAGATCCATTGTTCCTACAAAGGCGGATTTACTCAACCCCTACAAGGGTGGATTTGGAACACCAATATATAGGTGGCTTTGTAGACTAGTGGTATTAACCCTATAAGGGAATATTTGACATGGTATAGGAAAATTTTCTAGACACAAAGGTAGATACATAAATGGGAAAATATGCCACCTATAGGGAAGCTCTACTGGTACAAAGGTGGCTCTGCACTATTGATAAGTGGCTCTGTTGGTAACATAATTTTACTACTTTCATTCCAAAATTTTAAATTTTTTTCTTGTTTATTACTAATCTACTAACTTTTCCTTTTGTGTTTGTGAGTTTTTTTCATCCATTCACAACTTCATTTGTCCAAGACCAATGGTTAGACTACTAACAAGTCTCTTGCAAGATGTTTTTCAAAAGACCTTTGTTTATTTATCACTAATTTAGGCATATTTACTTTTTTCTTAAAGGGTCATTAACTTGTTTATTTTTTTTTGATGCAATGCTAGAGGAAATAAATCACAAACTCAATCTCATTTAACAAAACTCAAAACATCTCTTATTTGATCACCCATCCAAGTACATATTTTCCTTCATAAAACCTTGAACTCAAACACTCAAATATGCAATTAGAGTTCCAAACTATTAAAAAACCTCCAAGATACTTTGGTCCTTATAAGCATGACTTGTTTAAATCTTCCTTAAACACAATTCACAAATGTAGATTCAATTTAACTTCACAAGAGTACTTTCCATACAATGACTCCTCAAAAGCATATTAGGGATTTCCAATTAATCTAACTTCAAGCATGGCCACAATTTTCCTTTTCACAATTCAAGAACCTTAAATTCAACAAAACAAACGACCATAATAATTTGTGCTTTCAACTTATTATCAATCCTTCAATGACCCCTTACATTCCTAGTAGCACTCCTTAGACATACTGTCAGAAACAAATTTCAATGTAGACCTCCATTCAAGATTATAATTAGAATTTTGAATAATCCTTTCAATGTTTTAAAACATATCTAAAGTCCATCATGAGTTACTTTGGAAAATAATTATCAATTTATGATTGATAGTGTGTAAATTAGGCCTATTAAGCCCTGCTCCAACTAGGGCTTATTGATTCTATTAACGCCAAACAAAAGTTCTCTAATTCAATGCTTAAAAGACATTTAATTAGACCTGAATAAACTTATTCAATTGTTAAAATCCCTTTACCATGTGTATTTTGACAAACCCTAGGACTGCTTGTTTTGACTGTTCCTTAATTCACTATTTTCTCAAACTATAGTAGCCTTAAGCCTTAAATTCCCACACCTAAACCTTATTATTTTGATTTGAAACTTAAAGAATATGAAATTAGATGCAATGAAGAGCCAACTCACTAAATCTTAGGAATTTCCAGCGGATATAAAAGGAGAAATGCAATTTTCTTGAAATAGTTTACCCTAAATAGGGGTTTTAGCTATTTTTACAAAAACTACAATAACTTATTCAAAATCCCACCAAATTACATGAAAAAAGAACCAAATGGAAGGTAATTGGATACTTTATCACTTAAAACCATTCAAGCATGCATATCTATCTGTATAGATCCGTGCAAGGGCCTGAAACAAAGAAATTTTGTAGAAAATGCATAAAAATAGAGATCTTTATTCAATCTTCAAATCTCAATCACCCATGAGCTCAAAATGGTTACAAAATACTTTTTATAGGCATTACAACATGACTCTTTAGTTTTTAACTAGCTTAGAATGACCTAAGAACCAAATTAACCTTCACCTTCCTTGATTACATCCTTTTGCAATTTTGCATTTTTGTATGACAACTCTTACATTTATTCAAATTTTGACATCAAACTTAAAACTTGACCTCCTAAGGACTTTAATACATGAAAATTGACCAAGAAGACCTTGTTACAATGTTGAAACAACAAAAATTGATCAACCTTCAAAATTTGCTTCATGGAAACATGACATTTTCAAGGTGCTCCTACACCATTTTTGGAGTCTCTTATTGATGTATTATCTCCCCTTGCACCATTTGGTGAGCCTAGGGATCAAACATCACAAGTTGACTCAAGTTCATTTGTTATCCTAGGTGTGCTAGTTTTCATGTATTCTCTCTCCTTGTGCTATGAGCGATCTTGGAGATCATAAATGCCTAGCATCACCTTCCCTTTAGGAAGCCTACTTGGGAATTTCATCACCCCAAGGGATGACCTCAACCATGTGAATTGATAGAGTATATAAAAGGGGGAGAATCCAAGTTTTATGCCATTCTAGTTGTATCATGTTCGGTGAAGCTCTAATACTCGGGTGACTCCAAATCAGGAGTATAGTGTTGGTCTAAATAGCTTGACTAACATTTCCAACCTAGGCTTGTGATATGATAGTATTCATGGGAGTTCCTCACATATCCTCATGGTATTTAGAGGATGCACTAGATCGCCTATTTTATCCTAGCATAAGAACTTTTGGACATTGTGTATTGTAGCATGGGGTACAGTATCATGCCTAAAGATACTCACCATGTATATCCCTGAGTGGAGGTAGAAGCTCTTTAGAGAAGGTCTCAAGACCTCTGGAGAAAGAGAACAGATGAGCCCTTGTTCCATTGGATCCCTATCTATTGATTCTTAACCAAGTGACAACTCATGCCAATCTTGAGATATTAGCCTCATAGCTAATGGGCCTATGATAGGTTATCAATCCCACCTGTCTAATATACGTTTGAGAAATCTAGTGTGTCTTCCTGTTGATACCAGTGAGTGTCTATAATCTATCTAGTATGTGTCTTCTTTATCATCCTTAGTCATTTGGTTGTCAACCTTAGATAGGTAGACCTACCTTGTTCATAGGTAGATATGTTCCTACATGGGAAAATCCACTCTATTGATAGGTGGCTATGTTATCTTTTTCCAATCAGTCATTCCCTAGATATGCATATACACCTTTTCATTAGGTGGATACACTCTATCCATAGGCAACTATGCTATATTCACGGGTGGTTGTGCTTGGTCTAACCTATCAGTCATCCTTACATGGCTTAATTTTTTTCATAGGTAGATACACTTTTTTACCGAGCCATCCTAGATAGGACGATACACTCTATCAATGGTTAGACCTATTTCTTCAAAGGCAGATACATTTTTACTAAGGTGGCTCCATTGATAGGTGATCCCATATACTCATAGGAATCTTTTCTCTGTTCACGAGCAGCTCAACTAGTCAACCTATTCAACCCCTTGCATTTTATGGTATATTGGCAAGATCTACCACTGCATTTTTTTCCCTTTCCTCCTTAAGAAATAGAAAAAACCATCCAACATTTCTATGGTATCCTAGAAATCAACTTTATATTGCTTCAATCTCTTATGTTTAGACACATATTTAGCTCTAACTTGGGATACAACTAACTCAGAGTCCCCAAAGACTTTAATTTTCTTGATTTTATGTTTGACTTCCATATTAATTCCTAATAATAAAGCCTCATACTCTGCAACATTATTTGTACACTCAAATTTTAGTGAGAATGAGTATTTCTAAGTCTTAACTTTTGGTGATATGAGAATCACCCCTACACTTGATCCTTCCTTTGAACATGCTCCATCAAAATATATGGTCCAAAGGTCATCTTCTTGAGATTATTCTTTTATTTCCTCAGATATAGGTATAGTATCACCCTATGTTGATCAAGAATCTACAACTTTGAAATTATCCATATCTACATCAACAAAATGTACATGCTTTGTTGGTTGCAAGTCCTCAATGAGATTAGAGGATCTCTTTTCTTGATCTAATTTTGCATTCTTGTTATTGATAGGGTTTATGTAATACAATAGGTCTAATTTCATACTTCATCCAATTTGTACTGACCACTTTGCTGATAGAAGCATTCCATATTGAGGTGGAATGTCAACAACAGTCACATTCATTGCATAGTCCTTCTTAGGAAATGTAACAAGCTTGAAATGCACATATTCGATTATACCAATAACATGAAATTCCTTTAATTCCATGGTAAAGTATTTTCCAAATTCTCTATTTACTTGTAACCCTAATTCTTGCATAATAACTAGTGGCATGATATTTTTTGAAGCTCTTGAATCAATCATATTTTTTTTACCAAATTATTATTTATTTGAAAATTCACATAGAAAGGATCAAATTTATTTGGGAAAATAGTTAAAGTAGAACCCAATTATACCTTTGGTATTTCATTATTTTTATTTTTAGGATCCATCCTTTTTTATTTTTCTTTATCTTTTTCAAGTGTGGTAATCACCTTTTTTTCATCAGAGGTTGAAACTACTCCATTGATAAGGGAAACTGCCTTCTCCTTATGCTCCTCTATTCACATCATCTCCAATAGAGGAACAAATACCTTGACTCAAATCATGTCAATAGAATTGTGTTTTATAGTCTCACAAAATTTTATAACCTATTCATTTATATTTTCTTGTTTATCACTTGCTTTACCCTTTTGAATACACTTAGCATCCTTCTCTTTTTCAACCTTCATTTTTTTATACTTGGCCTTAACAAGAGGAGAAACAACCTGATCAACAATATTTTTAGATATTTTCACTTTGCATGGTGTATCATTCTTTGCTTTAGGTTCTTCCCTTTTCTTGTAAGAATATTGATCCTTTTGATCATTATGTTGATGAAAATTCTCCTAGCCTAACCTTGATTATTATTAACTACTATGTTTCTCAAGTTATAATTTCTCTCGACTTGAGAAATTGTAGTAGCAATCAAAGCTCTAATATCTTTTGTGAAGGTCTTATGAGTCTAATATCAGTATTGGAAATTTCAACATTATGTATCTTCATTCCCTCTCCTTATTCATCTTTAGATAAGACTTGTTGATGGTAACTACTTAATTTATATCTTTTGTCATCAACATTTGTATCATGGCACTGATCATCAGAGGATTAATCATTAGTGGTGAAAGACAACCCATGAGACAACATGTTCACATCATGATCCTCATTATGGGAAATATCACAATCATCACATGGATCTTGTTATTATTCCATAGATTGTGCTACCATACACAATTGGGGAGAATGAGGTAATTGGAAAACTATGCACCATGGATTATCATCAACAAAATTGACATTTTTTTTTTCTCAAGGGGTCTAGAGTCTCTTTATTTTGTATCCCTTTTTTATTATTTTTCATTGGCTTACCATTATGCCAATTTATGTTATAAGGTTGGTCTGGTAGCCTTGGCATTCTTTCTTGTCTTTGGTAATTTGGTTTATCTTGAGATAAACCCTTTTCATTCTTCGCAACTTTATAACTCAAATCCTTAAATTCACTCATGAATTTTCAAGTTTATCTTTAGAGGACACAACTTTGGATTAATTCCCTTTAGGATTCTATAAAAATTTTACATCATCCCTCTTTATAATTTTTCCAAAATCTTTTTTCTTGTTCTCAATATGCATTGCAACTTTGAAGGTATCCCTCAAAGATTGAGGATCTTTATCCCTCAACAAATAACCCATATCGGGATCATATGTATTACAATATAAGACCAAACACATAGGTTCACTAGGTCTCATGTACTGTGGAATTTTTTTCATGAATTTCATGAACCTAGTGTTAAAGTCTAAAACCAATTCATTATTTCCTTTTGTAATGTTTTTGAATTCATTAATGATAAACCTTGGGTCAATAATTTTACCATATTGTTCTCTGAAAACCCTCTCAAATTCTTCCCAAGACCTAATACTTGCCTAAGGTATACTTTTGTACCAACCCTAGCATCATCTAGAAGAGATTGCATGAATAGCTTCACGACAACATCGTCATTCTCAATTTCAAAATCATCAACCGAGTTTGGAAAATATCTTAGATGATCATCACCTGAGATTGCATTATTTCCTAATAACCTAAACAACACATTTTTTATGTCATTTGGGATGGGATTAGGGTATCTAGGGATACCAGTGAAGTCCAATTACCTATACTTTTCTGATTGTAAAGGTTTTCTTGTAGGAAAATCTCCTACAACAAGATTCACTTGAAGATTACCTTGAACATTTTTCTATTGATTGAAAACATTTTGTCCTTGTGGATTTGGATTTTTTCTCCCTATTTATGCATTCACATTAGGGTTATATTGCTAATAATTTCCATAATTCCCATAACCTTGACATTGTTGTGGGAAACTTATTTGTGGTTATGGATTGGGTTAAGATATCTTATGACTCATTTGAGCATTAACTTGTGCATATTATGCTTGTATAGAGCTCTGTTGTGGGAATGAAGTAGTTAAATCAACCATTAGAATATGTTGAGTAAAATTGATAGGCTGATTTTGGGAATTGAGACTTCCAAAAGGGAGAACTTGAGGATTAGAGACAGAGGTTGAAACACTTCCAAATCCATAGGATAATTTTAGAGAATCCACTCTTTTTTGCATATCATCCCTAATTCTAATGTTCTCCATTCTTTCTAACTCTACTCTATGATACTCCTCTTCCTTTTGTAATTCCCATTCTTTCTGATTTGGAAATTTAGAGGTAGAAGTTTTTGGGATGGTACATTCATGTTCAATGTATAATTTACATTTGAAGAGACTTTTCCTACATTTAAAACTTGTGATGAGGCACCTGAATGTGAAGTATTTGGCAGTACATTAGTTACTACAAAACTATTCTAGGTATCTACATGGTATTGTCCAAGAGGGACATTCAAAGTATTGCTACTAGTAGCAGCTTTTTCCATCATTGAGGTAGAAGCACTATTTAAATGATAAGAAGTTTTTGTGTTAACAATTTTCTTCTTCATAATATCTCTCAACTTCATAGTGCCCCTAATCTTCATTTATTCAAGCTAATTCAATTCTTCATGAAGATCACTCACTTCTTTTAGTAATTCATCCTCAATTTGAAGTATTCTTCTAGATCTTGAGGCTTTTGGGAAAGATTGAGAAACATTTTTAGCATCATTAGATAAAGCAAGGTTTCTATAAGGGAAATGTATTTGATCTCAGAGAGGAGGGGTTCAAAATGAATCCTTTATCTTATAATTTGGCATAACATTATTAGGACTAGTAGCTTGGTTGTGAATATTATGCCTAGCATCAAAATTTCTCTAGATTTTTTCTCTTTGCTCTATTTGGTCTATCATTATTTCAAGTTTTGTGAGGACACTACCTAACTTAGGTGTTGTTAATTTGATTCCCATACTTATTTTAGTTGCATGCTCAAAACTATCATCACTACAATCATAACCAAAATGAGTACCAAGAGAAGGGGCCAACTTACTTGCATCCTTAGCCCTCCATGACAACCTTTTAGGTGTTAGTTATATTTCAAGCTTCTTGAAGGGGTTATCACTCAACATAGATCTTCTTGTGTCCATTAATTCTTGATACACTTTATTTTATACTTGCATCAAAAAGGAGACTTTCAAAGTTTCCACCAACTTGGGGATTATAAGATTTACAATCTTTTCATAGAATATATGATAGTAGAGACAAAAATCAAGGTTTTAACAATAGAAAGGCACTTCACACAAATATAATTAAAATAACAAGATAATTTTTGTAATGCAATTTGATTGTGTTCCCTAGAAGGTTTGTCATTCTATTTGTTTATTTTAAGAATAATTTCCAATTGGTTCTTAAAAAAATTTAAGGAATAGCTAGTTCTTATGCTCAATTGTACTAAGGGGTTGTCCAACGAACAGGAAAAATGTTTAACCATTTTCTCATCTACACTTTAGGATCTACAAGACCTAGGAGGGTGGTCCTATGTAATATCCATTATGATTTCATAGAATCAAATACCAAATATTGTTGCAAATAGATATGTTCTCTCTATTTGACTAATAATTACAAATGAACATAATGAGCTATATTCTTGAAGTTCTTGTGTATTTTATGCTGATGTTATGTAATAACTTACAAATATAAGGGAAATTTTATTTTTAGATTTGGTGATCATGGAAAACATTACCAAAATCTTTGCTCAGACTAGTGTCTTAGACCTAGGCAATGGATTCAAGGGAAATGTAATTGAAAACCCATACAAAAATATTCATTCTAACTCTGTTAAAGCTTGATAACAATACGTTACACTATCATCCTTTAAAAATTTGCAATCAAATATACTTAACAATCCTTGTATACACCTAAAATATTCAACATTTCTCACAAATAAAATTAAATCACTTGAGTAAAAGCCATGAAAGAAACATTCAATTACAAAAAACCTATAAAGATGAAAAAAAATTATCCTTGATCAATTTTTATTCATAAATGTTGAAGAAATGTATAATTAGGAGATAATTGACTATGAAATTGTCATTATATTTGATGTTTTGAGCTAGAATTGTTATGCAAAATTAACAATTACATTGACATCCTTTCCTATCAAAACTTGGACCAAACATATACAAACTGAAATACAAATGCTTTGCTTAAAAAAACTTCCAAGGTCTAGATAAAATGACCCTAAATTCCATTTTATAGAAACAAGGGAGAAAAAAAGATTCAGGCCATGGATAGATGTCACATTTTCATTTGACAATGTTGTCACTTAAGGATCAGACAAAATAAATTACGACTGCCCCATAGGGAGAAACAAATTGTTTACTACAAGACAAAATAATTGCATAAGCCATTGAGAAGATTCTTATTGATCCCAAAATGATGAAAGAGAAAAGGTAAAAGTACAAGTACTTTGTTGCATTCTTTCATCACCTTTTACAACTTCAAAAGAATTCGAGGAAGAAGACTAATCCACATAAGATAAAATAGGCCTCGCCTTTACAAAAAGACAAGAAGAGTGTGAGAGATATCTATTCCATGTATGTATCCACCCATGAGCTATATTCTTCTTCTAAAGGCCTCTGAAAAACCAAGAACTTCTAAAATTTATTGTTATTAGCATTGTAGGATTGGGTATAAATCATAATCAAAGGTAAAGATTCACTAGTATCAACCATAACTACTTAAACTCCAAACCAAAATGGCCCAAATCCAAACAAGAAAGTACAAATTAGCAAAGGAAATCAAACAAGAACAAAGCTATACCAAAATTCCAAAGCTAAACTTGATTAATCTTCCTTGCATCTCCTCCATTTTGCTATGTATGCAATATTTCCCTCATATTTTGTTGTATGCAAGTACCTGCAAGTGATAATGATGTGATAGTGACTAACAAGAATTTTGGAGGTTGTGGTTGTAAGGTTGGAATGAGGGAGACTACACTCTTTTATAGAAAATCTATTCGAACGAACGGTCAAGATCAAAAGCTAAAATGATGCCAAGATTAATGGTTGAGGTTGCTTGCACCATAAAAGGATAGGATTAGGGTTGGCTAAAGATGAACTATCAAGATTAAAAGAAGACCGAAAGCAATCAATGGTGGATATTCAAAAGAGGAAGTGGAGGGAAAGTGGAGGCAATTAAATAATGATATTTAATTTGAAAAGGGAATCTAGGAAATTAAATAATCAAAGTGGTCATTTAATTGTGAAAGAGAGGGAAAAAGGAAATTTAATTAAAATGGTTAATATGC
The DNA here is from genome assembly GCA_007258455.2 of Sequoia sempervirens. Lineage (NCBI taxonomy): Eukaryota > Viridiplantae > Streptophyta > Pinopsida > Cupressales > Cupressaceae > Sequoia > Sequoia sempervirens. The sequence continues at coordinate 804,123,138 of VDFB02271358.1, forward strand.
AACCATTTAATTAAACATGGAGGAAATGAGATGGCATATTAAATAATTAAATTAGATTAATTATTTAATAATGGAAGGAAGAGTGATAGTGAATAGTTAAATAATTGAAATAATAATTTAACTATAGAAGGAGGAAAAGGTTAATGAACAATTAAATAATTAAAATAATTATTTAACTATAAATGAAAAATGAAGAGTTAGTAATTAAATAAATGATAATTTATTTAATTATAGAAAGAAAAGGATATTAGCGATGTAATTAAATAAGTGTTAATTTATTTAATTAATTGAAAGAGGAATAAAGAAAAGAAAATTAATTAATAGAAGAATGTGACTTTAGAAGATAATCAAATAATTAAAATTATTCAATTATGCAGGGAAGGAGGGAAATTGATGAGGAAAAATGTTGTTCGCAAGCCCAAGACATTTTTTAGTGTCTACATTTTTCCCCTCTTTGATATAATGTGAAGGTGTTTGAATGTTGTATCAAAGAATAAACAGGAAATTCAACTCAGAATATGCCCTGACGTGTCCCAATGAAGACAGGATAGATCTATGCCCCCTCGGATTTTTTTTTGCAAATTTTGATTTTTTTAAATGTGAAAAATTATTCTGAAAAGCTGATTGGATAGTGATAGGACATTTATTTTGAATTCAGGACCTCCAATTTAGCCACATTAGGGGTTGGGACCCAACATTAAACAAAACTAATTAAAAAGGGAGGGTAAATATCCCACTTTAGGAGGGTATAAATGTAATTTTGGCAGGTAAAAAGGTCATTTGTGCATTTTAACCTTGAGCAAATAGTGAGTTTGAGTGAAAACCTATTGCGAAGCTATTGCCAAATGTGAGGAAGCTAAGGTAGTGGAACACCTTCCTACACTAATCTTGAGAGGAGAATAATGCAAAAATTTTATAGATATTTAACAATTACATAAACTTAAACAAAAATAAACACATATATCATGCATACCACAACACAATGATTTACGTGGGGAAAACCATTTCAGGAGAAAAAACCCCACACTCCAAAAGTCACCCAATATATTATTCAAAAATCACAAAGATTGCAATATACTTGCAGATCAAGCTTCTCACACAAGTATCACCAACCAGAGATCCAAAGGCAACACGACCGCTATCATACTCTCATAACACATCACAATACATAGTCATAATACAGTGCCCTCATAAAATAGGGTTGCCTTCTAGGGAAAGTCAACCTAATAAAATATCGACTGTCAGATATGAGACATAATGATGAACGGTACCTAATGTATCAATAGTAACTTATGTAATTGCGAGGTTGAGACAAATTTTCTCAACACCAAAATATCTCCAGTACCACATGTTATGCATCATAGATTTAGAGTGAAGATCTATAGACAACCAAAGGGCCATGGGATGTAGTACATACACCTTCCTTGCTTTGTAATTTTTTCAATTTTTGCTAGTTTTTAGGGCTTAGATTTAGGCAAGCAAATGCAGTACAGGAAGTTCGTTGCATCTACTATTGTGTTCACTGCAAGTGGATGTGGTTCATCACATCTGCTTAGTGCAACACAATTTTAATGGTAGACCTACAACTGATTTTCATGATGCATATGAAATTGTGCGATGCAACTAAAGGATTAAATGATACATTTTCATTTGTGAGTTCCATGTGTGAATTTAGCAATGCATTTGATTTTTGAGTCACATATGCTAGATAGTGCGATGTATTTGACTGTTTAAATTTTTTCCCCAATTTAGATAAAATTTTCTTTGTGATCAAGGTCTAATAGGTTTCCTTGTACTTTTTATTGACATAATGTGCTTGCTTGTGATCACAAGCAAGCCTCGACCCTATCTACACTCGAGAGAGCCATCCTTCAAATTTTAGACTGTAGGAGTGACTAGAGGATGATGAGAGGGATAAATTGCATGCCCTTGGATTATACTACATTACCTTCATGAAAATGATTTAGGATAATAGGGGCTTACTGACCACTTTGTTTGAGCAGTGGCATTCAAAAACTAGTTTGTTTCATTTACCCACATGGGAGGCCATTGTGACTTTGGAGGATGTGAGGTGGATTCTTAAACTTTCGATTCAAGGATAGTGCATATCTTATGATCTCGAGTGTGGGTATAGTGCTATTTGGAGTGATTTCAAGCATGAGGACATCATGGAGCTTGGATTCGAGGAGTATGAGATCTGTTGGGATGTTCTTGTAGAGAGATATGATATCTTCATTGTTGTCATTTGTAGTGTGAGTGGTGGAGTTGTGTGCCCTAATTAGCGGGGACATGGATTTCTTGTTGAATGGGGGGAGATGATGGTCAAGATGCTGACTCGAGGGATTTTTTACACTTGGGGACCTTGCATGTTGGCCATGTTCTATTTTTAGTTGCATGACATCATGTATAGAGGTGCACTGTCTATTAGTTGTGGTACGACTCTTCTCTTGGTTTGGGCATGGGAGCATATCGTGGTGTTCTAACCACTTGTGCAGAGATAGCTGGGGGTAGGTTTTCCTTATGTGTTTATATATGGAGGTGTTGTCACATAGACTCATGTTGGTGACATTGGATACTAGAGACACATGATTGACATTTTATATTTTTTTATCTAGAGACCATATAGGGATTGCGCCCCTTTTGAAGATGATGCTAATCATTTGTCATAGTATCATCAGACCCGATACCTGATTGGTCAAACTATTCAGTCACAACACATTATAGAGTAGTATCTTCCAAAGAGGGTTCGATGATAGTTTGGGGAGCAACAGGGGATTCCATTTGGTACTACATAATTCACCTAATCTACTAGAGAAATTTAGCCATGGGGAGCCATGATTCTTATTGTTACTGCAGAGCAAGACATAGATGGACTACAACCATTTCAGTTGAGTGCTAGAGAAAAGGTGATAGATGTGGGTACTACACTCAAGTACGACAATTAGTGGGGTTAGCATAGGCTAGTTCCACTGACAGATCTTGATCAACCTATTCCTGTACAGAGGCATGGCAGAGGTCTAAGAGGTAGGCTTCAGGGATGAGGATTAGGTCAAGGGGATGATGGAGGAGGGAGGGGGGATAAAGGAAGCAAGGGAGGGAGAGGAGACAAAGGAGGGGGATTTAGAGACCAAGGTGGATATCCACCTTGAGCACCAAGGTGGGACGGAGGCAAGCAGGAAGTGGATACTCCTCATCAAGAGGAGAGAGTCAAGGATGGTCCTCCTCATCGAGAGGAGGAGGTCAGAGTATAGATCAACATCAATATAGATTTCAAGGTGGGGGAAATCGGCAAGGTGAGGAGATGAGGGACATAGAGGAGGAGGAGGAGAGGGAGTGGGTGGTGATGGAGGAGGGCATGGAGGAGATACCCATCATCGAGGTAATGGAGTTGGAGGCAGAGGATTGGCCAGTGGATGTGCAGGTGGCTAAGCTATAGGCACAACTATAGGTTACACAAGGAAAGCTACATCAACTGAGGGCTGAGAGGGACATGGCCCTAATTCAGGAACAACAAGTAGAGTAGAGTTCCATAGACTTTATCATTAAATGTAGTAGCTCAACGATATATTTTTCTTGGGATACATAGGGCCATCTGAGGGGAGCAGTATTATAGGGACTTGTATGAGAGGGAGGTTCCACCTGAGTGGAGAGAGTCAAGCTTTTTAGAGGTGATGAGAAGGTCTCAGAGCATGTCACATTTGAGGTGGACTCAAAGTAGTAGGGGTTCCTCCTAGCTATGACCTTCACCATACCATTGGCCATTAGGATCAAGCCACGAGGCTTTAGGTTGACATCAGCCACATGATAGGCAGCTTCCCGTAGGACCACCCCATTAGGTGACAAGGAGAGCACTGGCTAGAATTTTCATTACATTAGACACTGACATGTATATTTTTTTATTGAGTCTACGAGCACCATTTTTTAGATTCACCCTGATATTGTACTATGAAACTAATTTTTGATATACACGAGATGCATGATTTTGGCGGCAACCATATGATGTGTTATTTATTATGCATGTATCTATATGGTATGATGTTATGCATTTATATGATGTATGAAATGGTTCTACATGTTATAATGAATTATGGATGATGATGTATGGTTTATGCTTATATATGATTCTCTATCTTATGATTTATGAATGGATGCTCTTAATCTATATTGCTATGATGGATTTTAGATGTACATGATTTACTTTTATATTTATGAATTCTATATATAGAATGGTTTTATATGATTATGATGCTTATGTGGATGCACATATGATGCATTCTTTATGATGTTATGGATGCTTTATGATTATGATATGATTCCATATGGATATGTATGATGTATGAAAATGAAATGATATGGATAATGGATATGGGTTATGGATATGAACGATGTAGATAAAATGTGATGATTTGTATGATTTCCTTTTTATATGAAAATATGATATGCATGCAATGTGATGTAGGATGTGTGTAATGAGATGTATGCTAATGGTTTATGGATGTAGGATGGGACTTATGTGATTATGAAATGTAATGCTCATATGGATGCATGTATGATGATGCTTTATGATGGAATGCTAGCTATATTTTTGTATTTTCTGATGTGAACAGATGACCTAATATGTTCATGATGATGCCTATGATGCTTCTAACATGATTATGTATGTAGGATATTTTTTTGTGTCACAAGATTCTATCAAGATGATTGTGGATAGAAGAGGCGTGAGTGTAGAGAGGATGGATGTTAGTGCAGAATTAGTCAAATGAAAAGGGATCAATATTCTTGCTTGAGAGATGTTAAACTTGCATGTTTATCGTCATTGGGTGGTAAAATTATATCAAATAGACCAAGGTGTGCAATGTTATCCCTTTGTGAAAATAGAAACTCAATAGATAAGGAATTTCATGACTCATACTAAGGACAAGGTTGCCCCAGTCTTTTTTTCAAGACAAACCACAAACAACAATCAAAATAAAAGGTCATGATCCATCATCACTCCTCTAAATCCTTCTTGGGACATTCTCAAGGTGGCTAGTAACATGACCAAAGACAAATCAAAAAGATAATACAAACTAGACCAATAGAGTCAACAACCATTTAGATCATTTGCCAAAGTTTATTTGCTACTAGAATTGATGAGATTGATTGACTGATTCATTCAAAAGTTTGATTGATAGATTGACAAGATTGATTGATTGATTGATAGGGTTGACTGACTGATTATTCCTAGTTTTAGGAAAAACATATCTTGTATAAGGCAAATGATAGGGTTGAAAAATGATGATGTCTAATTTTAGGAAGGATGCATCCTGAATAAGACAAAATGATATGCTCAAGTTTGGCTTCAAGAAATATGGCTATAGACATTCAAATTTGACCACTTCCATATGGTCAAAGTCGTCTTCTTAATCATCCTATTGCTCCTTTAAATCATCCTCTTTGTCGGTATTAACTAAATCATTCATTTAATTAATATTGTGTATCTTGTATAAGGTTTCCCAAAGTATTTAATTTAATAAATACTTTTCCCCTCTTTCCTCTCTAAATTAAATAAATGCATCACTTTATTTAATTTGGTCATATTATCTTTTGGAATTTTAAATGTATTTTTAAATTCCTTATTTTCTCTCTCATTGTCACATCCTCCAACTTTTGCAAGTTGGTATCTAATCCCTCTTAGCAATCTAACCCTCTTTCTTAGTCATAATTAATTTATGATTAAGATGTGCACACCACTAATCATCATTAGGGTCCCATCCTCTATAATTTCCCACTTGCCTCTAATGAGTCCTTAATTAGTCTAATCAAGTGCTTGCACAACCTTAATCACATAATTAGGTCATCTCTAATCCCCATATCATTTATGGAATGTGTCCTTAGTCAACTTCATTAAAAATTTTCTCTTTTTGAACAAGGCATCTCCATTCCCCATGTGAATTTTTAATACATATTTAATCCCCCAATGCATTTAAAGGAATTTTAAATTTATTCTCTCTTGCCCATGAGAATATTTGAGGAATTTTTAATTCCCCATATGTCCTTTCAACCACATGGGGACAAGTACCTCCTTTATGAGGAGATCTTGTCCCAGTCCCAAGGTACTATGTACCCCATCTATGTAATGTGCTACCACTCCACCTCATGTCCACTTCACCTTCTTGAGCCACTTCACATGCCACATGTCAAAATGTGAGGGCTTGTGAGTTCTCAACTCACCATATCCCTACATCTTGATCTTGGTGGCTCAATCTTGACCGTCCATTTCCCTAGAGAGTCCAAAAATATCTATAAATACCCCCTTTTTTCTCTTATTTTGGGGAGATCATGCATTGTAGCCAAACTCTTGCAAAAAAAAATTAGAATCCATACTTAGCCATTTTTACACTTGCATCCATTATCATATCATCATCTAGCTTGCATCTTGTGCCATCCAAGGAGCATACACATCAAAGATCGAAGGGCCAACCAAAAGATTGAAGGGCCAACCAAGGATCGATTCGAGACAAGGTATAAAGTTTCATTTGGTCATCTTTACTTTGTATTGATTCCAACTAGGCTAATCTTGAGGTGTAGATTTTTTTTAATGTTAGTCGCTTTCTCTTGTTTGTTGTTCATTTTCTAGCACCTAAATTCACCCTATCACAATGGAAATTCATCTAAGATGTCAAGTCTAGTTTCAAAAATGCCACATCTCGCATAAGACCGTTGACTTGATAGATATTGATGATTAAGCAATTGACTAGTTTGGGTTGAAGATTGGTTAGATAGTTAATCTATTGATTCATGATTTGGTTTTGACATATGTTTGTGTCTGAAGTGTTACCATAGAAAGAGACAACTTATTATAGGACAAATGATGATGGACCAAGATATACTCGACAAACCCTAAGGGACTGACCTAGTGCCTCGGGGGCTCATCGAAAGATGACCTTGCCTACATTATACACATAGAGACATCATAGTTCAACTAACTTTGACCATGGATGACTCATTATTATGATGTGAATCATGATTGACTTGACTCGAAAAAACCCTAAAGGACTTACCTAGTGCCTCGGGGGCTCATCGAAAGATGGCCTTGCCTACGTAGCATGCGCATAGACATCATAGTTCGACTGGTCTTGGACTGACATAGACTTTGAATCTATTTTTGGAGTTTTTGATGTTTTATGATTTTTTTTGGATTTTAATGTTTTATGATTTATTTCTGGATTTTGATTTTTTTCTACTTTTTTGGATTTTGATGTTTTTTTACTTTTTGGATTTTGATGTTTTTTTTGGATTTTGATGTTTTTTAATTTTTTGGATTTTTTATCTTTTATGGTTTTGTTTGGATTTTTTGATGTTTTATGAGTTGATACCACGTTTAGGATCCCATAAATATGTAATTCAATGAATTTCCCCTGGTCAAGTATAGGACCAACTTATTATGGGCGAAGGGATTGATGGATGCCAATATATCATGGATGGGTATGAAAGGTGAAGGACACAAAATTTCAATTGTTCTCAAGCCATGAGAAGGATGACAAAGATTTATTATGAGAAATCTCTCATATAATTCATGGACATCCTAATTTTTGAAGGGACGACCATTGTCTATGATGATGGATTGGGGAACACCATACCAACATATGATGTAATTGAGGATGAACTTGGATATTTTCTTCCCAGTGATGTAGTTCATCAGAAAGGCTTCAATCCATTTAGTGAAGTACTCAATTATAACAAGGATAAATTTATGACCATTAGTAGAGGTAGGGTGAATCTTTCCCATGAGGTCGAGCCCCCATTGAGAGAATGGCCAAGGTGATGTAAGTGGATGAAGTTTCTGAGGGGGTTCGTGTACGAGATATCCATGTATCTAAAATTGGTGAAATTTATTCACAAAGTAGTAGGCATCGCATTCCATGGTAGGCCAATAGTATCTTGTTCCCATAAGCTTCTTAGCTAGAGTAGGACCAACAGAGTTAGCTTCACATATACCATTATGTACCTCTTGTAAGTATTTTTGTGCTTCATATGATTCGAGACACCTTAGGAGGGTGCTATCTAGGCTACATCGATAAAGGGTATCACCAATGATGATATATTGGAGGCTTGTCAAATAGAGGTTTTTTGTTGGTTTGTGGATAAGTTAGAAGGGATAATCTAGTCATATGGGTAATTATAAAAGTATTTATACCAAGGGGGTTCAAGACCAACAATTTCACACATGAGTTCCAATTTGGGGACCTTGAATGCATGGATCAATAGTTGTTCCACCAAGAACTCATACTGCAAGGCATTGTTAGGAATATCCAAGAGAGATCCAATGGTTTCCATTGCATCAACTGTCTTGTTCTGAATCCTCAAAATTTTCTCAAAAGAAATAACATTGAAGTACATCTTGAAACTATGCACCATGTGCTTTTAGACAGTAAGCTTCTCATCATTTGTATCATAGTCATCATTAACTTGATGGATAACCAACTGGGAGTCACCATAGACTTGAAGATCCTTGATTTTCCATTTAATTTCCATTCAGAGTCCTATAAAAAATGCTTCATAATCAGCCATACTATTCATGCATGGGAGTTCTATTCCATATAACTTAGGAATGGATTCCCCTTGAGGTGTGATAAAAAGAATACCAACTCCCGAACCATGATTTGTATAAGACCCATCAAATTATAATTTCCATGTTGTAGGATTCTATATTGTAAAGATGGATTCATCAAAAAATTTAGACACTAGAGGATGGTCTACTATCATTGGTTCATCTACAAGTTGATCAACTATCACTTGTCCTTTTATTGCCTTACAATCCACATATTTTATGTCATAGTCACTCAAGATCATGACCCACTTTTCTAGCCAATCCGTCAAAGTTGCTTTGCTCAATAGATACTTCAAAGAATCAAATCTTTGCTATCAATTGTGTTATGTGGTTTAGCATATAATGTCTAAGCTTCTGTGTGGAAAAAAAAACTGCAAGGCATTCTCACTCAATGGGACTATAGCTATGCTCATATCTTACGAGAGTACGCCTAATATAATATACAACTCTCTCTTTTTCATCATTGTCATTTTGTGCTTGTAATGCCCACAATGTTGATGTGTTGGCTGATATGTATAAGATTAAGTATCTACCATCAATAGGAGGCATGAGAATTGCAGGAGTCAATAGATAATCCTTTATTTGTTGAAATGTCTCTTGACAATGTTGAGTCCATATGAATGGGACTTCTTTATGTAGCAAGTTTTGAAATGGGAAAATTTTGTCTACTAATTGGGAAATGAACTTTCAAATTAACTGCAACCTTCCTTGGAGGGTTCTCAACTGACTAATGTTGGTGGGTGGTGGCATGTCCATCATTGCTTTTACTTTCACTAGATCAACCTCAATTCCTCTACAAGAGACGATGTATCCCATGAGTTTTCCTAATTGAACCCCAAACATACACTTCTTTGGGTTTAGCCTAACCTTATATTCTTCTAGACTTCTAAAAATATTATCTAATAGTGCTAGATGACCATAACTTGTTAAGGATTTTTCAATAAGTCATCAACATAGTCTTCCATAAATATATGCATGTAGTCATTAAAAATGGTTGTCATAGCTCTCTAATATGTTGCTCTAGAATTCTTGAGACCACATGGCATAAAATTCCAAAAAAAGGTACCCCAAGTGCAAGTGAAAGTTTTTTTGTGTTGATCTTAAGGGGCAATTTTGATCTAATTGTATCCTAAAAAAAAATCCATAAGGGATAACATCTCATATCCCGCTGTGAGGTCTACTATAATGCCAATATTAGGCAATGGGAAATGATATTTAGGACAAGCCTTATTTAGATCTCTAAAATATGTGCAAACTCTAATACCACTAGTTGGTTTTGTGACAAGAACAAGATTGGAGATACATTCAACATAGTCTATGGAATGAATGAAACCAACATCCAAAAGTTTCTTTAACTCAACCTTCGCTAGTAGTACAATCTGTGGGTGCATTTTCCTCAATTTTTGCTTGACTAGTTTAGAATTTGGAACCAATGGTAGATGAAGTAGAACAATTTTAAGGTCCAACCCAAGAATATCAGCATATGACCATGCAAAATTGGTTTTTATTTTTGAAAATAATGTTAGTGAACTTTGGTTTTTCTTCAGTGGACAAAATGCTGCAAATTGAATGATTTTAGGATTGTCCTTTGTCCCAAGATTGACCACTTCTAATTCTTCAACAAGAAATGGTGATCTCTCTTGATCAATGGGGATACTATCCAACCCTCTATCCTTAGGCATGTTAGAGAGGTTTTCACCTTCTAGTACCTCCATTATTTTAAATTTTTCATGGTTTAAAGGCACCTTTCAATTTTCACCTAGAGACCTATTCTTTTTATTTTTAATTTTATCAATTTTCTCATTTTTGTGACTAGAGGGAGGAGAATACTCTCTAAAGTAAGTTGCATTGTCAAGCTCTATAATGAAACCAACTTTATGATCCTCGCTCGGTATCCCTTCACAAAGTCTCATGAACTCAACAATTTCTTTGTCATTATTGAATGTGTCTAAACTTGGTGGTCCTTGTTGGTCCCAATCTATTAACTACAATTAAATGAGGGGTAAGCCATCATCGGTATCATTAAGAGTCAAGGAAGATATGGTGAAGATAGAGGTATAGTCAAGAACCCAAAAGGAATCAATTGGATATTGATTTCTATGATATTGGTTGAGGAGGAGGATAAGTATAGTTCTTGAAAGATCTCGGCTAGGTCATATTCATTAGATGTGTAGGAATTCCATTCCCAATCATTACAGTCAATTTTGACATAGCATTCCTCAGATTTTTTGATTTCATTTGAAACATTAACGTTCTCACTCAAAGGCAACTTAGTACTAGGAGGATGCTCTTTTGATGGTATGTACCCTATCCCAATGTTCTTTGGTAAGCGAGGAGGCAATATTAGTTCTACCATTCCATGTTTGTTTAGACCAAGACCACTATGTCCATCATTTCCTTGTTTCTTCATGATCCAGAACCCTTTGATACTACTCAACTGGTAACTACTTAGGCTCAATGTCGTCTTCATCTTGTAAATCCATGTAGAGATATCCTTTCCTATAGCCTCTTTTCTTAATTTCCCCCACTTGATGAAGGTGGTAGAAGGATTGTGGATGATGATTTTAGGCTCTATCTGAATAGGATGAGGTTTTCCAAAATAATTTGGTGATAGGGGTGTCTTTCCGACACAAAATAGGCTCTCCATGTTATATTCTCCACATCCCTTGTCATGGATCGGACTTCGGGTATGGAAGGTGTGGTGAATGGAGTGGATGATTTGATGATGGAAGATGGATCAATTTAGTCTAATGAGTTGCAAGATGAAGCTTATTTATTAATAGGAACTTGGAATTTAATGGTCTCTCTTACATTGTTGTAGTATTGAAAGGGATCAAGATCACTTGCTATAGTAATTTTGATTCCACTGTAGGGAAACTTTAGGCATTGGTGGTAGGTGGAAGGTATGGCTCTCATGGCATGGATCTAGTATTTTCATCTTGTTAGTGAATGGAATCACTTGGAAAAATATGTTTAGACAAATAACTCATGACCTAGATTTAGCACCAATGAAAATCTGCTAACAGCTCTGAAAAGACCATAATTGCATTGTGGCTTTCCTCTAAATTTTTTGAGGTACAGCTTGCTCACCAAATTTTCAATGAATTTATCTAATCTAATGAATATGGGTATGCTTTTAACTAGAAATCAAGAAAGGTAACTAACGCTAATTCATAAATATGAAGCTAATGCGGGAAGCGCAAATCAAATCCATAAATGATCAACACAAAGATTGAAAATCTATGACCATCTAATCAAAGAGATAAAACTAGACTACAATAAATGAATGTTATACAGCTTATCTTTCAATGAAGACACAACTATATCATACATATAATACCAAGATCAGCATACCAAGTATCATTAAATTCATAACACAAATTATAAATCATTACAATCTGAAATAAATGCTAATCCTTCTCAATAACACCACTCAGTGTATATTCAAAAAAATTCCTTATCTTCTTTTACATTTTCAAATTTATAGCAAAGGAAAAGCCACTGGACAATCACCAAAGCTGTTACCAAATTAGTATCCTTCTTGTTTTTCCAACGCTTCTTGAGAATTGTTAAATCAATCAGAAGAATTGATCTTGGCAGAGGAATAGACATCGGCAAGGAGAAATCAATCTTGATTTTACCAACAGTCATTAAATGACCCTTCACACAACCAAACAATTAATGCAATATCTAGGAATATCAAACAGTAGCATGTGTATGCTGCTTGATGGGAGATTGTAATTTAAACCAATTCAAATCAGCCATAAATTGGGACTAAATTTCCATCTCATCAAACTTAGGAGAACGCACCAATGTCTAACCAATCTTCTATAAATTCAACTAGCATCACCTACCTTCATCAATCAATAGCATCAAACATGATAAGTTCTCAAAGTGATGGTAACTCTTCCAATGACTACGTTGTATTGGAAGAGATTGAATGCAGTCTGTTGTTTAGGCATATATCAAACCAGCTGAAAGAGGTTTTCACACTACAAAGTGAGATAGAAGAAGTGTTGTGTAGCATTGTAGGCAAGGAATTCCTAAGCCAAGCCCATGTACACAACACAACCATGCTAGAACATTTCATAAATATAGTCATCAGGACTTCTAGTTGTTGTAACTGGGGTGTGAGAGCATTGGAGCACCTGGTAAAGCTCGAGTTTCATCATCAAGTCAACGTAGCAATCAATGGGCTTAGCCACTACCCTTGGAATGGGATGATAGATGACACCATCTGCATTGCGTTGGCCCTACAAGATGAGACTTTAGAGGAAGTTGTGGCTCTTCTGGGCATAGGAGTGGTAAGAAAGGACATGGGACTTCTTGCATAATTCCTCCAATCACATGAGAATCTATTGTCACCAGCCCAAGTTGAATGTCTGTAGACCATTATTGAGGGCATTCATGTCCTGATATTTTCTCTATGTACCTGAGAGGAAATGCCTCTTTTTGTCTTTTTATCCATGACATGAACTTTTGTAGTCGAACCATACAATTTTGAAGTGCCAATGCAATGTAAAAACGTTTATATATATATAAATAAAATATTTATTTTGATATCACTGTATCTTTGTATGCATGGCTTCATTGATTTCTTGTTCATATCATTCTTGAAAACATTGGTTTCTTTTTGTATAATGCACTAATTAGGTGAATTAGGCTTGTTGTTATTACATTAATCATTGAAAACCATCTAGGTGGCAAAATGGGTAGTTCACAAAACTTAATGAAACCCCACCTAGGTTTTGAACAGTCTAAAGAATACCACCTAGAATGGGTGAAGTTTCTAGATTCTGACACATGAAAACTCATTAATCGGGTTATTAACATACGTACACCCACTTTTGAAGGAAAGGTAAGTTCAAAAATGGTAAGAAAACACCGCCTTGTGAGAAACAAACAATGCAAGCGATAAAATGGGAGGTTCAAAGAACAAATAAAAATCTGTTCTGAGTTCGAAGAAGACAACAAAAATCCACCTAGACACAAGTTTAAGTAGTGAACTTAGGCGAAAAGAAAATATAGCAAGAAAAAGAAAAGGGGGGAGGATCCTATTTACAGGTAACAATGGTTTTGACTAGGGACAAGGACTATAAAGGACGTAGAGAGCCATAAATGATCAACACAAAGATTGAAAATATATGACCATCTAATCAAAGAGATAAAACCAGATTGCAATAAATGAATGTTATATAGCTTATCTTTCAAAGAAGACACAACTATATCGTATGCATAATACCAAGATTAGCATACCCAGTATCATTAAATTCATAACACACAAATTATAAATCATTACAATCTGAAATAAATGCTAATCCTTCTTGATAACACCACTAGGTGTATATTCGAAAAAAATTCCTTATCTTCTTTTACATTTTCAAATTTATGGCAAAGGAAAATCCACTGGACGATCACCAAATTTGTTACCAAATTAGTAGCCTTCTTGTTTTTCCAATGCTTCTTAAGGATTGCTAAATAAATTAGAAGAATCGATCTTGGCAAAGCAATAGACATTGGCAAAGAAAAACCAATCTTGATTTTACCAACAACTATCGAATGACCCTTCACACAACCAAACAATTAATGCAATGTCTAGGAATATCAAGCGGTAGCATGTGTAGGTTGCTTGATGGGAGATTGTAATTTAAACCAACTCAAATCAGCCATAAATTGGGACTAAATTTTCATCTCATCAAACTTAAGAGAATGCACCAATGTTTAACCAATCTTCTATAAATTCAACCAGCGTCACCTTTCTTCATCAATCAATAGCATCAAACATGGCGAGTTCTCAAAGTGACGGTAACTCTACCAATGACTAGTACATTGTCTTGGAAGAGATCGAATGCAGTCTGTTGTTTAGGCATATATTAGACCAACTGAAAGAGGTTTTCACAATGCAGAGTGTGATAGAAGAAGAAGTGCTCCTTAGTATTCTAGGTGAGGGATTCTTGAGCCAAGCCCATATACACAACACAACCATGCTGGAGTATTTCATATCTACAGTCATCAGGACTTCTGGTCATCACAACTAGGGTGTGAGAGCACTGGAGTGCCTGGTAAAGCCCAAGTTTCATCATCGAGTCAATGTGGCGATCAACGGGATTAGCCACTACCCTCATAATGGGTTGTTAGCTTACACCATTTGCATTGTGTTGGCCCTTCAAGATGAGACTTTAGAGGAATTTGTGGCTCTCCTATGCACAAGAGTGATAAGAAATGACATGGGACATTTTTGCGCAATTCCTCCAGTCGCACGAGAATCTACTATCACTAGCCCAAGTTGAACGCCTATAGACTATTACTGAGGGCATTCATGTCTTGATATTTTCTCTATGTGCCTAAGAGGAAATGCCTCTTTTTTTCTTTTTTTCCACGACATGAATTCTTGTAGTTGAACCAGACAATTTTGTAGTGCCAATGCAATGTAAAAATATTTATATATATATATATAATTAAAATATTTATTTTGGTATCACTGTGTCTTTGTATGCATGGCTTCATTGATTTCCTATTCATATCATTCTTGACAATGCTATTTTCTTTCTATATAATGTACTGGTTAGGTGAATTAGGCTTGTTGTTATTACATTAATCATTGAAAACCATCTAGGTGGAAAAATGGGTAGTTCACATAACTTAATAAAACCCCGCCTAGGTTTCGAACATTCTAAAGAATACTGCCTAGAGGTATGACTCGTGGGTGAAGTTTCTAGATTATGGTCCATGAAAACTCATCAATTGGGTTATTAACATACATACACCCACTTTTGAAGGAAAGGTAAGTTCAAAAATGGGAAGAAAACACCACCTTGTGAGAAAAAAATAATGCAAGCAGTAAAATGGGAGGTTCAAAGAACAAATAAAAACCCCACCTAAGTTTGAAGAAGACAACAAAAAGTCACCCAAACACAAATTTAAGTAGCAAACTTAGGCGAAAAGAAAATATAGCAAGAAAAAGAAAAGAGGGGAGGGTCCTATTTATGGGTGACAGGTCAGCAATGCTTTGCTAATGAATATCATAACTTATGGTTTTGGGAGTTGGTTCTTGGTTGCTAGAAGTTTTTATATTCATAATTTCATGTGCACAAGTGCTCGTAGGGCGAGTTGGCATCACTCAGTCATTGTATTTTGTTTTTAGGTCTATCCCTGGCCGACCTAATCAAGAGTTGATGTTATAATGAATTATTTTTTGTGTTGCAAATGTATTTGTGACCTATCTTAGGTCCATGCCTACATATTGTAGCATACTGCATGCTTGAATTGTTTTTGGAAAAGTTTTGTACAAGCTTGAAGTTGACAGTTAATCTTTTTGGTGAATAAGGGCAGCATCTAATTAGGCCGACCTAATTGATGCTTGCAGATAATTCAAATATATATATTGGATAGTTTTGAGATTGATTGGGTGGGAAGTGGACAGATAAGTATGCAAAGATGATGAAGTGTGTAAAGTCAGTTTACTGAGCATCAAAGGAACTAAATCAACACTTCCTAGGTGTAACTTTATCATTTCATATTCGGGTTGTAAGCCATTTCTACATTGTATCTTTGTAGGTAGTGAGCCTCCCATTTGTTGATGATGATTTTACTCATAGCAACAAGGTGAATAAATCCTTCACATATATACAACAAAGAGCCTATCCTTCTTGAAAGATATGGAACAAAGACAATCTAAAGGGGAAATTTGCTTTAATAGGAAAAGATTGACTCGATTCAATCCCAAGTCTCTGGTAATCAAGTTGAATCTACTAGGTTCACTCTCGATTATAATGTGATATTGCTATTAATCTCAAAGGGAATATGGTTTTCTTCGGTTTTGTTAAGAATCATAAGCATTTTAGATAAAATTTTGTATTCATTCATAAAAATAACATCGTGAAATTGAAAGATTTGAAATAATATTTCATGAAAATCAACAATTTCTTTGTTATCACTTAAGTAGATTTAGCATTAAGCATTCAACAATTTCACAGAAAATGAAAGATTTTCAATAACTTTCCATCTATTCATCTATTTTTTTGGAACATTTTTAAGAAATTTAAACATCTATTATAAAATAAAGCATAAAAAATATTGAAAATTAAAATTTTCTCTTGATTATTCTCCATGCATGCCCCAAAGAATAAACTAAAATAGAGAAAACTTCTTTTTACTTCACTAGAGTGCTTCACAACTACATATAAAATGTTGTGGGCTTTTAAATATAGGGGTTTTAGTTTCGACACCGAGTAGTTTTTGTATGCACCCTTAAATGGAACAACACAAAGTCTTGTTAGGTTGAACTAACAAAACTAGCTACAAAAGATTCATGAGATAGGTAGCTATCTAATTGGCTCTGATATTAATCAATGTCTATGTGCATACAAATTTTTACACCAAAATGATTCAGAAAATAGGAAAAAAGAACAAAACCTAAATAATATTTTACTCTTCTGACATCCACAAATTTTGAACTTGAAATGAAAATAAAGCATTAAATGACCTTTTATAGGAACAATGCCCAAAGAGCTCAAACTTAAAGTTTGTCCAGAGAATCAGAAATAACAAATCAAAATGTAACACGTGGCATATTCCAACTGTCATCAGAATATTCTAGATGAAGCCAAAGCTTTGACTTCATCAACAACAACACTATTCACTTCTTACTCTAGTTCACAATACTTCACATAAATCAAGGTTATCAACATTCTTAAAAATACCAGACAAGAAACATCTACCGAGATTGAGAACAACCTAAAAAACTCAAAACTTAAACAAATATCTTTGCAACACCTCTGGTATTTGGTATCTAGTTCTTTCTTTCATCATTCAAGGCTCGGGCTTCGGGATCTTTTCTTTGCTTTTCTTTAATTGATATTCTCATAAAGCACTCAACGTTTGATGTATATGTTCTTTTGAAATCCTTTGCATTGCCTTCCAAGTGAGTTTGAACCTTGTGTATTCTTCATATACCTGGAGTATAATATCATTCCTCTACACTTTGTCTATCTCATATATAGCTATAGTGTTCATGCACTGTATAATCTCATCAATGACCTCCAGATTTAATAGTTTAATAGTTTAATAGGGTCTATTTTTATTCTTTCAGTCCATTCTTTGAAGGCTTTAGATTCTTTACCCTCCTTCCCTGGTGTTTGGGGATCACAACCTTGACGTGCTAACATTTCAATAAAGTCTTGATCTTTATCAAGAAATTTTCTAAATTCCACGGTGACCTTTTCAAATCCTTCAATGCATTGCATCAGCATGCCACCTTCCCATTTCAAATGTTTCTTCCATTTTTCTAGCAATGGAACTTCTTGCTCTGAAATTACATTTCCTTGTATTAATTCTTAAACATCCATTTGTATGAGAATTTCAACACTTCACCTTTCATCATTAACTTGTTCCTAGCGAAACTTGCATTCATTTTCAAATCTTTTGGATTTATCTGACCTTCAGTATGCTTCCTTATACTTCCCTATTGCATCTATAATGAATTCTTCCCCCTACCTCACCCATTGCATCTAGAGGTAATACTTCTACTTCCATTGGGGAATCCAATTCCTTGATCAGCCAATTAGGTTCATCTTCATCACACTTTACCTCTGCAACATTAATTTGTTCCTAGTTTCCACTTGGTTCAGGAAACCCCTTTCTTACTTCTTTAGTCTTATCTATCACTTCCTCTGAAATAGAAATTTCCTCAACAATTTCTGGCATAGATTTGGGATTACTAGGATTTGGTACTGTGTCCACTGTTTGAAGACTTACATTTTCCTATCTATCCAGATGTTCAACCTTATTTTCCTAGAAATTACTTTCTTTATTCTCTTCTACACCAAGGTTTTCCTCATTTCTAACTTCATCACCTGAAACCTGTGTAGCTTCTCCTTTCTCAATCTCAACTTCAACCCAGTCCTTTTCTGACTCTACAAAGACTTGTGATTGTTCATTATCATTTGGAACATTCCCAAGTGAAGGATAGAAATCGAAAGTATCTTCAATAATCATTTCATTAATAGGATCCTGCTTTGTAGTCTCCCCTGTTTCCATCTCAAGGATATCAGGGTTCCTCACTTCTAAGGTGAGTGTTCCTTGTATAAATTATTCTTCTTCAACATTTATAGAAGTGGACTATGTATCTGGAATTTATTCTATCACTGGTTGTACCATAGGTTTATCTTTACACTTCTTTTATTTTACCTTCTCCAACATGGCACCCTATTTATCCATTTATTCTTTAATTCTAGCTTCATCTACCTCAGAAATTTTATCTAAAACCATAGGATTTCCTCCCAATGCTTGTTTCATACTAGCCATGTTAACAGGAGGAGGAGAAGTAAATAGTGTTGCAGCCCTTTGAGATGCAAACCTGGTCTGTGTGCCAACATTTTCTATTACTCCTACTTCTTCTTCAATAACCGGTTTAACCTTTTTTTTTTCTATAGAGGAAGATGCACCTTTAGGTCTTGCTTTTGATTTATCTTTTCTTGATTCTGCATCTTTCTGCCTATCAGATGGCTTTATTTGAGCTTCCTATTTTGAAGCTTCAGGGGTTCTTTCTTCAATCCTTATACCAATAGTCACCTTACTAGTTTTCCTTTTCTTCCTACCAGGTTCCCCACTCTCAAATGTAATTTCATTTCTTTGTTTCCTTCTTTTGTCCTCTAAGAATGTGGGTTCAATTCCTCTTTCTCTTAAAGTTTTACAAAAATCATTTATCCAGTATTCAATGTATAACAAAACTAGTCTAGAGAACTCATCAATTGATGTCATTTTTTCACCTTCATAATCTGGGTCTAGGATGGGTTCATCATACACTCTTTCTTCGTTATAGGCTTTATTCAACACTTGTCCATTATCCTCTTCCAACGAATCTAGAATATCACAGAGCATAAGAATCTGAGTAGATTTTAAAGACAATCTTTGATACTTTCTTATTCTTACTATGTGTTCATCTTCACAATTAAGCTAATAATCTTCTAGGTGCGGGACATGAGCACAATAACCAGCTATGGCCTTGGCAATATTCCCTTCAATATCATAATACATTATTTGAAGTGGAAAATACTCAAAATTATATGTTCTTAGTTCTTCCTCACACAAGTCAGACACCTTGATTGCATTGCACTTATAATTCCCTACCACAATAGGAAATTTGAAAGAGGCCTTCTTGTCAGCATTACTATAAAGAGGCTGAGATGGTTTTAACTGTCTCACCAATTCTAATAAAACATTTTTGTCTGTTGGATACCTGGGTAGCATGAAAGGCTATCCATCAAACCCTTTTATCCTAATGTAGGAGTAAGTGGGGAACTTAATATACCAGCCTCCCATTGGTATAATGACACTTTGTGCCTCCAAGGACAATCTTTTGGCTTTATCACCTTCCATTGTTCTAACCAGCTGCATGGAGAACAAATCATTAACTCTCCTATAATTCTCTTTGTATCCATGGATAGTGATCTGGGGAAAATGAGCATATATCAAACTATTTTCTGAATTCCCTGCCTAGAGTACCAATCTTTTTCAACCCTTGGTTGCTTGCCCTCATGGCGCAGGAATAAATCACATATGAAGACAAATAGAAACATCTAGTTTTGGAAAATGTCATTTTTTGTTCATATAATTTGTCACTAATAAACTTTCCCCAATGTATTTACATGGGACTTGCCATCAGTTTGGATATTATTACAAACATTCAGGGTTCAAATTTACTGCCATCTCCTAAACCAGTCGTCCTACTCAGCAAAGTTAAAATATCTTGAATTTCTTGGTTGAACATAGACCTTTGAATTACTTTGGTCTATGGTGTAATCAGCTCTTGGCACCATTTGGGTATTCATAATTTCTCTGTTGCGGGCTTCAGCATTCTGATATGTTTTGGCTTTTGCCTTCATGTCAACATTATACATCTGGGTGAAAAAAGGAAGCCCAAATGTGTATGTAATTCCTTTCTATGAGAGGTTTGCATAGATTCTCCCCTATTTTTCAACAACTCTTTTATCTAGGTTATAATAATTCATGCATTGCATAACCAATTCAGGGGCCTCCATTGCTGGTGGAAATCCTCCTGCTAAAAGTAACCCATTTGCTATAACATTTCTAGCACATTGAGAAGCATTTTCTCGTTGTACTCAAGTGTGAATCTCAACATCATAAGTCCACCACATATGAGTATCTATAACCACCACATTGATTGGTATGGCTTGTGAACTACAATATTTAAATTCATCTTTTACCCTTGTGTCAGAAGTACTCATTTTCACTGGTGTGTTTTGAATTTTCAAATGTGTGTCTTATGTGCAAGTTAGGGTTAAATTTAACCATATTTCTTACAATTTATAAACTTTCAATTTACCTTTTAGCTAAATTCAAATTAAAGAATGATCAACATTTCAAGTTCTAAAGGGAAATACCATCTTTCAAGATTTTCATGTATGAAAATAATTATCAAAAAATTAGTTATTTGAAACATACCTGGTTCTAGTTGATAAGGCCAATATTTACAAAATAGAACTCCAAAACCCTCGATAGTTGTTTTCTTAGTTTCTCAAAATTTTCCTCTCCTTGTGTGCCAGTATTATTTCATTCTTTCAATGTCCTTTGCAAATTTACAGCATGACACGAAGTGAAGTCTTACGAAAGTACTTGCATGCTTAAGGTGGTTCCAAGTACATGGGAGTAGTTCACCACCTTCATTAATTACTTGTTATAATGCATTAATTTCTTGAATAAAGGTGCAATCATTACAAATTAGGGTTCAAATTATGAACGCGTAGATTTCTACACAGGCTCACTACTAGAGGAGAAAGACGGTGTGAGGATCATACATGGCACTCTGGTGTCACTCTAATATTTTGCAAGGCATAATCCATTAAAGATAAGTGATCAATTTATGATCACCAAGATTAAAACCTCTGGTATCAACTTTTAGGATAAATACCAGGATCTGGGGCACTTACCTTTAAGCTTCAAAGAAAACTAGAACAAAAGGAAGGACCAGGAATAGGGTTCAAGAGAGACTACAACATTTCAAAAATAGACTCTCTAGTTTCCAAGTTCCAAATAAAAGGAATGATATAAAACTACCGAACTCTAATACAATAAAAAGATATTACTGGGATTGACACTTCCGATGGATGACTTACCAGGTGAACCTAGGATCAATTGAAGATACAATTTATTTTGATGCAACCACACAACTCTGGGATTCTGGTTTTCGATAATATGTTAAACTTCATGAAAAGACTGAAACACTAAATCTGAGAAAGAAATAAGAATAAAAAAAGGTCCAAGCAAAATTGAAAATGAGACCAGCAACTGACCAAACCACAGAATGATGCCAAAGTAAATGAAAGTGAAAGGGAACAGGGAAAAAAAGGGGTCCACATTTTTCCAAAGGGAAAAATGGGGCGTGTTGTGAGACCATACAACAATTAGCAACCAATAAAACTAAACAAAATAATATAAATTCAATTCTGGATCTAACATCAATGTACCAACTTTTTTAGTCTTCTAATTATAAATCATTGGATCCTTATTCTGACATTCAAATTTCACTTTAGCTAGCATGTAATATTAAGTATTACTGATCTCACGTGTGTGCAATTGGTTATTTTTGCTACAGTAAACTTAGAAATAACAATTATTTGCATTAACCTATATAATTTGACAATTCCTTTTAAGCCAACCAGGGATAAAGCCTTGTTGCCAGTCAAGTTTCCATAGCCCCGACAAGGTTATCTCTATAATTCCCCCCAAACATAGCTCTACTACCGGTCAGGCATCTATAGCCCCAGTAGAGATATTTGGTTAGCCTAAAGATTTGATTCTCTTTTTTTTATAGATATTGCAATAATAGCTCATTTTTTTCTTTTGATATTTCAATGATAGCTCATTTTCCAACTTGCAGGCAATGAAGCTCGCTATTAGGTTGGGAATTGTAGTGGTAGCAAAGGTAGTCTTTTTATTTTTTAGTCAATGCAAATAACTGCTATCCCAAATTTTAGTAGAATGATTTAAATTTGTGTGTTTGTAGCTCAACATCAAATTCTCAAACAATTTATAAATAAAGGACTATTTTCGATCAAGACACGGATCAAATTTCTAGAATTGATGTTCTATTAACTTGTTCACCTTCAAAATTTTCCAATCATTGTAAAATCCAACGATGCAACACCCAAAAAAAAGAAAAAGAAAAGCAACAAACAGGTATTTACAAAACAACAACAAAACTAACCTAAAAAAAAAAATTATTTACCTATGATTAGAAATAATTCTTTAGGAACTTCCCATTGACAAGAAATGGGATATCTTTACCAATCAAAGACTTCAATCTATAAGTGTTGTCACCCAAGATTTCAAAAACTTGATATGGGCATGTCCACAAATTATCAAACTTACCATGCTCATCTTTTCATTCATGGGCTTTGATCCAATACAGGACCAAGTCAGCTATTCTAAAAAAATTTAATCTAGCCCTTTTATCAAACCATATTTTTACCATGGACTGATGCCTAGCAAAATGATCTATAGCCTGAGTACATTTTTCATCTAAATGCATTAATTATAATAATCGAGTTTTAGTTTGGTCATCCAATCCAATATATTCCTATGCAAACTACCAAGTAGGGATTTTCAAATTCATTGGTAGTATAGGATCTACCCCATAGACTAAATGATAAGGAGAATTCCCTAACACATCTTTCATCCTAGTGTGGTCTACCCAAAGGGGGAATTTTAGCAAAGAATGCCATTCCCTAGGATTCTTTTCGATCAATTTTTTAATTATATCCAGCAGATTTTTATTTGATGATTCAGCTAATCCATTTCCCTATGGATAATAGTTAGATGACAATTTTAAAGTTATACCATATTCAAATTCCCATTAGAAAATTTTAATGAAGAAAAGGTAGGGCCATTATCACATACCAATGTGTATGGTACTCCAAACCTGGTGATGAGATTCTCTTCCAAAATTTTGGTTACTACTTTTGTTGTGCATTATTTGTTGGGACACACCTCTGTCCATCTAGTGCAATAATCTATAGCAGTTAATATAAATCTATGGACTGCGGATGATGGAGGATTGATATTCCAATAAAATATAGTCCCCATTGTGAGAAGGGATGCATTTCCATCACTGGTTGTAGTGGTTGAGCATTGAATATTCCTTTGTCTGATGCAGTTTGGCATGTATAACATTGTTTCACATGTTCATATGTATCTTTGAAAATCATTGGCCAGTAGTAACAGGCTCTAAAAATAAGGTGTGCAATGGCTAAAGGTGCTCCATGAGCCATTCTAAATTCATCATGTAGTTCCTGCAACACTTTGTTCGCTTTTGTTCTATTTAAGCATCTTAAATAGATTCCTTCATGGTTTCTTTTGAATAGAGCTCCTCCTTTGATCATATAACTTTGTGACTTTATCTTAAGAGCTCTTCTTTGATTCCTTTTCATATGATCTAGACAAGTATGGCTGACCAGATAATGCCATATATATGAATACCAGTCTTCTTGGTCTTTTAAATCCAAAGTATATTGTTCCCTTGAAATTTGTGGATCTATTTCTGCAATAGACCTAACTAGAGCTTGTCCTCAGATCAATTTCATGGGTATGATTTCTAAATCAAATTTCTATAGGATGGTAACCCATTTGGCTCTCTTTTCTTCAAGCTCACTCTGTGTTAACAACATCTTGACTGCAGAATCTGGAACAATGCTTTGACTATACTCCTGAGGATGTAATTTCTAAATTTGTGTACTACTTTGACCAAAGAAAAGGCTTGCTTTTCAACATCTATATATCTCAACTCTGCTTCTTTGAATGGAGCACTCATAAAATAAATTGGTTTCTCTTCTTTATTCTCACCATTTTGTGTTAGTTTAATGTTGCACAAGTATGACCAAAAGCAAAAGAGTAAATATAAAAAGGTTTAATGTAATCTAGACTTACCAATACCAGAGCTTCTGTAATTGTAGTCTTTATAATTTTGAAGGCGATGTTAGCTTCATTTGTCCACTCTATCTTGGAATCTTTCTTTAACATATCATTAAGTGGTTTCACTATTTCGATGAATCTGGTAATAAATTTTTTAACAAAATTAATCTTATTGAAATATGATTTCAATTCTTCCTTGCTTCCCAAGGGCTCTAGCTTGAGCAGTGCACTCACTCTATCTGGGTCTATCAAAATACCTTGTTCAGAAATGATATGTCCCAGTAACTTACCTTTAGTTACCCTAAAAATACACTTTTTAGGATTTAATGAAAATCCATAAGTTTCACACTTCTGTAGTATTTCTCTGAGATCTCGAACATGATCTCTTCTATTTTTCAAAAATACTATGAGGTCATCCATGTAGATAATAATTCATTTTCATATCAACTCGCGAAAAGCATAATCCATGGCTCTCTAGAATGTAGCTCTGGAATTTATCAATCTGAATGGCATCCTTCTGTAAGCAAAATTTCCCCACTTCGTGGTGAAAGTTTTTTTCATTTGACATTCCCTCACTACCATTACTTGATCATATCCATAGAATATGTCCAAAAAGGACATCCATGAACCATTGACTATTTCTAGCACTTCTTCTAGTGCAGGTAGTGGATAATTATCTTCTCAGATGCCTTGTTGAGATTCTAAAAATCTACACACAGCCGTATACCTCCATTCTTCTTTCTCACGGGAACCAAATTTTCCACCCAAGTAGA
The DNA here is from genome assembly GCA_007258455.2 of Sequoia sempervirens. Taxonomy (NCBI): domain Eukaryota; kingdom Viridiplantae; phylum Streptophyta; class Pinopsida; order Cupressales; family Cupressaceae; genus Sequoia; species Sequoia sempervirens. The sequence continues at coordinate 804,148,434 of VDFB02271358.1, forward strand.
ATGTCTGTTAGGAAAGATTATCTTAGCTAATAAAATATTTTGGACCTCCTTTTGAATTAATGGTTCTAAGAGTGCATTTATTGGTTGTTGTTTCTACTAGAAAGGCTTTGCATCAGGCTTTAACAGTATCGTATGAGTAATGATGGAAGTACCATAAGTTTTCAAATCTTCATATTTCCAAGCTATAACCTTCCAATAGTCTTTAAATGCCTAAGCAATATTTATTTTCTCTTCCTTAGTACAAACCTTTCCTATTAACACATTCTTAGGATATTCTTTAGTATGTAAATTGGATAATTTAGATTGCCCTTCATCGCTTCAAGGAAAATATTTTTGTCTGATTATCTAATCAATGTCAAATAATCATTCTAACTCAATTATTCCTTTTGGAATATTATTATCTCTGCTTGATCTAATTCTTCATCTTGAATTTTTCCATCAGGGTGATCCATCTCTTCAATTATTTGTGCTTCAAACATACCAAAATTAGTGATGAATTCCAATATATGTTGGTCATCTTTGAACACCTGCAAATTAGTAACATTATCAAGAACCAAGGGTAGTTGCACTAGCTCGACTGTGAATCTTTTCAAATCAAATGCATCTAAAGGTTCTAGAGTACTGGAAATAGTAGCCGGCTCTTTGATTAAATCTTCTTGGGATATGAGTAATGTTGAATGCTTCAAAATTTTCTATTAAATCCCATAGTCTATGTCAATAATTGGATAATCTCTTGTAATGACATATGTACTAATTTTGAACTTGTCTAACTATTAATTTTGAATCACCGAACACCTTAAGGATTTTGACTTTCTTCTTGATTGCAAGGATCCGGCCATGTATAAGGGCTTCATATTCTACCATGTTGTTAGTACATTGAAATTGTAACCGATATGCAACAAGAAAAAATTTACCTTGCAGGTTGATGAATTCAACTTCGATTCCAATTCCTTGTTTCGATTTGGATCCATCAAATTTAAGAATCCAAGATTGATCATCTGTAGCTTGTAATTTATCATTCTTCGGTGTCATCAAACTAGTCTTTTCGGTCTGTGTAACATGAATTTTGTCTTTATGTACTTCTGGGTCAGACCTTTTGACCTTACCATTTTTTGGACAGTACTAGTTTTTGATTCTATGAATTATCTCCAAACACATCATACAACTATTTTTTGAGTGTGCAACATTATGTAATCTGTACCAATCCTGCAACAACAAACTTTTTAGTGAAATTTTTATTTTATCGCTCATTTGAGCTTCTGTAACAATGTTCTTCTAAAATTTATTATAAGGACTATTTTCTTCTTCAGAAGAATCACAATTTGATTCAGTTAGAACATCTGTTCTAAGAGTTAATTAATTAGGTTTTCTAGAATCACATGTAAATACTTCCTCTATTTTGACTCTTGAACTTCTTATTCTATAAACTCCTGGTTCTACATTAATATATAGAACTTCATTTTTCTGATTATAATTTGTGATCATGTATTTCATGCATGGTTCCCTTTTAATTCTGATTTGGTTAGGAACTCCTTTCCATGGTAACCACATATGTGAGAAATCAGTGGCCATATATCCACTCAAGGTTTTAGACTAATCTCTGCTCAATAACATACCATAGGTATCAAGTATCCCAACAACTTGAATGTCTATATAATATTGAATTCTAGGATCTGACACTAATTGCATGTGAATATTAGTCAACTCTTTGACTACATTTACTTCTATTTTATCAAGTTGAGTGACCTTCTTTAAAGAAATTTCTGAATTTAATCCTAGTGTTTGACATATGGACAAATGCATCACGTTAGTAGACACTCCAAAATCTACTAAGCAATTATGAATGTTTTTACCAAATATTCTCAAAGTGAGTAAAAATGGTGGAGACTCCAATTTTCCTTTATAAAAGGCTACTTGTGCATCTACTATAGGAACGATGTTCTTATCCTTTGTCTTAGCTTGATTATGTTTCACCTAAGTGTCTTTAAACTTACCTTCTTTTGAAAGATCTTCTATAGTGTTTAAGAAAGCTTTCCCAATCACAGGTGTTTTGAGCAATTATGATAAAGAAAGGTTGATCTTTACCTTTTTTATTTCTTCCGCTAAATATTTAGTCAATTTTTTTTTGTTAGAAAAATCTACCTTTTCACTTCTTGAAGCATTTAATTAATTGTAATGGGAGGTTACCTTATGTAACCCTAGGTTATTATTCAATTTATCATTGAGTGGAGTATTAAAATTATTAGGTGGGATCAACGTTATTAATGGCCCATTGAATTTACTTCCACTGTTGCTGTTACTTCTCAAGTTACAATTATGTCCTTTCTAATACTGTTGAAAAGCATGAATTTCGTCAATTTCTTCCTGAGGTTCATTTTCATCTTGATAGGGAAAAGTATACTTCTCTAAATTCATAGTTGAATTATCTCCCTCATATTCGCGAGTGTAACTTGTGACAATAGTAGGTGGTTTGACCCATTCATAACTTTCAAGGACTAAAGTAGAATCATATCCTACTGGGACTAACTCATTTCCCTTAGGAGGATGAGAGTCACACTATTCATTATAGTGTGTAGCAGCTAGAAAAATGACTGAAGCAATTTTGAACTATGAACAATCTACTTTAGCGTGAGCATTTGTATTATGAATCGCACACCAATTATTCATAGCAAGATTAGCTAAATTCACTTTTGACGTGGATATTTCATCAGTAGGATCAACATTCTCTAAAGGTGTTGACACTCCTCCATTATTAGGTCATGTATTCCAAGGTCTATGTGGTCTAGGAGCATTATACATCTAATTTTGCAAATTTTGGTTGTTATTTTGAGCATAAAAGCTTGGATTTCTTAATTGTGTAACCTTTGTGGTTAATCTCTTGAGTTGAGCTATGATTTCTTTCATGTCATCCTTTTCCTTTGATATTTTGATATTTTGGTTTTCCTGAGTTTGCAAGAAAAAGGAATTTCTACTAGGACGCAGCTCTATGATAGCTGGACTAGGGTGAGGGACTAAAGCTTGACTATTTCTCGATTGAAAGAAAGTATTCTAAGGAAATGTCCCATTCTGGACCACTAAAGGATAAACATTAGGAGCTATAGGTTGACTTAGAGGAACTCCATTTATGCTTGGGGTAGGGTAATTGTTCAATCCATTTCTGCCATTTGTGGGTGATCCATTTTTGAGGTGTTTCATTTCTAAATTCAAACTCACGGCTTCAACATAGGCTTCAGGTAAAGTAATAGGAGGATTTTCCCTTCACTTCACAAACATAGTAGTTAAAGGATCTATTGTTGTATAATAAACTATGATAGAAAAAAAATTATCCACTACATAAGGTGCTTGCAACCTAGAATAATCCTTTTGAAACATTTCATTAAAAGCAGTTACAAGTTATCCTCTAAACCTCTTGATTTGAGAAAATTGATGATATAACAAAGCAAGGTCAGTTGGTGTTCTAAATCTAGCTAAGAATTGACTTTCCATATCCTACCATGATCTAATAGAATTACGAGGTAGGTTAATATACCACTAGTAAACTTCATTGCTTAAGGTGTATGGGAACAACCTACATATGACATCTTCATGTTGAATCCTCGCTCTAAAGCACATATCCTTACAGATACTAATATGCTCTTCAACATCTTTATGGGGATAATATTTGGGACATAACTTATTCGGATTTTTTGGTAAATCATTGTACATGTAAAATTCAATCGGTGACTCTATGTTAAAGAATGCCATCACTATGGAGGGTGGTGGTACAACAACAACCGGATTCTGTGAACTCGCACTCACACTTCCAGACTTTTGAGTTCTAGATAATGTTCGACTACTAAGCTCAACAAAAGTCACATGAGGATCACCAGAACAAGATCTAGTGACTCTATGGAAATCTAGTTTAAAACTTAATAAAACCAAAAGAGACAACAATGGCCCTCCTTCTAGCACCAGTTCTTGTTGACGACGATTTTACTCATAGCAACAGGGCGAATAAGTTCTTCACAGATAAACCACAAAGAGCCTATCCTTCTTGAAAGATATGGAACAAAGACAATCTAAAGGAGAAATCTGCTTTAATAGGAAAAGATTGACTGAGTTCAATCCCAAGTCTCTGGTAATCAAGTCTTGATTGTACTAGGTTCACTCTCGGGTATAATGTGATATTGTTGTTAATCTCAAAGGGAATATGGTTTTCTTCAGTTTTGTTTAGAATCATAAGCATTTTACACAAAATTTCCAATTCATTCATAAAAATAACATCATGAAATTGAAATATTTGAAATAATATTTCATGAACATCAACAATTTCTTTGCTATCACTTAAATAGATTTAGCATTAAGCATTCAGCAATTTCATAGAAAATGAAATATTTTTAATAAATTTTCATCTATTCACTTTTTTTTGGAACATTTTTAAGAAATTCAAACATCTATTCTAAAATAAAGCATAAAAAATATTGAAACTTAAAATTTTCTCTCGGTTATTCTCCATGCATGCCCCAAAGAATTAACTAAAACAGAGCAAACCGCTGTATACTTCACCAGATTGCTTCACATCTACATATAAAATGGTGTGAGCTTTTAAAGAGAGGGGTTTTATTTTGGACACTAAGTAGGTTTTGTATGCACCCTTAAACAACACAGCACACAGTCTTGTTTGGTTGAACTACAAAACCAGCTACAAAAGATTCATAAGATAGGTAGCTATCTAATTGGATTTGATATTAATCAATGTCTATGTGCATACAAAGTTTTACACTGGAATGATTTATAAAATAGGAAAAAAGAACAAAACTTAAAAAAGTTTTGACTCTTCCGACATCCACAAATTTTGAACTTAAAATGAAAATAAAGCAGTAAACGGTCTTTTATAGGAACAACGCCCCAAGAGTTCAAACTTAAAGTTTATCCAGAGAATCAGAAATAAAAAATCAAAATGTAACACGTGGCATATGCTAACTGTCATCAAAATATTCTAGATGAAGTCAAAGCTTTGACTTCATCAGCAACAACACTTTTCACTTCTTACTCTACTTCACAATACTTCACATAAATCAAGGTTATCAACATTCTTCAAAATAATGGACAAGGAACATTTACCGGGACTAGGAAGAACTTGGAAAACTCAAAACTTAAACAAATATCTTTGCAACACCTCTAGTTTTTGGTATCTGGTTCTTTCTTTCATCATTCAAGGCTTGGGCTCTAGGATCTTTTCTTCGCATTTCTTTAATTGATATTCTTGGAAAGCACTCAATGTAACTTGATGCATATGTTCTTTTGAAATCCTTTGCACTGCCTTCCAAGTGAGTTTGAACCCGGTGTATTCTTTAGAACCCTGGAGTATAATATCATTCCTCTACACTTTGTTTTTCTCATATCTAGCTATAGTGTTCCTGCACTTATGTAGCTATGGGAAATATTTAGGTTAGTAGATTGGTGCATAAATAAATAAAACCCAAATTAGATAATGAAGCACAAAGGAGGAAAACATGAAAATAAAAGGAATAATCTCACCAAATATCTTCAAACTCCATGATTGACCTCCATTACACCTTCTTTATTTGTTGCAATATGTAGTTTTCCCTCAGATTTATGTGAGCAATCTATGACTATGCCAAGACCTAAGCAAAATGTTTAAGGGTTTGATGACAAATGCAATACTATGCAACTATGCAAGCAACTATGAAATAAGCCTAAAGTATTCCAAAAGATGTGTAGTATGCCTAAGACAAGATTGCAAGAGCTAAGATGTCATGAGATGATATTGCAAGAGATATGCAAATGAGACCAAACTTTCCATTTTATAGAAAATGCAATTTTGGATGAATGGTTAAGATTAGAAATTGACAAATGCCCTAAGATCAATGGTCAGAATTGAATGTGACAACCCACAATTAGGGTTAGGGTAAATTTGAAATAAATGGAAAATATTTGATTTGAGAAAATCAAATCAAGGGTTGAAAATGCATGTGACAAAGAGATAAAGATGGCACAGAAAAAGAGAGTTGGAAAATCAAATAATCTTAGAAATTACTTGATTTATGGAAGAAAATTGCTATTTTGAATTAAAAATAAATTTAATTAAAAAAGATGGGGTCATGTGATAGTAAATAATTAATTTGAATAATTTACTAAAAGAAGAGAATTAGAAAGTGGGAGCATTTAAAATAAATAATTTTATTTAAAATGGGGAAAATGCTAAGGTGGGATTAAAGAATTTATTTAATTATGAGAAGATATTAGAAATTAATGATGTATTTAAATAAATAAATAAAGTTTATTCATTTAAATAATCAAGAAGAATTAATGGACCAAGATAATTAAATAAATTTAGGAATTTATTTAATTAAGGAAAGACATTAGAGAATTAGTGACGCCTTTAAATAAATAAATATAATTTATTTATTTAAATGATCAAGAGGAATAAAAGGCATGAATTAATTAAATAATTACAAATTATTTAATTAATAGAAAAAGGTGGACCAAAGGACATAATTAAGCATTTTAATTATGCTAGGAGGAATATGACGAAAATAGAGCTTGCAGGCCTAGGTCATTTTTATGTGTCTACACTATATAATCTTGTCAATGACCTCTTGTGTTAATAGTTGAATAGGGTCTATTTTTATTATTTCAATCCATTCTTTGAAGGATTTAGCATTTTTACCCTCATATCCTAGCATTTTGGGATCACAACCTTGACGTACTAACATTTCAATAAAGTCTTGATCTTTATCAAGCAATTTTCCACATTTCACGATGACCTTTTCAAATCCTTCAATGCATTGCATCAGCATGTCACCTTCCCATTTCAAATGTTTCTTCCATTTTCCTAGCAATGGAACTTCTTGCTCTAAAATTACATTTCCTTGTATTAATTCTTGAACATCCATTTTTATGAGAATTTCAACACTTCATGTTTCATCATTAACTCGTTCCTAGTGAAACCTACATTCATTTTCAATTTTTTTAGATTTCTCTAACCTGTGGTATGCTTCCTTATACTTCCCTATTGCATCTGTAATAAATTCTTCTCCCTGGCTCACCCAATACTCAATCCATTCTTCAAATACATTCATTTTGTGGAAAATAGATGTAATTGCATCCACTTGTTCTTGTGACATTAGCACTGGGTGTTGGGGAAATTTAGTTTGTGCTTGACCAGATAGGGTTAGGGATTTTATAAAATGCTCCAAGGTAGCAACCCATTATTTCAATTCTCTTTTCTTCTTTTTATACTTTTGTACTCTGGCAATAGTGGCATCCAGGTTCACCTTTATTTCTTCCAACTCTTGCCTCCAAGACGAGTGTCCAATATTAATACTTGTTATCTTATACTCCTTAGGCGTTATTTCATGTCTCTTTTTGTCAGTTTTTGGAGTAGCTATATGGATGGTTTTGTCAACATCTGCATTTCTTTGTATGACATGTTTTGCTTTAGCTCTACGCCTAGGCTTAGGAGTATCTACTTCCTATATGACACTATTAAGATCTAGAGGCAATACTTCTACTTCCATTGGGGAAGCCAATTCCTTGATCAACGAATCAGGTGCATCTTCATCACCCTCTACCCTTGCAAAATTACTTTTTTTCCTAGTTTCCACTTGGTTTAGGAACCTCCTTTCTTACTTCTTCAATCTTATCTATCACATCCTCTGAAATAGGAATTTCCTCAACAATTTTTGGCATAGATTCAGGATTACTAGGATTTGGCACTGTCTCCTATATTTGAAGACTTGCATTTTCTTGTCTATCTAGAAGTTCAACCTTAGTTTCTTGTACATTACTTTCTTTATTCTCTACTACACCATGGTTTTCCTCATTTCTAACTTAATCACCTAAAACCTATGTAGCTTCTCCTTTCTTAATCTCAACTTCAACCCGGTCCTTTTTTTAATCTACAAAGACCTGTGATTGTTCATTATCATTTGGAACATTCCCAAGTGAAGGATGGGAATCAGAAGTATCTTCAATAATCATTTCATTAATAGGATCCTGCTCTACAGTCTCCCATGTTTCCCTCTCAAGGATATTAGGGTTCCCTGCTTCTGAGGTGAGTGTTCCTTGTATAAATTCTTCTTCTTCAACATTTAGAGGAGTGGACCCTGTATCCAAAATTTCTTCTATCATTAGTTGTACCATGGGTTTATCTTTACACTTCTTTTATTTTACCTTCTCCCACATGGCACCCCATTTATCCATTTGTTCTTTAATTTTGGCTTCATCTACCTTAGAAATTTCATCTAAAACCACAAGAGTTCCTCTCAATGCTTGATTCATACTAGCCATGTTAACAAGTTGAGGAAAAGTAAATAGTGTTACAGCGCTTTGAGATGCAACCCTGGTCTGTGTGCCAACATTTTCTATTACTCCTGCTTCTTCTTCAATAACTGGTTTAACCTTTTGCTTTGTTGTAGAGGAAGATGCGCCTTTAGACCTTTATTTTGATTTATCTTTGATTGATTCTATATCTTTCTTCCTATAAGATGGCTTTACTGGAACTTCTTATTTTGAAGCTTCAGGGGTTCTTTCTTCAATCCTTATACTAGGAGCCACCTTACTAGTTTTCCTTTTCTTCCTAGCAAGTTCCCCACTCTCAAGTGTAGTTTCATTTCTTTGTTTTCTTCTTTTGTCCTTTGAGAACGTGGGTTTAATTCCTCTTTCTCTTAAAGATTTACAAAAATCATTTATCCAGTGTTCAGTGTATAATAGAACTAGTTTAGAGAACTCATCAATTGATGCCATTTCTTCACCTTCATAAGTTGGGTCTGGGATGGGTTCATCATACACTTTGTCTTCGTTATATGCTTTATTCAACATTTGTCCATCATCCTCTTCCAACTGATCTAGAATTCCATGGAGCATAAGAATATGAGCAGATTTTAAATACAATCTTTGATACTTTCTTATTCTTACTTTGTTGTCATCTTCATAATTAAGCTAATAATCTTCTAGGTGTGGGACATGAGCATGGTAACAACTATGGCCTTGGCAATATTCCCTTCAATATCATAATACATTCTTTGAAGTGGAAAATACTCAAAATTGTATGTTCTTAGTTCTTCTTCACATAAGTCAGACACCTTGATTGCATTACACTTATAATTCCCTACCACAATAAGAAATCTAAAGAGGCCTTCTTGTGAGCATTGTTATAAAGATCCTGAGACTGTTTTAACTGTCTCACCAATTCTAATAAAACATTTTTTTATGTTGAATACCTAGGCAACATGAAAGGTTGTTCATCAAGCCCTTCTATCCTAATGTAGGAGTAAGTGGGGAACTGAATATACCAGCCTCCCATTGGTCTAATGACACTTTGTGCCTCCAAGGAAAATCTTTGAGCTTTATCACCTTCCATCAATTTTAATAGCTTCATGGAGAAAAAATCATTAACTCTCCTGTAATTCTCTTTGTATTTGTAGATAGTGATCTAGGGAAAATGAGCATATATCAAACTATTTTTGACTTCCCTACCCAAAGTACTAATCTTTTTTTACCCTTGTTTGCTTGCCCTCATGGCTCATGAATAAATCACATATGAAGACATATAAAAACATCTAGTTTTGGGAAATGTCATTATTTGTTCATATAATATGTCACTAATAAAATTTCCCCAATGCATTTGCACGGGACTTTCCATTAGTCTAGATATTATTGCAAACATCCACAGTTCCAATTTACTGGCATCTCCTAAACTAGTCGTCATGCTCAACAAAGTTATAATATCTTGAATTTCTTGGTTGAACATAGACCTTTGAATTACTTTGGTTTGTGGTGTAATTGGCTCTTGGCACCATTCGGTACTCATAATTTCTCTATTGCGGGCTTCAGCATTCTGATATGTTTTTTCCTTCGCCTTCATGTCAACATTATACATCTCAGTGAAAAAGGAAGCCCAAATGTGTATAAAATTCCTTCTTGTGAGAGGTCTGCATAGATTCTCCCCTATTTTTCAACAACTCTTTTATCTGGGTTATAATAATCCATGCATTGCATAACAAATTCATGGGCCTCCATTGCTAGCGGAAACCCTCCTACTAAAATTAACCCATTTGCTATAACATTTCTAGCACATTGAGAAGAATTTTCTCATCATACCCGAGTGTGAATCTTGACATCAGAAGTCCACCCCATATGAGTATTTGTAACTACCACATTGATTGGTATGGCTTGTGAACTGCAATATTTAAATTCATATTTTTCCCTTGTGTTAGAAGTACTCATTTTCACTGGTGTGTTTTGCATTTTCAAATGTGTGTCTTGTGTGCGAGTTAGGGTTAAATTTAACCAAAATTCTTACAATTTATAAACTTTTAATTTACCTTTCAGCTAAATTCAAATCAAAGAATGATCAACATTTCAATTTTTAAAGGGAAATACTATCTTTAGAGATTTTCATGTATGAAAATAATTATCAGAAAATTAGTTATTCGAAACATACCTGGTTCTAGTTGATAAGGACAATATTTACATAATGGAACTCCAAAACCCTTAGTAGCTGTGTTCACAATTTCTCAAAATTTACCTCTCCTTGTGTGCCAGTATTATTTCATTCTTTCAATTTCCTTTGCAAATTTGCAACATAACATGAAGTGGAGTGTTACAAAAGTACTTGCATGCTTAAGTTGGTGCCAATTACATGGGAGTAGTTTTCCACCTTCATTAATTACTTGTTATAATGCATTAATTTCTTGAATAAAGGTGCAATCATTACAATTTATGGTTCAAATTATGAACACCTATATTTTTGCGTGGGCTCGTTACTAGAGGAGAAAGATGACACAAGGATCATACATGGCACTTTGGTGTCACTCTGATATTTTTCAAGGCATAATCCATTAAAGATATGTGATAAATTTATGATCACTGGGACTAAAACCTTAAGTGTTAACTTTTAGGAGAAATACCGAGATTCGGGGTAGTTACCTTTAAGCTTCAGAGAAAATTGGAACAAAAGGAAGGACCGAGAACCAAGTTCAAGAGAGATTACAACATTTCAAAAACAAACTCTCTGGTTTCCAAGTTTTGAATAAAAGGAATGAAATAAAACTATCAGACTTTGATACAATAAAAAGATATTACCAGGATTGAAACTTACAATGGATGACTTACTAAGAGAAGCTAGGATCAACTAAAGATATAGTTCATTTTGATGCAACCGCACAACTCTAGGATTCCAATTTTTGGTAATATGTTAAACTTCATGACAATACCGAAACATCGAATCCGAGAAAGAAATAAGAATAAAACAAGGACCAAGCAAAATTGAAAATGAGACCAACAACCAACCAAAATGCAAAACGATGCCAAAGCAAATGAAAGTGAAAGGGAATAGGAAAAAAAAGGGGTCCACATTTTTCCAAAGGGAAAAATGGGTCGTGTTGTGAGACCACACAACACCATTTAGGACAGTGAGTCTTGGAAATGAGCCACCCTTTGTAATATATTATATTTAGTTATACTATATTGTGAGCTAATCCTCGCCATGATTTTTCCCATTTTGGGTTTTCCACGTAAAAATCTTGGTGTTCATGTGTTGTGTGCTTTTATGTTCTACTAATGCTCTTGCTCATTCTTACCGTTATGTGCATTGGAGTAATTGGATGGTGTTTGTTCAATAAGTTTAAGAAGATAGTGATTCACCCTCCCTCTCAATATCTTAGGTATTTAAAAATTAGTATCAGAGCATGGTTCCTCTGAAGAAGCCTAACAGCTTGAGGAAGATCTTGAAGATGGGAAAAATGGATGATAAAGAAGAACTTTTGGCTTCTCTTGAAGATCTTGACAAGGTTGAAAATGAAAACAGGGATTTGAAAGAAAATATTAATGAGGAAAATGAATGCATCAAGAAATTGAAAGAGAAATTGAATAAATTCGAAGAAATACATAGAGAAGTGAGCAATTAAAATAAGAAAATGAAGAGATCACCGGATTGAAGGTGTCAGTGGAGGAAAAGAAGAGAAGTGAAGATTGTATAAATACAATGGTGCAAAGCAAGACTGATGAATGCTCAAAGGTACCCATCTTTCAATGGTGCTTTTTTTTCATGTAACAAATTTGGTCACAAGGCAATGGGGTGTAGAAGTGGAATAAACCATTATGTTGTCCCTTCTCTAGACAATGCTTTACATGCAAGAAATTTGGACATATAGCTACTGAATGTAGAACTTAGATGATGAATTGGTTTAATGGAGGAAGAATGAATGAATATTTTGTTGGCTATTACTATGCATGTAATAAGTTTGGAAATAAAGATAATCAGTGCAAATCAAGGGTTAATGGAGATCAAACAAATCAGAAAAATGTTGTTTGCTACAACTGCAACAAACCTAGACACATTTCAAGAGTGTGCAAAAGTAAAGGGGGAAAGCAGTCTGATCCAATAAAGAAGAATGAACCAGTGAAGACAATTGAAGAGAACGAAGTTAAGCAAGAAATGAACAAGATATGGAAGAAGAAAGAAGAGCCAGTGACATCAAATGTGTATGTTCCCTCATCTATTGTAGACAATCCCTCTGGTAATTAGACCCAACATGGTCTTAGGGGGAGCATTAACAGAAAATTATTCAACCCCCTAGATATCTAGTGTGTCAGACTTTGGCATGAAGATATGTTGTAAACAATGAATAAATAGAGCTTATGCAAAAGGAACTGGAAGAAAAGTTGAAGACATGACAATTTGTAGAGAAAATTAGGGTTTTTTTAGTGTACTGAAGAAGTTTTTTATCAACTTTTTGAATTATTTTGTATTTAATGCGAATTAGGGCAGCTCGTTGATCTATAAAACAAATTTTTAAGATGTTTTGATCACTTGTACATTTGAAGAAACTGGAGAGCGATTCGGAGCATTATTGAAGCAATTTGAAGAGTAAGTTGTGGAAACCCTAGTTCTAGTTTTCGTGAAAGAAAAACTTATTTTACTTTTTTGTGTTGTTGTGGGTTTGTGTGAATCTTCTTTCTGAAATCATTAGAGCTTGGTTTGTGAAAAGATGGAAACCCCTGTAGTTGTAAATGTGTCAGAAAGACCTAGACCTGCCTATAAGAAGTATTCCATGAAGGTATTCGAAGATGACCCTTTGGGCACCTTCTCATCGATTCCTCATGGTGTCATGCCCACTGAAGATACTAGAATGTTCATTCATGTTAAAACTGAGGAGTATAATCACAGAAAATTGATAGACATGTGGCACAATGAGCTCACCAGGGATGATTTCTTGATAAAACCCAAGTATGCAAATATTGTTTCAAAGAAGTTGGATCGGTGGAATAAATTACCTAACTTTAGTTCCAATGTTGGTGACAGGTATGTTAAACCTACGCAGAATTCATGATAAGTTTTTGTGGACAGATAGACCTCACCTAATAACTAAAGAAGTGATTAAGGTAGTTATCAGACTCTGTGATACCGAACTGGTACTAGTGTTGAATTCTATGAAAAATGAAGTGGTGATGGAACTCACCGAAGCAACATTTGACAAAAGGGCTCTTGCAACAAAACCTATTACCAATCCTACTATGAATTATGTAGCTATAATGATTGGTCACGAGATCTACTTCACAAATAGGGAAAATTTTGTGTATGCTACAACTATATACACCAAATATGACATGGCAACAAATGGAGTAGAATATGATATGTGTCAAATTCTCCAGTAGCAATTGTTTGAAAACCTGAAGATGACAAGGGAGAAGAAATATGCATTTAAGTTTGGTTCCCTAATTGTTTTTTTTTTTCTACCTCTTAGATGGCTTCCTAAAAGAAATGATGTGGTAATATGGGATACATCAAGACCTGTTGCACATCAATTTTTTTATTATATGCACATCTTGGGTAATTTGAAGAGTCAAGACAATGCTCTAACAACATTATTTGTTGTATTCAAAAGCAACATGAATGAACATGAAAGGATCTCAAGGAAAATTATTGAAAAAAACAAGAATGACATCATATTTCATGTCTCCTCTGACGAGTGCATGATTGAAGCAGTTGAACCCTAGACTATTTGGATACAACCGTTGGTTTATGAAGTTACAGATGATGAAGTAGAAGGATATGTACAAGTTTTGTTGTGTTACCACTATATTTTTGCTATGCTTCATTTTAAATCATTCATAGTTCTATAAACCACTCATAGTCTTATGTAGGCAGTATTTTAGGTCATAGTTCGAAACTAGGCGGTGTTTTATTAAGTTCGTCAAACTTTTCCCTTTTCCGCTTTTTCCTATTTTACATCACTTTCCCACTTTGAACCCAAGCGGTGTTTTGTGTGTTTCGTCGAACTCTCTTTTGCTCTTAGTTTGAAGGTTATTTATCTGGACAGCATTTCACTATGACGTTTGAACTCAAGTGCATATTTGTGAAGTTCACTGAACTCCCCACTTTGCTACTTGTAGACATTTATTTTTTAAATTTTTGAAAGACAGATATATTGGAAGTGGTGATGCGACAATTACCATGTGTTATGAGGTGAGTTAAGGCATTAAATGCTCATCTACTCTTGTGTTTTTCTGTGAAATCAAGATTTAAGAAATTAAAGTGTTGGACAAACATTCTCATTGCAAAATTCTATGGAGATGAATTGGAGAAGATGCAAAGTACAAGCTACAGTGTCCGCCATTAAGATATTTTCAAATTTCACTCGTTTTGGTCTATTCTCTAGATTTTTTCTGCCTACATTGTAGAAAATATCTATTGTCAAAAACTATTATTTCTTATCCATGGAAAGGGTTAAATATGTGTGTTGTGAATATATATTTGGGTTAACATATGAGGGTCCAAAAATTGGTGATACTCGTCTAGGGCCTATTAGTTTGGAAGAATTACATAATAAATTCAATAAACCCAATCCTCCACCCATCATTGAACAAGTATTATACAGTGGGTTAGTTGAAGCCATTGCATTTCCCATAGCCTTGCAATGCCTTGAACTCATTCAAGAATGCATAAGACATTATAATTCACAGACACGGGAGGTTAGAACTGAATATGATAGACTTGTTTTGAAGGTTTAGAGATCCACCTTTGTGTCTTTCTTGAGGCTTCCAGAGAGAGAGGAGTATTCACCAATGAACATGATGCATTCCCAAATTGAATTCACTACAAAGAAATGGGTTTATAGAAATGTGATAGCAAAGAATTGGTTGGCCAAACCAAATAAGGGTAAGTCCCAATTACCTTGTAACCTACACAAAAATTATTTTGTAGCAGTGGCTAACATTGTAGTAATGTTACATAGGGTGAGGGGGAATGAGAATGTTCATGGATTCAAAGAGTGGATGTATTTCTTCATCCAGATCATTTTGAGTGGAGAATAGTTCCTAGATTGAGCAAAGATAATTAGTGACCGCCTACATGATTTGATGACATTCTTTACTCTTAACAATTTTTTCTATATGTCTTTGTATTTGATATATGCCCTTTCTAGCACCAGAACTTGGCCTGGATTAAGAACAAGCAATTTTCCTTTGGGAAAAGTACCAATTTATGATTATCATGACAAACTTCAGCTTCACAAGAGTTTTCAACATTTCAGAAAGGTGACTGACACTTTCTCCATGAGGATGGTCAGAGAAATAGAGCGATTTCCTACAATGCAACTATCACCTAAGGCTATGCAAACTGTTGATTTCTATGGCAACCATTTCATTCAATTCTAGAGATTCTCATACATTAGGGTTGGTGGATATGTTGGATTTCCTATAAAATTTCCTAAGTATCCTAAACACAAGTGGGTGATTATTGAGGTAAGTAGGCAATTGGCTGATGTTAATAGATTATGCCAAGACAGGAAAAGATTGACAGTCCATTTCCCTTTTGGTTTTGGTCCATATAGTTTTCAATCAATGTTAGATGCTCTGAATATTGAGAAGGAACTATCTAGGAATAGCATTCCTTCGTATGATGAAAGAGTCCCCTTTGATTTAAAGGATTACATTAAGAATAACTTGAATTTGAGCCCTAATTTTTACCACCAATCTAGTCTTAAAGACTATTGGGCTGACTATTTCGATGAATATGAGGTAAGGAGAAGGCGACATATGAGGTTGACAATGGAACAAATAATCATTTATGATTTAAAATGGGATTTGTAGGGCATTGTGGAAGATGGATCTAACATGGTAGATCCAGTGTATACCGAATTGATAGGGAATCAACATATTCCTGCTATGGACTAGAATTTCAAAGAAAAAGAGACCATTGAAGAAAAAACTACTAATTTTTTTACTAGAACATGAGAATGGGTGATAAAGAAGAAAACTGAGCAATCCCATCCTCACACTAGGTCTAAAAATTCACATCCTGTTGAAGGTACTTCTTAGGCCTCTGCTAGTGGGCAATCAGTTAGCAATTTTTCTCAGTCTTTACCCTCTAGAGCCCAAGGAGGTGGTGATGAAGATCCACCAGACAAGAATGTGTATTCACAAACTTGTGGATAAGATATCTTCAGCCTACCTACTCTAGAGAAAGAAAATGAAGGAGAAGAAGAAGAGGAGGGTTTAGAAACCCTAAATATAAATTCCTACCCCTCCCAAGATGATTCACCTATCAGAGAGGTCGGTATATACAACTCAAAGGTCACAAATAGTTGCACCTATAGAGGATACTCCCCCAGTCACTAGGACACTGTTTGAGTCTCCAAGTTTCAAGGCAACCAAGGTTTCAGTAAATCCAACCTAGTTGGAGGATTCATTTTCATGGAAAAGGAAAGTTGTATAGCCTAGCTTGCCTAAATAGGATATGGTGGGTCAGCTATTGCAGATAACTTTGACCCCAAAACCTAAGAAGTTAAAAACTACTACTTGGTTGATAGATGACATAGAATCAAGGAGACTCTAGATAGAAATTGTGCACCCTTCAATGTAGAGGGATGTTTCTCAAGAAGCTACAAGTGATTTTGAAGTGAACAGAGTAGACCTTGGCCCTCTTACTAGGGATGGAGATGTTCATATTTTTCTAGTGTCTGTAGCCAGAATGGTTGAGAGATTGAAGAAGGATAAAGAAAGTAAAGATGAGTTGAAAACCCAGGTTTGTAATTTGACTGAATGCCTAAAGTCTATTTTTGAGAGTGTTCCTCAGCCTCTCTCTCAAGTCGATTCTTCTATAGAATCACTTACTATGGTTGGGAAGGAGGCCTTGACTAAAATTAAAATTTGTCAAAGCCTAAGCAGGACTACAGATGATTGGTTTGAGTCTCTGGATAAGAAGGGAATCCTTGTCATTACAAAATTTATAAAATACTTCCAAGAGATGAATGCCTTGAAATCCACCTTAGGGGAAGAGATCATTACAACTGAAAAAAGAGAAGTTATGGAATAATTACCAAATTGAATTAAAGTTAATGTTGAGCTCAAACATGGAAAATTTGGTTGCAGACTAGGTTATACCAAATGCTTCAAACACTCATCATCTATCATGGACTAAAGGGGTGGAGTGGAAGTTATAGATTGCTAAAAAAAGTGTGCAAAAACTTAAAGAAAGCATTAATGAATGCACTGACATTTCAAATGAAGCATTGAGTACCTTGGTGACTCTTGGTTTTCTCCAAGATAAAGGTGAAATGAGAAATGGTCTAGATGTTAGGAGCCTAATAGATGGATTCTATAAAATGGTCAAGGAGACTCTTGATTCACCCTCACTTAATGTTGAACACTTGCAGACACTTGGTGAATTACACCTAGTCTTTTCTCAAGCAATTCACCTCATGAAAGTTTGTGAGCATTGCATGGGAATGGATAAGGAAAACCATCTAACATGGAAGGTCGAGATAAAAAATGTAATTATTCCTCAGTATAAGGACCTGATGCACATCCTCAAAGATTTTTAGGTGTGGAAAAAGAAACCTTTGACGACCCCAAAAGCTGGAAATGAAGTGATGCCATCGTGATTGCTTAACTTCCCTTTCTTTTTTTTTTGTCTTTTCATTTGATCGGCCTGGGACATTAAGAGGTAGTTTTCATCTGCCTATTTAATGTATCTATTTTCGCATGTTCTCTCTCTAGACTTTTCTTGAAGACTGCTCAATACTGGTTATTAATGAAACTATTGTTTTATCTATGTGCAATTCGGTTGTGAAGTAATCTAAGTTCTTAAATCTTTGTATTTTGGAATATCTTAATGCATGTCTTATCTATGTAAGTAATGCAGTTCTTCATAATTGATTTTAGTTCTCAATAGTATTGGGCATACATTTTATTTATGGTGATTAATTAGTCTTTATGTTGATACATCTTATTCGTTGGATCTTGCACTTGATATTTGGGAATTTTTTTGATATTGGGTATACCTTTCCTACTTTCTAGTTAAAAGAATACATGGTATTTAATTTTATAGTTTAATTCATTGAAAATCATGTGAGGGAGCTATACCTTGATAAAATTCAGAGAATATTCATCTTTGTTTTGGGGTTGATATTCAGAGTTGTTAGGTTAATTTTGGCACCTTTCAAGTATTGAATTGTGATTTCTCAAGGTGCCCAATCTATTAGCGAATAGATTTTTGGAAACTCCACTAGGGAATCATATTGTAAGATCTTGGTTGTCTTGTCTAGGAATATTTCATGAGTAATTTAATTAACCCTGGATTTTCATAGATTTACTAGAGGGTAAAGTAGGGGAATTTTTTATCCTATTTTTGAAACCCTACAAAGAAGTGATTTCTCTTATATTATTCCCTCTAGGTGAAGGGTTGGGGCTAGGAGCATACCTGCCTCACCTACTAGAACACCTTCTAATCATTCTACCTGCCACACTCTTGTTTTACACGGGACTGTTTTACTAGTTGTGATTAATTTCCCTCTTAATATGGCTCAAAATATTGTCCCTTGGGGTGCTGCTATTGGTCCTTTGCAATTAGGTAATAATTTGCATAATTTACCCAAGGGGTCATGTAATAATTTTCCTAAATTCTTGGGAGATGGGAAAATTTCACCTGAAGAACAAATTGATGTTTTTTTTGCCACATGTGGTGTGCTTGCAGTACAGGAAGAAGATGTAGTCATTAGATTGTTCATAGAATCTTTAGCTAATGCAACATCACAATGGTTTTATCAGCTGCCCCATGGATGTATCACAAAGTGGACCACTATGCACAACAAGTTTGAAGCTAGATTCAAAAGTGCAAATGATGACCTAACATTGATAGCAGAGGTCACTCATATGAAGAAGGAAGCAAATGAGCCTGTGAGAGACTTTGTGGCTAAGTTTAACAGAATAATAAACTAGATTACGGTTGCTAAAAGACCTTTTGTAGAAACACAAAAGTATTTCTTTATTAATGTGTAGCATCCTGATATTGGTCTTCTCTGAAAGAGGCAACCATTGAACACTCTTGAGGCTACACAGGCATTGGTCGTTGAATTAGAAGATGATTTTATTTTAGTTGGAAAATGGAAGAAAGAATTACATATGAACAAGGCACTCCCTACTACTTCTAGTCCTATGATCCAGAGATTAGCTAATTACATAATTTCCCTCAAAAGGTAGATGCAAAAAGGTAATCAGCTCTATCAAGATATTCCTAGGAAGACAAATTTTTAGCTAGGGAATAAGAGACTACCTTTACCTCCAACTCAACAGAGGTTGGAAATTGAAACTCCTCCCCTAGAAAATAAGAAGAATATGTGTGTCTTTCAACTCACATATAATCATGATGGTTCCAACTGCCATGAAATGAATAGGTTTATGCAATTAACTATTACTAAAGAAGTCATTGAAGAAATCATGGAGGAAGGAACTTCATCTAATCAATATGGAGACTCTACAAGTGGATACTTATAATATGAACCCGATGATGATAGGGGAGGATATGTGTACATTACTATAGATGATGCTACTTGTGCTGCCATCACTCGAAGCCAACATCACAACTAAAAAGGTACTCCTAGTTCTCCTAAAGTTTTACTTACAAAAGCTAGTTCAACCTCCAAGGGTGAAATTTTTTCACAAAGTGTGGTCAATAGCTCTCATAAAAATCCTATTGTATCACCCCTTGAGGGTCAAATAGGGACTTTTGATATTGTGGAATTTTTTAAAGCTACTAAAATCTAGATTTCTCAAGCTGAATATTTAAAAATAAACCCTAAAGAGCTTGATATGTTGATTGAATATGTTAGGCCAGGATGTTTGGAATTGCATGCAGACCTCGATGAAGTAACAATTAAATCTTAGGACTTAGCTGCTAATGTTGCATCCTATAGTAAAAAGTCCTCTTCATCAACCTCTAATGCAAAATCATACTTGTTCTATGTATCATTATTTGTAAATGGGTTCAGTGTTAACAATTGCATCATTGATTCAGGTGCTTCTGATAATGTTATGCCTACACAAATTGCTAAATACCTGGGATTATAAATGACCAAGACCTTTGGGAAGTGTTATTCAATGGACTCCAAGCAGGTGCATTTACTTGGACAGATTAAAGATGCTCAAGTTATGTTGGATGCTTATCCAAACAAGTGACTCAAGCTTACCATATTGGTTGTGGATATACCTACTAGTTATGGTATGCTTATGAGCAAAAGTTTTTGTAAATACTTGGGGGAGACATACAGTTGGATTGGTCGTATGCCACTATACCTATTGGTAAAGAGAAAGTGTGCCTTGAACTTGATTCAAAAGAAAAAATAACAATGTTCAAGTATGAAGACCCTAAAGTACAAATATTGTATGAGGAAAATCAGTTTGTAAACTATATGATCTTCTCTAGAGAATAAAAGGAGGATGACGTACATATTCTAGATTCAAAACTTGAACTTTGGATGATGGAATTTGATGGAAGTTTTTCTCATGTCAGGTCAAGAGCAGGGGTCATTCTCATTTCCTCTTCTGGTGAGCAATTCCCTTTTGCTTATAAACTAGAATTCAAAAATACAAACAACACTGTCGAATATGAAGCCCTTTTGTTAGGGTTAATTGAAGCTAAGGGTATGGGAATAAAGATGCTTAAAATTTTGGGAGATGTTGAACTAATTGTTAAGCAAGTGCATAATGTTTTCGTTGTTAAGAATGAAAGGTTAAAGCATTACCAGAATCGAGTTTGATATGCCATTGAAAATTTTGATGCCTTCTCAATAGAATCTATTCCAAGGGAACTTAACATAAAGGCCAACTCATTAGCAGTTTTTGCCTCTCTACTCCTCCCGCATCTAGAGTTCAAAAATAATTCCTACAGGATTGAATTAGTTTATCAACCTAGTGTTCCTAACAACATCAACCACTGGCAGGTCTTTGAAGACAACAAACAAAATCCCACTTTCTTAGAAAATGTTGGGGCTTTTGCTCAGATCTTCTTTGAAGGAAGTGATAATCAATGTAAATACTTTTGTCCTAATAGTGTCGCCAATCACCAAGATGAGGTTATTTAGTTAAAAGGAAATAAAATACCTAAAGGATTGGTTTCTCTTGAGGACTTGTTTGATCACCACGATCATTCTGTAAAGAAGAAAATGAGCAATTTTTTTGGACATTCCGATGGGTTCAAGGAAGTGAATATTGGGGACTCTAACTCTCCTAAAATGGTCTACATTGGGAAATGCTACTCTTCAG
Source organism: Sequoia sempervirens (assembly GCA_007258455.2). Taxonomy (NCBI): domain Eukaryota; kingdom Viridiplantae; phylum Streptophyta; class Pinopsida; order Cupressales; family Cupressaceae; genus Sequoia; species Sequoia sempervirens. The sequence continues at coordinate 804,169,986 of VDFB02271358.1, forward strand.
AAGAGAAGGAGAAATTGATAGCCTTGTTAACTAAATATAAAGAATTATTTGCTTGGTGCTATGGTGATCTAAAAAATTTCATGGATGGAAATTTTTAGCATCACATACCACTTAAAGAGGGTAAAGTTGCTTTTAGACAAAAAATAGAGGAACTACAATCCCATGGTAACTGACCCAATTTTTAAGGAGATTGACAAAATGCTATTGTCCGAGGAACTTGAAACTAAAGGCAACTAAATATTTTATTTGGAGTGACACCTTATAAAAACGTGGTGTGGATGGAACTTTCTTAAAATGTGTGGATAAAGCTCAACAAGAACGGTTACTAACTATTTTCCAAAGCACCTCTCAGGTAAGAAAAAGAGGAACTTGAAACTAAAGGCAGCTAAATATGTTATTTGGAGTGACACCTTATACAAATGTGGTGTGGATGGAACTTTCTTAAAATGTGTGGATAAAGCTCAACAAGAACGGTTATTTAATATTTTCCAAAGCACCTCTCAAGTAAGCAAAAGAGGAACTTGAAACTAAAGGCAGCCAAATATGTTATTTGGAGTGTCGCCTTATACAAATGTGGTGTAGATGGAACTTTCTTAAAATGTGTGGATAAAGCTCAACAAGAATGGTTACTAAATATTTTCCACAATGAAGCTTGTGGAGGCCACTTCTCTTCCACTGTGACTACCTTCAAAATTATAAGGCATGGATAGTACTAGCCTGGAATGTTCAGAGATGCTTACCACTAGGTGGAAATGTGAAAAATGTAAATTGTTTGCAGGAAGACCTCAATTAGTAGCTCTGCCACTTAATCCTATGTTTATCAATGGACCTTTTCAATAGTGGGGACTTGATTCTATTGACCCAATCAGCCCACAGTCTAGTGGAGGTCATACCCACATCATTATAGCCACTGATTACTTCACTAAATAGGTGGAAGCGATCCCAATTAAGAGAACCACTTCTGAAGTAGTCTGTGATTTTATCAAAGAAAATATTTTAGCCAGGTTTGGAGTTCCACACAAGCTAGTCACTGACAATGCTACTAGTTTCTCCTCTAATGAGATTTCACTTTTTTTCTACGACTATGGAATTTCTATTTCCCACTCAATCAACTATTACCCTCAAGGGAACGGTCAAGTGGAATCTAGCAACAAAAATTTGATAAAATATTATCAAGAAGCTAGTCAATGAAAACCAGAAGGATTGGCACAAAAAATTGTATGAATCCCTATGGGAAGATTGAATAACTCCAAAAAATTCCATTGGGACGACCCCCTTTGAACTGGTATATGGAGTAGAAAGTGCACTTCCTCTTTCACTGGAGTTGTCAATTCGTAAATTGCAGACTACTATTGAGGAAGCTGAATTCAATGATGCCTTGGAAAGGAGGATTTTGTATTTGACTAAGATATAGGAACAAAGGGAAGAGATGGTTGATAAGATAACTATACACCAAGCAAAGGTTAGAAATATTTCTGATAGAAGAGCTATACCAAGGAAGTTTATGGTTGGAGATTCAGTTCTACTTTGGGACAAGTGCAGAGAACCTAAAGGAGCCCATAAGAATTTTGATTCACTCTAGATCAGTCCTTTTAAAATTATTCAGGAGTATGGGCCCAATTCTTTCCATCTTACATACCCCCTTGCCCATTCCTTACAATGGGAAAGATTTGAAGCTCTATCAATTATGATGGCCTCACGGCCCCTTCTTTGTACATAATTAGTTTAGTGGTTTGGTTTTTAGTTTGGTTGTTTTCTTGTTGTTGGAGAGAGAGTTTGTTTTACTTCACTGAATCTATTGCCCAATGATAAGACACTGATCATACTATTTGGATCTGGGTTCATTGCTTCATCCTCATCAATCTTTGTCCCCAACTAAAGCCACTGTTACCACTATATTTTTACTATGCTTCAATTTAAAGCATTCACCATTCTATAAACCACTCATAGTCTTATGCAGATGGTATTTTAGGTCATAGTTCAAGCCCAGGCGGTGTTTTATTAAGTTCATCCAACTTTTCCCTTTTCTGCTTGTGCCTATTTTACATCACTTTTCCACTTTGAACCTGGGCGATGTTTTGTGTGTTCTGTCGAACTCTCTTTTGCTCTTATTCTAAAGATTATTTGTTTGGGCAGAATTTCACCATGATGTTCGAACTCAAGTGCATATTTTTTAAGTTCACCAAACTCCCCACTTCGCCACTTGTAGATGTTTGTTTTTAAAAAATTTGAAAGATAGTTATATTGGAAGTGGTGACGTGACAGCTACCACATTTTATCAGGTGAGTTAAGGCATTAAATGATCATCTACTTCCATGTTTTTCAGTGAAATCAATATTTCAGAAATTAAAGTGATAGACAAACATTCTCATTGCAAAATTCTATGGAGACAAACTGGAGAAGATGCAAAGTACAAGCTACAGTGTCCGCCATTAAGGTATTTTCAAATTTCACTCGTTTTGGTCTATTCTCTAGATTTTTTCTACCTACATTGTAGAAAATATCTATTGTCAGAAACTATTATTTCTTATCCATGGCAAGGGTTAAATATGTGGGTTGTGAATATATATTTGGGTTAACATATGAGGGTCCAAAAATTGGTGATACTTGTCTAGGGCCTATTATTTTGGAAGAATTACAGAATAAATTCAATAAACCTAATCCTCCACCCATCATTGAACAAGTATTATATAGTGGGTTAGTTGAAGTCATTGCATTTCCCGTAGCCTTGCAATTCCCTGAACTCATTCAAGAATGCATAATATATTATAATTCACAGACACGAGAGGTTAGAACTGAATATGATAGAACTTTTTTGAAGGTTCAGATATCCACCTTTGTGTCTTTCTTGAGGCTTCCACAGAGAGAGGAGTATTCACCAATGAACATGACACATTCCCAAATTGAATTCACTACAAAGAAAGGGGTTTATAGAAATGTGATAGCAAAGAATTGGTTGGCCAAACCAAAGAAGGGTAAGTCCCAATTTCCTCGTAACCTACATAGAAATCATTTCGTAGAAGAAGTGGTTGACATTATAGTGTCGTTACATAGGGTGAAGGGGAATGAGAATGTTCATGGATTCGAAGAGTGGATGCATTTCTTCATTCAGATCATTTTGAGTGGAGAAGAGTTCCTGGATTGGGTAGAGATAATTAATGACCACCTACATGAGTTGATGGCATTCTTTACTCTTAACATTTTTTCTATATGTCTTCGTATTTGATATATGCCCTTGCCAACACCAAACCTTGGCCTGGATTATTACCAAGTGATTTCCCTCCTAGAAAAGTACAAATTTATGATTATCATGACAAACTTCAGCTTCACAAGATTTTTCAATGTTTCAGAAGGGTGACTAACACCTCCATGAGGATGGTCATAGAAATGCAGGGACGTCCTGAAATGCGGCTATCACCTGAGGCTATACAGTTTGTTGATTTCTATGGCAGCCATTTCATTCAATTCCAGATATTCTCATACATTAGGGTTGGTGGATATGTTGGATTTCCTATAAAATTGCCTAAGTATCCTAAAGACAAGTGGGTGATTATTGAGGTAAGTAGGAAATTGGCTAATGTTAACAAATTATGCCAAGACAAGAAAAGATTGGCAGTTTGTTTCCCTCTTGGTTTTGGTCCATATAGTTGTCAATTGATGCCAGATGCTTTGAATATTGAGAAGGAACTATCCAAGTATAACACGCCTTCCTATGATGAGCAATTCCCCTTTGATTTAAAGGATTACATTAAGAATAACTTGAAATTGAGCCCTAATTTTTACCACCAATCTAGTCTTGAAGACTATTGGGCTAACTATTTCAATGAATATGAGGTAAGGAGAAGGAGTTGGATGAGGTTGATATTGGAATAGATAATCATTTATGATTTAAAGTTGGATTTGCAGGGCATTGTGGAAAATGGGTCTGACATGGTAAACCAAGTGTATATCAAATTGATACAAAATCAGCCTATTCCTGCTATGGACTGGAATTTCAAAGAAAAAGAGACCATTGAAGAAAAAATTAATGATGTTTTGAATAGAACATGAGAACGGGTGACAAAGAAGAAAATTGAGCAATCTCGTCTTCACACTAGGTCTAAAAATTCATAGCCTGTTGAAGGCACTTCTTAGGGCTCTGCTAGCAGGAAATCAGTTAGCAATGTTTCTCAATCTTTACCCTCTAGATCCCAAGGAGGTGGCGATGAAGATCCACCAGACAAGAATGTGTATTCATAAACCCACGAAGAATATATCTTCAACCTACCTACTCTAGAGAAAGAAAATGAAGGAGAAGAAGATGAGGGTTTAGAAACCCTGAATATCAATTCCTCTACCTCCCAAGATGAATCACCTGTCAGAGAGGTCAGCACAACTCAAAGGTCACAAACAGTTGCACCTACAAAGGATACTCCCCTAGTCACTAGGACACTATTTGAGTCTCCAGGTTTCAAGGCAACCAAGGTTTTAGTAACTTCAACCTAGTTGGAGGATTCATTGTCATAGAAAAGGAAAGCTATATAGCCTAGCTTGCCTAAATAGGATATGGTGGGTTAGCTATTGCAGAGAACTTTGACCCCAAAACATAAGAAGTTAAAAACTACTACTCGGTTGATAGATGACATGGAATTAGGGAGACTCCAAATAGAAATTGTGCACCCTTTAGTGTAGAGGGATGTTTCTGAGGTAGTTGCAAGTAATTTTGAAGTGAACAAAGTAAACCTCGGCCCTCCTACTAGGGATGGAGATGTTCAATTTTTTTAGGTGTCTATAGCTAGAATGGTTCAAAGGTCGAAGAAGGATAAAGAAAGTAAAGATGAGCTGAAACCCAGGTTCATAATTTGACTGAATGCCTAAATTCTATTTTTTAGATTGTTCCTCAGCCTCTCTCTCAAGTCGATTCTTCTGTAGAATCACTTATTATGTTTGGGAAGGAGGCCTTGACTAAAATTAAAAAGTTTCAAAGCCTAAGTAGGGCTACAAATGATTGGATTGAGTCTCTGGTTAAGAAGGGAAGCCTTGTCATTATTGAATCCATAAAATGCTTCCAAGAGATGAATGCCTTGAAAACCACATTAGGGGAAGAGAACATTATGACTAAAAAAGAGAAGTTATGGAATAATTACCAAATTGAATTAAAGTTAATGTTGAGCTCATACATGGAAAAGATGGCTACAAACCAAGTTATACCAAATGCTTTAGACACTTGTCATCTATCGTGGACTGAAGGGGTGGAGTGGAAGTTACAGATTGCTAAACAAAGTGTGCAAAAACTTAAAGAAATCATTAATCAATGCACTAACATTTTAGATGAAGCATTGAGTACCTTGGTGGCTCTTGGTTTGATCCAAGATAAAGGAAAAATGAGAAATGACATGGATGTTAGGAGCCTAATAGACGGTTTCTATAAAATGGTCAAGGAGACTTTTGATTCACCCTCACTTAATGTTGAACACTTGTAAAAAGTTAGTGAATTACACCTGGTCTCGTCTCAGGAAATTGACATCATGAAAGTTTATGAGCGTCACATGGAAATGGCTAAGGACAACCATCTGATGTGGAAGGTCAGGATGACAAATGTAATTATTCCTCAACATAAGGACGTGATGTACATCCTTAAAGCTTTCTAGGTGTGGTGAAAGAAACCTTTGGCAACCCCAAAAGCTGGAAATGAAGCGATGACATTGTGATAACTTAACCTCCCTTTCTTTTTTTATGTCTTTTTGTTTGAACAGCCTAGGACATGAAGAGGAAGTTTTCATCTACCTATTTAATGTATCTATTTTTATATGTTCTCTCTCTAGACATTTTTTTGAAGACTGCTCAATACTGGTCATTAATAAAACTATTGTTTTGTCTATGTGCAATTCGGTTGTGAAGTAATCTGAGTTCTTAAATATTTTTGTTTGGGAATATCTTAATGCATGTCTTATCTTTGTGTAATTAATGTCATTCTTCATAATTGATTTCAATTCTCAATAGTATTCGGCATACATTTTATTTTTGGTGATTAATTAGTCTTTGTTCTGATACATTTTATTCGTTGGATCTCGCACCTGATATTTGGGAATTTTTTTGATATTGGGTATACCTTTCCTACTTTCTGGTTAAAAGCATACATGGTATTTAGTTTTGGTATTTTAATTCATTGAAAATAATGTGAGAGAGTTGTACCTGTTAGCTCTCAAAAACATAGGTTTGAAGCACAAAAGGTTGCCAAGCTTTCACAACATTTTAGGGTAACAGACAAGGTCAAAAGATTTAGACCTTCTACTCTTCAGGTGCTGCTAGACCTAGGCAAGCATACCTATATGAATTGGGCAGACTTGATGTGCTTATCTTTCTTGAAATTTTTTGCCCACAATGGCATATGGGAGTGGAAAAATGAATTCAAACTTGATACAAATAGCAATAGAAATCTTCTAAATCTAAATCCTAAAATGCTCAATTAATAGATGTAAAGGAAATGAATGAATCTAAATGATGAAATTACAGAGACCAGTGCCTTATTGGGTATGTGGAGTCAAATGAAAAAGAAGTGAACTTATTTTGGCAGAAACTCAAATTGTCGGCATATGTTATGTTTATAACTTGTATAAACATGCAAGACTGTGACTACTAAGCTCTACTTTAATAATCCAAATAAATCTCCCTGGTCACTATGATCAACCAAAATGATTTAATCTCTCCTTGAAAGAACCAGTCAACTAATCACACAAATACGGCAAATGTGCACTGATAAACTAAAAATAATCTTGTTATATCAATTTAAACAACCAGAAAGAATCAACTTGGAGACAGTTTAGTAATACTTTTTAATAAATCTAATCAGACAATTGAGACCAGAAATGAGCTACAACATCAACTGATTCTCATTAAAATATCCATCTTGAAATCATACATCATAGTCCCTATTTTTTGGAAAATCCATCCAACTGTATATTCTCTACCTTATCTACTCTAAAAATCTAAAAAAAAATCCCCTAATTCACAATCGGGAATGAACATTTATACACCAGCATCTGAACAGGCACATCATTTCATATTCCAATGTCGGTAATTGCAAGGATCCAAATCTTTGGGTGAGCAGACCAAACACAAAATGAGGAATCAGCGAGCAAAAATGGAATGAATGGCAATGGAAATGAATGCAAAATGGAGATGGAGAAAACCCTAAACTAGTGTACATGGAAAATTATTTTGAAAGAAGGAAAATTAGGATTGTCCATGTACTAGCAAGTCCTGTTCCTTTTATTTCCTAAGCTACTGTGCATGGAAAAGAATTTTAAAGAGGATCATCAAGAGTTGTCCATGCAATGGCAACCCTTAATCCTCTGTATTGTTTCAAGAGAAAAAATGCTTCTGAAATTGCCCATGTATAGGCAACTCCTGATCTTCACCAGCCATATTTTGTAAATAGTATGAATCTTCTCCTTTCTTTCCAACAACAACAAAAGGTCCTAGCCACAAAGCCTTGAATTTCCCATGTTTTCCCTTCTCCTGGCACCTTGCGTTCCACATTAGTACCAGATCACTTTCTCCAAATTTTTTATCTTTTTCCTTTTTATCAAATAGATACTTCATCTATGTCTGTAACTTCATGTTTTAATTTTTGGGAAACTATCCTTATTTCATCAAGTTCAGCTAACTACTCCATTCTTTCCTCCATAGGTTCTAGAACATCCAAATCTTCCTGAAGGACAAACTTATAGACTGGTAACAAATTCTGCAAAGGCATCCTGGCCTGTGTTCCATACACTAATTCAAATGGGGACTTCCTAATTTCCTTCTTCACAGTGATTCTATCAACCCACACAGCCAATCTTAATTTTGAATCCCAAGCCTTCTTGTTCCTGACCTAACATTCTTCTTATAATCTTCAGAAGACTTTTATTGCTAGACTCAGCTTGAACATCAGCCTGTGGATGGTAAGGGGCTGCATAAGAAATTGCAATACCATATGTGTTATAGAAATTTTTGAATTCATCTAATCTGAAACACATCCCATTGTCAGTGATCAACCTCAGTGGTGTACCAAATCTGGTAATGATATTATCCATTAGGAACTATGTCACCACCTTACTTGTAGCCTATTTAGTTGGGACCACCTTTACCCATTTAGTAAAATAATCAGTGGCCACCAGTATCCACCTATGTCCACCACTTGATTTTTCTTGTATCTCTCCAATGAAATCAATTCCCCATTGATGAAAAAGGGCATCAGCCTGTAAGGGTCAAAGTGGCAGAGCTCCCTGATACTTCAGTTTTCCAAAGAATTTCTGGCAGGCTTCACATTTTCTTACATATGTAAAAGAGTCATTTAAAACCTTCGGCTAGTAATAACCTGCCCTGAGAATTTTATGCACAGTTGTCTTGGCCGAGTAATGTCCTCCACAAAACCCTTCATGCATTTCACTTAAGAAATGCCTAGCTTGTGATTCGTCTAGACATAACAATAGCATACCATCCCTGTTCTTCCAAAATAGATCTCCATCCATAAAAACATACTTAGATGCCTGCAACTTCAACGTTCTTTTCTAGTTGTCATTCAATCCCTCTAGACACTTCGTGTATTTAAGATAATGCATAATATTTGTATACCATTGAGTATGCTCAATGCTTGCAATTGCATTCTCTCCCTCTATATTGAAAATTTGGTTTGCTTCAATGTTTGTTTCTGCCATTAATTTAGCCAAGCCTTGACCTCTTACCAGCTTAGTAATTCGTATCTCCACGTCAAACTCTTGGATTTTGTTAATCCATCTACATCTTTTTCCTGTTACTTCATATTGTGTCAGAATATCTTTGACAACTGCATGAGGGATGTAAGCAACCACCCTTGCTCCAACCAGATATGGCCTGAAAGCTTTTACAGCTTTCACTAGTGCAAATTCCTATTTTTCCATTATATCATACTTTAAATCAAACCCCTGTAATGACTTATTGAAGAAAGACACAGGTTGCTCATAACCATTCTCATTCTTTCATAACATAACAGCAGCAATAGTGTGCATTGAGGTGAATAAAAATATCTGGAAAGGCTTTGCAAAATCTAGAGACTTAAGGACATGAGCTTCCTTGATGGCCCATTTGATGGATACAAAAGCTTCCAAGGCCTCTGCAGTCCACTCTACCTTTTGTCCTTTCTTCAACATTTTTGATATGGGTTTAATGATCTCATCAAAATTAGAAACAAATCTCCTAACAAAGTTGATCTGTCCAAAGAATGATTGTAAGCTTTGACAGTTTTAGGGACAAGAATTTTATCAATAGCCTCAACCTTCTCAGGATCTATCCTTATCCCTTCTTTTGAAACAATGTGTCCCAAGAGCTTACCCTCTGTAACTGCAAAATGACACTTCTTAGGATTCAAGCTAATACCATATTCAAGGGCCTTTATAAATACCTTTTCCAGATGATGAACATGATCTTCAGCCTTCTTTGAGTAAGCAATGAGGTCATCCTGATACACCACCATGATAACATTGATCAAATCCGCAAATGCCACATCCATAGCTCTTTGGAAGGTTGCCCCTACATTAGTAAGACCAAATGGCATTCTTATGTATACATATGTTCCCCAAGGAGTTGTAAATGTTGTCTTATATTGCTCAGATTCTTTGACCATAACCTAGTTATACCTTGAAAACCCATCCATCATAGGCAATAGTTCACACCCTGTCACCTTATGCAATATAGCCTCCATATTGGGTAGAGGGTAATTATCTTTGATGGATGCTATGTTTAGATTTATGAAATCTACACACAGCCTGATATCTCCATTTTTCTTTCTCATAGGAACCAATTTTGAGACCCATGTTGAATTTCTGATTGGTTTAATGATTCCCCCATCCCTGAGCTTTGCTAATTATTCCTGCATCTTAGGCTCCAATGTTGGATTTATGAGTCTTTTCTTTTGTCTGAATGGCTTAGCATCTGGCTTCAATGGTATTTCATGCTAAAACAAATCTTCCCTGTATGCTTTTAGATCTTCATAAGACCAAGCAAACACATGTTTATATTTTCTCAGCAACTCTATCAGCATTCTTCTAATTGTAGGGCTTATCTTCCTCCCTATGTACACCTTTCTTGGTGCCATCTCAGTCCCCAGGTTAATCTCTTCAATATCCCCCCTATTTATTGGTGCTTGCTTTATGAGGGATCGATCATTTCCATCGTACACCCTCTCCAATGTCACTAAGCCTTTAGGAAGCTTATTTGTTTTGAGTTGTAAGATTTCTTTCCCAAATACCGTTTGCTTCCCATCCACTTCTTCAACCAAGGCATTGAAGTCAATTTCTTGGGCTTCATATTGATCTATACAATGGAGGAATTTTAAAAGATTAGTATCATCATTAAAGACTTTCCAACTATATACATTATCAGGCACAGCAAGCCTTGTCTTGAATTCAATTTGTGATACCCCAACCAATGTAATATCATCTCTTTTCAGTGCTATATTTGCTAGAAAATTAGCCATTATGTTCTTTGATCTATCTATCCACTCAATTGAGAAGGCATCAAACAACTCAATTGTATTCCATGCAGCATTTCTGTATTGCTTCAGTCTTTTGTGCTTTGCTACATATTTTGACTTAATTTGTGAAACAACAAACTATAAATCCCTAAGAATAGCCAATAACTTGATTTTATGTTTCACAGCTATGTTCAAACCTGTCAATAAAGCTTCATATTCCACCACATTGTTTGTACATTCAAATGTCAACAAGAATGAATACTTAAATGTAACACCCCCAGGTGAAATGAATACTATCCCTACTCCATTATATTCTTGACTGCAAGCTCCATCAAAATACATCTTCCACACACCATTGCAGTTTTGTGCAAAATGCTTCTCAATTGGATCACTATTGATCAACTCTGGTTGGGTTGGTTCTATATTAAAACTCCCAAGATCAACATCACAAAAAAAATTGATCTGATTTTATGGTACATAATCAACAAGCCGATTCATCCTTGGCTCCATGTACAACTTCACCTCTTGGCCATTTACCGAAATTGTTGCATAAGATAGATCAAACTGAACATTCCCACCAACAGCTGCCATCCACTGTCTTGATAAAAGCATACCAAATTGAGGAGGGGTGTCTATTATTGTTATATCAATATTGTAGGTCACTTGAGGATAAGCAGATAGCTTGACTTCAAAATCCTTCATTATACCCACCACAGGAACCGGTCGGTTATCCATCGCATAACACTTACCTTCATATGTATCCACCCTCATGCCTAGTTGTTTCATCACTCCTACTAGCATAATATTCATAGCAGCACCAGAATCTATCATGCAATTCCTTAACAATTTTTTATTTATGAGTAATGTAGTGAAAAAAGAATTGACCTATAGGGAACTTGTCAATACATTACTCAAGTAGATTTCTAAGATATTTACTTCCTCTTTCTTACTAGTTGCTTTAGTAGCCACCTTGTTTTCAGAATTCACATGCTTTTCATTTGTTATCAATTGGACAACACTGTCTCTATATTCCTTAATCTTCATCATCTCAAGTAGTGGAACAGACATCTTTACCTGAGATAAAGCCTGAGTGAAGTCAAAATAAGAACTCTCCATTTTAACTATTTTCTTTTGCTCTAGCGCTTCTCCTCTTTTTTCTTCCTTTTCTCTTTTTCCTAGTTGATCAGGCTTTTGCATTTCTTTGTGTGATTCCTTCACTTCCTCCTTGTGGATAAGCTTTTGTTTACTTTCATCATATTGTTTATTTTCAATTTTCTTTGAAGCTCCTTGTGTCATTTTTTGATCCTTCATAAAGATTCCCCTAGGGACACCTTCCTTCTCATTTACTATCCTATTTCTCAAACAGTACTTACTCCTTGCTTCTTCAAGTGTAGCAACAGTTAATCTCTCTATCTCCTCTTCAGTGAGTTTCCTTATGCTGCCCTGAGTAGGCATCTCATCAAAATATTGCTTTGTATAATCTTCCTCAAAGTCAAAAATTATTTGTTGCTCAGCCATGTGGACATTTTATTTCTGATTTGAAACATCATACTCATAACCTTCATCCTCTGAAGATGAGTACCCTTCCTCCACATAGTGAAAAGTGTTTGAAGTCAAGTACACTTTATGATCTTCTCCATTGTTTCCCATCAACATTCATTCCTCTTGCATTCTTTGGGCTACAACACAATAATCTAGGGAATGTGGCTTATCACAGACTTCACATAAATAATTGTTATTTACCATATAGGCTCCCTTCTTTCTCAATGGATCAAGAGTTTCTTTGTTTCTAGGCCTATCTGTTATAGGTTTTCCATCCTTCCAATTTGTGTTATAAGGCATGTCATGCAGCCTAGGCCTTTCATTCTTGTATGTGTTCTCCTATTTGTATTGATGATTATTGGTTTGTTGGGGAGCCCTATGATTTTCTCTTTTATCAATTATCCCAGTAGCCCTCCTATTGTTTTCAATTGTTAATGTTGTCTTCTGAGCTTCATCCAAGTCTCTTGGGAACCTATTTCTTAGTTCATACCTTGTTTTAGGATCGAATGCATTCAAATAAACACTCAATGCCACAGAGTCTGGAAATTTTGATCCAAGAGGTATTTTATTCTGTAGTTTATTGAATCTTCAGTTGAAATCATAAATTGAATCATTCTAATTTTTTTGAATTCGCATCAATTCATGAAGAGCAACATCAGGTGCACTTTGATTCCCATATTGCTCTAGGAATCAGTCCTGAAATATTTGGAGAGAATCAATAGAGGTTGTTGCTAATCTATTAAACCAATCCCTAGCTTCTTCAATAAGGGACATCATGAATAGCCTCATATGTAAATCTTCATAAGGTACATCCAAATCCTAAATGAAAGCATTGAAACTCCTTAAATGGTCTTCAGCAGAAATTGCAATACTTCCTGTAAAGTTAGGCACCAGACCTCTTTGACTGCCATCCATGGGGAAAGGGTATAATTAAAATCCTACCAAATCAAATTGTCTAATCATAGTGGTATACTGATGAGGGGGAGGGTTAGGTGGGTACTATTACATTGGGTTATTATATTGTATGTTGTGATGTGGCACATAATGCTGACCAGGAGGTGGATGTATATTTGTATCTTGTGTGGCAATATGAGGTGGGTTATTTGGCTGTCTGTATTGATTCCCAACTTGATGGTGAGGGACCCTTGGAGGCTCAGAAGGCCCTACACCATAATTACCCTATTTATGAGGTGGTACATACTTTGAGGGGAAACCAACTATGTGAGTAATGTTCTGAGCTTTCTGCAATTTGAATTCTCTCATTGCTTGTATCATCTGAGCCTTTTCCTGCTCTTCCCTCTCCTTTTTCTGAGATTCAAACCTTGCTTTAACTTCTTCATAAGTTAAAGATTCATAATCTTCTTGATGTACCGTATCCTCATTGGTCTCATTTTGATTATTCTCCATTCTTTGTTCACATTCATGTTGATATTTGAGTCCCTCTTCTTCAAGTTTAGCATCAAACTCTAGTTGCTTCTGAGGATTATAGAAAGGATTCTTTTGATCTTTCAGCGTACAAGGCTCTTCACTTGAATTATCTTTCCATGTATCATAGCAGTTATATGTTTCACCATGAGGTATTGATGATTTCTTTTTGTGTGTAATGCACATGTCCTCACTTACCCCTTTACCCTTGTCACCCTTATCATTTTTGTGTGTCCACTTACTATTGCCAGTAGGAGCTCCATAATGACCTCCCCTGTATTGAGATCTTCTTACATTCATATTGCAATGTTTTATTAGAGTCGCCACTCACTTTCTTAAAAGTGAGAAAATATTTGTTTTAACTATTCCCAATGGAGTCTATTTTTGTTTCTGACTCTATGATTAAGGCCCTGATTCTGAAAGTATTCCCCAGCATAGTCGCCAATTTGTTAGCTCTTAAAAACGTAGGTTAGAACCACAAAAGGTTGCCAAGATTCCACAACATTTTAGGGTAACAGACAAGGTCAAAAGATTTAGACCTTCTACTCTTCAGGTGTTGCTAGACCTAGGTGGGTGTACCTATATGAATTGGGTAGACTTGATGTGCTTATCTTTCTTAAAAAAAAATTCCCACAATGGCATATGGGAGTGGACAAATGAATTCAAACTTGATACAAATAGCAATAGCAATCTTCTAAATCTAAATCCTAAAATGCTCAATTAATAGATGTAAAGGAAATGAATGAATCTAAATGATGAAATTGCAGAGACCAGTGCCTTATTGGGTATACGGAGTCAAATGAAAAAGAAGTGAACAACTTATTCTGGAAAAAACTCAAATTGTCGGCATATGTTATGTTTATAACTTGTATAAACATGCAAGATTGTGACTACTAAGCTCTACTTTAATAATCCAAATAAATCTCCCTGATCACTGTGATCAACCAAAAGGATTTAATCTCTCCTTGAAAGAACCAGTCAATTAATCACACAGATACAGCAAATGTGCACTGATAAACTGAAAATAATCTTGTTATATCAATTTAAACAACCAGAAAGAATCAACTTGGAGACAGTTTAGTAATAATTTTTAATAAATCTAATCAGACAATTGAGACCAAAAATGAGTTACAACATCAACTGATTCTCATTAAAATCTCCATCGTGATATCATACATCATAGTCCCTATTTTTTGGAAAATCCATCCAACTGTATATTCTCTACCTTATCTACTCTAAAAATCTGAAAAAAAAATCCCCTAATTCACAATCGGGAATGAACATTTATACACCAGCATCTGAACAAGAACATCGTTTCATATTCCAATGTCGGCAGACAATTGCAATCAGGCCAATTAATCATCACTGAAATAGTCGCTGAGACAACCCTGTAAGTATGTAGAAAGGAAATTATAACGCTATCAGTCACCCTTATGTTCATCGCTACAAAGTTATATCGTCTCATCGAAACTAGAGTCTTGCCGATAGTTGCCCCTCATCCTTCATGTTTCACAGCAACATTCTACTCATTATGCCGAAGTCAAGAAGTATCCTTTTTTCCCTTTGTATTTCGTTGTAGCCTTGTGATATCAGAGAGACATCTCACAAAACACCCCAAGTGTTACCGATAGCCTTCATGATCAAACTTGTCGCTGTGACTTATTGTTATCGGGGAGATGTCATATCGGTCAAACCTTTGCCTCAACAAAACAGCCTGAGCTCACCATAGATCACCAAGACAATAACAATTTCACACCGATAGAAACCCTTTTGTTTTATGTGCTTCGCTATGACATTCTGATGTTGGTGAGACATCTCATAGATTACAAAATGTGTTATCGATATGTAATTCCTTAATGCATTTACTAGTCACTGAAACATGAGCATTTTCCTACCGAGAGGCATTTATTTTTCCTCCTTTGCTTTCGCTGTGACCCTGTGATGTCAAGAAGACCTCTCGTAGACCACATTATGTTTCACCGAAAGTATTCTTTTATCTCTTGCATCGCTGGGACAAAGCAATTCCTATACTGACATAGTCCTCATGTGTAATATCGGTGAGACCAGAGGTCACTCGCCAAGATATTATATTGATGCCCATTAGTCTTACCAAGATTTCCTTTTGTGTTGGTCAGTAAGACCACTTGTATTGTTCAATGAAACTCCACTCGATATGCATTCCTTTATCGGCGGTCAGCAAGACAAGGTGAGTTCGCCAAGATAGTATATTGAAGAATATCTCTCACCGATGAGCATCCCCCACCACCGGTCGGTGAGACAATAAGGTCTCGCCAAGACCCTATCCTAAAAGCAACCTGTTTGGCCAAAGTAAATCCACATGAGCTAATTGGTGAGACACATCAAGTTCGTTGTAACATTACGTCGATACCAACAAGTTTGGCCAAAATGAACATTTGAAGTGCAAGTCGATGAGACAAAATGAAATCGGTAAGACCTCATTTCGACGGTGCAACTATTGCCAATATGAATCCTCCTCAGTCGCTGAAACAATGTGAAAGTCTTGCCGATAACTACCACTGAGTAAAATCCAATCGCTGTAACACAAAAAATGTCTTGCCGATAGGCAACACAGACGTTTACAAGCATAAAAATGGATTAGGGAGATCCCGTTATTGTCACGCCGATACAGACCACTATGTGAATTATGCAAGACCTGATGGAAACAATGAGACCACATGGCAAGAAATGGGCAGAATGTTATGAAGATAGACCTATGTGCTTATGATGAGGACTCATATGGAAACTTAGGGGTATGAAAACTTATGAAATTATTTAGAATTTTACAATTCCAATAGTACCTTGATAAAATTCAAAGAATATTCATCTTTGTTTTGGGGTTGATATTTAGAGTTGTTCGGTTAATTTCGACACCTTTCGAGTATTGAATTGTGATTTCTCAAGGTGTCCAAGCTATTATCCAACATGTTGAAAATCCTAAAAGATACTAGTGAAAGAGTGGGCACATATGAAGAAAAATCTATGGAAATTCATATGAAGCATAAGATGCCTATAATAAGAAAGAATGTAGATCAAATGCTTAGAAAGGTTGGCTGCACTGGAAAACAGGTTGCATAGGGTAGAGCCATAGGAGAGCAGATGGCTGGAGATTCATTAGTACTAAGGAGATATAGTAGGACTACTCCTTCAAAACCATCCACAACTCCTGCATCAGTAAAGGTAGAGCCCAATGCTCTTGGTAAAGGCAAAGGCTCGGCTCCTTCTAGACCCACTACAATATCTAGAAAGAGGAAAGAGACTCCTCGGTGGCACCATTCAAGAGAGGTAAGAAGGAAAAGGAAACAAGGGATAAAAACCTCAGTATCACTGAAGAGCAAGAAGAAGAGGAGGAAGACCCTACAGCCAAACTGATAAGAAATAAGAAGGGGAACATTCCCTCTAGTGAAGCTGCTTCACAAGAAGCAATTATTGGCACTAAGAGATATCTATATGTGTCATCCTCTGAAGAAGATGAAGAATAGGGTTTTGGTATTCATGTGCACACCAAATTGGTCTTGAAGAAGGAAAAGGTGTCAAAAGAGGCATCTTCAAACTAGGAGGAACAAAAAGCCTCACTGATAAGACCTAGCTCCCCTCTCAGATTAGAGGCATTGGTTAATATCTTGGTACATTTTGAAGATATGTTAAGCCTATACTAGAAATTTAAACTCAAGTAGGTAAAGAGGACATGAAAACATTTATTTTAGCTAGTATTCAATATGTTATTACTTTGGAAGTTAGTTGGGACTATGTTAAGAACAATGTACCTAAGAAATTGTGGGATGCCCTGATGAAAAGAAGATCAGAGGATGTTGTGTTGGAAGAAAAGATAAGAAATGAGGAATTTGATGAAATTGAGTCCTCTTTGACCCCAAATGATTTGGAAACCTTGAAGAAGGTATGCTCAAAGATGTTTTAGATGAAGAAAAGGGTAAACACTTTGATGACAAAATATATAAAGAAAATAAAGAAAGAAACTACATAAGAAATCAGGGGTATGGCTGAGAAATATGGTATGTTTGGTGCACTCCCATCTAGTTCTACACCTAAATCAGGAGAAGAGGATTCTGCATAGCTAAAGGAATAAATTCCCCCAGGAATAGGTGATTCAAATATCCTTCTAAAAACAAGTGTTACAAATGATCCTCCAGAGATATAGAAATAGAATGAGGAAGAAGTTGAACCAGAGAAGCTTGATGTTGTCCCTCTAATTCAAGATGGAGAAAAAGATAAAGATGAAGGTAAAAGGAATGAAGAAGAAAGATACAAAGATGAAAAAGTACAAGAAGATGAAAAAGTAGAAGGAGAAGATGTATAAGAGCAAATTTGCACCCTAGGTGCAATTCCCCTTTTTTCCTTTATAAACTTTAGAAAACCAAAGTCAGAGGCTTAAATTTACTTAAACCCACTGTTGGTGATCCATGTGGAGCCTATTTTGTGTGTCGGTGGAGGCATTTCTATCGGGGATGCCCACAAGGCACATAAATGTCTGTGTGGTGCACTTACATCCCTTGCATATTCCTACGGCTAAGCTAGAAGAGGCATTACTCTTCTCATTGGTAGCAAAGTTGTAATGCCTCCTTCGGCCAAGTGACCTGAATATGGTCATTTTCATCCTCATTCCTTCATATTCACTCTTCCATTTTGCATCCCGACTCTTCAGCACTCTTCATCACAATAAAGCTTCATTCTAGCACTCTCACAAGCTCACTTTCACTGACTTCCAAGCATTCCAAGCATTCCATTGCAGCAACATCACACTCCATCAACTTGGTAGAGCATGTTTGGGACCACTCCAATCACAGTAGAGGCTTGAGTTCCTCTCATTTCTCCCACAAGCAGCCTTAAGTGCTCTTGGTGGAGGTGGTAAGCTTCCCTCTCCTCTCCTCTATCATTTGGTGAGTAGCATAGTACTGCATTGTAGTGTTATGTTTTCATTACATTGCTCCTTTATCTCATTCTTTTGACTGTATGTGGTGGTGGAAACACCTAAACAGGGGTCTAACTAAGGTAGGCCCCTACACAGCCCCCCCAACATTCTCTCTTGTTGTGTGTAGGTGGATGCACTTTGTGGAGCTAGCTAGTGAATAGAATCTTCTACGAGATCATCTTCGTCACCTTAGCTTTGGTATACCTATTTTATCACCTTTGTTTGTATTTCTCTTATGTCATAGTATTGCTTTGTTCTCTTAGAATTTGTTAAGCTAGGTCATTAGTCATTTTAATGAGTTCAACCTTGCCTCGACTGTGTTCTGACCATATGGACTATAGCACGCTTTTGAGATGCCAGCGCGCCGCACTTTCGTCCAAAGTCCGCGTTGATGTCCTCAAGCAGAGACTCTCTAAGGTGTACAGTTGAACCTAAAAACTGACTCGCCTAGCCCCACCTTAAAGCTCGATATATATGAGTGGTCATAGGGTTCTATAATCCTCATCATTCTCATCCCCAATACCTTAAACACTACACTTAGTTGAGGTAAGTTAGGGAAAACTCTCGCGTCTTGACCCTCCATGACTTGGGGTCTTACATGTGGTGGTCGCCCTCTTATAGAACAAAAATAGAAGAAGAAGAAAAAGTAGATGAAGAAGAAAGAGTAGAGGAAGAAGAAAGAGATGGGGAATCTACCAAGAAGAATGAAGAAGGTCAAATGTAGGTTGTGGATTCACAAAGGTCCTCCAGAGAATCCTGCTCCGACGATGATGTATTAAAATGCTTGTTATCCAATCAAAGTAGATTCTAGCCGATAATTCCTCTGGAACTTCTACAACTCCCCATGGTTCAAGGCAGTATGGTTTTGGACAAAATATCTCCTATTCATAAACTAGTGTTAAGGGATGCATTATATGCATCTGATAAAAAAGAAATTTTGGAAACACATCAAAAGAGAACAGAGCTTATTGATGATGCCCTCAAATCCTTGCAGGAGGCAACCCTTGTATATCAATTGATACATCTCTCACTTTGGTAGAAAATCTGAAACTTCTATTGGACTCCTTCAAGGAGTATGCCTTCAGAATTGGTGAGAAGACAAGGAAAGAGATTGAGGAGAAAATAGCAAAGAAAAGGCTTTTGAAACTTCATGATAAGTGTGCTTTGGCACACACCAATGTGGAAAAGAGTCTAGGAGTTGTGCAAGCTTGTGAGTCTAAAGAAAATACAATATTTTCTTACTGCATAAAGTGGCAGGATGCCACATAGAGTATCAAATATCTCATGGACTCCATTGAGTCCCAGTTGACAGTTATTTCTAGTACATATAGTGCATCTAAAGACAGAGATAGGATAACCTGGAATGTTATCACTGCTCACAGAGATAAATTATTTATTCTACAAAAGTAGAAGGAAGACATAATCAAAAGATTCAGTTAGCTAGGTGACCTTGTGAGAATGGAGTACACTCTAGTGGCCAATGCTTTGGAAAATGCAGAAAAAATAGAGAAGATCAATCTGAATCCATGCACTTTGGATAATGTAGAAGAAAGCCTGATGGAATTAGAATCTCTAAATAGAATGTTGATATCTCCTAAGAAGAGTTGGGAGAATGGTAAGATAGTATGCAAATCTATTCTCAAGGAGCTTCAAGGCTCACCATCCTCTGGGTAATGCTTTTTCAGTTTTCATATTTTTGGACCACCCTTTGTCCTTGATGTCAAAGGAGGAGAGAATGTCATGGAGAGAAAAGGGAAAAGTGTGTTGCACATAGGAGGTTTATAAATTATTTTGGTACATGTTGCCATCAATGACAAAGGGGGAGATTGTTGGAAGAATGAAGAAGCACATCTCATTATACATCTTTTGTGTTGTCATTGATGTCACCATGTTATATGACTTGCAACTGCAAGTTCAAGCTTGATCTGGTATTTTGAACCAATTTATGATAGTTATTATCCTTTGGTATTTTGGTTTGCAATCCTCTGCTGATGAATATCATAACTTGTAGTTTTGGGAGTTGGTTCTTGGTTGCTAGAAGTTTTTATATTCATAATTTCATGTGAACAAGTGCTCGTATGGCAATTTTGCATCACTCAATCAATGTATTTTGTTATTAGGTCTATCCCTAGGTGACCTAATGAAGAGTTGATGTTATAATGAATTAATTTTTTTGTTGTGGATGTATTTGTGACCTATCTTAGGTCCATGTCAATATATTATAGTGTATTGCTAACTTGAATTGTTTTTGGAAAAGTTTTGTACAAGCTTGAAGCCAACAATTAATATTTTTGGTGAATAAGGGTTGCATCTAATTAGTCCGACCTAATTGATGCTTTTGAAGAAGTTAGATATATATATTGGACAGTTTGAGATTTTTGATTGGGTGGGAAGTGGAGACATAAGTATGCAAACATGATGAAGTGTGTAAAGTCAGTTTACTGAACATCAAAGGAACTGAATCAACACTTGTTAGGTGTAACTTTATCAGTTCATATTCTAGTTGTAAACCATTTCTACATTGTATCTTTGTACGCAATGAGCCTCCCATTTTGGACAGTGAGTCACCCTTTGTAATATCTTATAACCAGTTAGACTATATTGTGAGTTAATCCTCACCATGGTTTTTCCCATTTTGGGTTTTCCACGTGAAAATCCTAGTGTTCATTTGTTGTGTGCTTTTATGTTCTGCTAATTCTCTTTCTCATTCTTACTATTATATGCATTGGAGGAATTGGATGGTGTTTGTTCAATAAGTTTAAGAAGATATTGATTCACCCCCCTCTCAGTATCTTGGGTATTCAACAATTATATGGTAAGTCTAGATCCAAGACTTGGAATATTGTGTTATGATTAGTGGGCCCAACCCTCATGGGAAGTGTGATTAGTCCCTTAGAGGAACACTTTGCATCATCATAAGCCTTGATAACAATTTTCTTAGATTCGTCTATATAAGCCTCGGAGAATCCCAATGCAAAGACCAATTTTAGCATGTATATGTTAAAACCTGCTCCACCATCTACCAAGCCTTGTCTGATTTTATGCTTATTAGTGTAGACTTCAAGGTGTAGAAGATCATTATGATTTGGTTTATGTGTAGAAAAATCTTGTTCAAAGAATGTGACATGGTGGGAGGTAGCTAAGTATCCTACCATGGCCTGAAATTGATTGACATTTAGGTTGGTGGGCACGAATGTATCTTGTAAGGCTTTGTCTAAAATGGCCTTATAGTCTAGGGATATGTGTAGTTCAAGAATAGATATTTGTGTAGGGATATTTCCTAGATGATCTATGAGATTATATTGGGTTTTTAGTTGTGGATTAGAAGTGGCCCCTTGTAGGGTCACCTTAGCTCTTCGGGTGGTAATTTCACATTCTAAACTTTTATTAATGGTAATGGTAGAAACATGATCATCAAGGGTTCGTTGGTATAATTAGAATTATTATTATTCCCTGAACTAGAGACCTTCCATTTTCCATGGTCTTGTAAGGAAGTTTTGAATATGGTATGATCAGCATTGGTTTTACCTTGTGAATTATCCACTGATATATCTCCTTGTTCAAAAAGATCTTGGATGGGGTTTTTGAGTCTCCAATAGGATGATGTTTTGTGTCATTTTTCGTGATGGTATTCATAGAATTCATTTTCATTCTACCAATTTTGTTTGACCAGTGTCAGTTCATATGTTTTGATGTCAGGAATTTGAATTATGTTTGATTGTAAAAATTTCTTCAAAATTGACTCAATGGGTTCCCCTAAGGGTGTGTATGTTATTTTAGTGCATGGAGGTCCTTTACGTTGTTGATTAATTTGGAACACATTCATTGTCTAATAATGGTTGGGAATCGAAGTATTTGATATGGATGGACCTTTAAGGTGAAGGGTGGTGTGACCTTGATTTACCACTTTAGCATAGACTACTCCATCATTGGTAATGTTCTTATTTCGAGACTAGAATTTCCCTTTGTCACTAGGAGTGTTTGTGGTTTCTTTGAAAATTTTGACTAGTCCTTTTGCCACAAGAGCTTTCTCAACAAAGACCCCTTTTTTAATGGCATTCAAAGGTGGTACATCATTGGATTTGAAGTTGAATCATCAATTATGTGTTAATGCTTTCTATAAAAATAATGACCAATTATTTCTCAAGTATGTGGCAGGGACATTTGTTAGCCATGATGCACCATCTTTGATAGAATGATGTGAGTGACTCTCCCTCTCTTTTTTTGGTCATGCAAAATGTTGCTAGGGTCATGTCACTTTCTATGTTGTAGGAAAAGTGGTTAATCAATCTATCATCCAATTCACCCCATGTTCGTATCCTATGAGGAAGGTGTGCAAACCATTCTAGAGCCAACCTCAAAAGGCTTCGTCAAAATAGTCTCATCAATTATGTGGGCTCATAAGGAATATCCATACATACCATGTTAAATTCCTATATATGTCCCACTAGATCCCCTTTCCCTTTGTACTTGTTAAATTTTGAAGCAATGAAATGTGGGGAAAAAGGTGGCATGTATAGGCTTCTATCGAAAGAGTAAGGGCACAATTCCTCCATAGAAAATGTCTTCTTGGTTGTCCCCAATTGTATGTTTTCCATTTATTGTTGTATTGCTTGTGTTTGTTGCATCAAGGTGTCCATGGGGGATGGTATCATGCTGATTTGATCTTGCATAAGGGCATAAAAATTGGTGTTAAGAGCATTGATATGATTGTATGATGATTTGGGTACCAATGTGTGATTTAGATTGACACTTTATTGCAAAGGATTCGGATTACCCTGTTGATAGTGGGGTGCAAAAATGGTATTGGCATTGGTTTGATTTTGTGGTATGAAGTTGGTGTGACGTTTGATTTGTTGTTGCGATGGAAGGGGGTTGGTGTTCAAGTTCAACCCAAAGGTCATGTTGGTATTAGGTGTAGCATTGATCATTTGTGTTGGCATTCTAGATGTGACAATATGAATTCTTCTTGTTTTGTTAGGTGGGGCTTGATTTGCATTGATTGATGGTGTAGATTTTTGAGTGCCAAATGGATTTGAAAATTTCATGCCCATGGAACTAGAAAGTGAGCTACCAAATGTAAAGTTTGGTCCTTGAGATGTGGTATGTGGTCTTTTGGCTCTAAATGTTGGAGGATTGGGGATTTGTGTATTTGTCCCAATGTGTGTTTTTGCTCCAAGTGGTAGACTAGTGAACATTTGTTGTGAAATGAGTGAACCTTGTGAGAATTTGTTTTGACTAGGACCTTAGGTTTGTGATTGTGTTACTCCCTCTATAATTGTCGAAGTGTCAAAACCAAAGGGGATTTTGGCACCTTTCTTGGCAAGTGCAAGAAATAATTTATTAGGGTATGTGTTGACAAGCTCATCCACAATATGTATTATTCTCGTGTCTTGAGAGGAATGTTCAATGTCTTTAGGAGTTAAACATTTGATGAAATTAGCTAATGTAAGATTGGAAAATGAATTTATAGTTTCCCCTTGTGATGTTTGAGGTGGATTTGAGTTTGACCCAAGGTTCATTTCACTAGTGGGATTGAAAAAGGGATCATTTGACGGATCCATGTCCTTTATTTTCCTTCATGACCTTGTTTGAACCATATAAGACTTGCAACCTAAGGAAATGCAAAGTGATAATGCAAGGTGGGATATGCGACTATGCTATATTTTGGGGTTTTTAAAGATATAAGGATGCCAAATGCTAATGCACCTAAGACCAAGGTTTGAAATGCAATGGAAATAATGACCCTATGACCAAAGTATATGATATGTAATGGGAATAGATGAGAAAATAACCAAGGCTTATGATATAAGACTAATATTAAGGAATGTCAAATGAGACTAAAGAATTGCACCTTTAGGAGCTAAGAAAAGGATACAAACCAAGCTATGGCAGCCCAAGGTAAAAAACCAAATTATTGAGACCTCAAAAGGACAAATGTTAAAGGGGTGATCATTTGGAAAAGTGATTCTAAACTAAGACATAAGTTTGAGACCCAACTTGGATGATGATGATAGATATATAAGGGAAAAAGTCAAAGATAATCTAGACATGTAACAATGGATTAATCAAAGGTATGGTAGGCCTCCTATTCTGAAATCTAAAAGGTGCATATAGCCAAGAATTATCTAGGACCAACTAGTCAATGTAAGGAGGGTAATGCAATCTAGCTAAGAAAATGCAAGGCAACCTAGATGGATGTAATGAAATAGACTAGTCTAATTGAGAAAGTCTATAACCAAAAGTAAGGTCACTGTCAAGGTGTGAATAATACTAAGATCAAATGCAAATTTTCTCAAAATTTTAAGATTTAGCAGTTGCGGCTCATAGTTTCACAAATACGGTGCATTGTTTCACTAATGCGGTTCATAGTCAAATGCAATTCATTGTTCAGCATATGCAGTGCACTATTTCATGAAAGCAGTGCACAATTTATTGGTTTCAAATTTGATGTTTCTAGATGGTTTCTCATTTTGGAAAAAATTTGGAATGTAATTGAAAACACAACAAACAATCTGAAAACATGTTTTGGTTGTTGAATTATCAAATTTCTATGTGAATAGTGTATGTTATAGGGTTATTCACCTTAATTTCCACTAGTCTATCACAATATCATAAACACTTCAAGCACATCCTATTCCTAAGGTCAAGGCCAATGGAAGCACTCTCAGGCCCACAACTTGGAATCTCCTTTGACTCAAATTTAGAGACATCTTAATGGGTGTGTACACTCTTGTCTTTGTGAGAGGACATGTAGGGGCCTCTAGGACTGGAAGGATGACCCAATCACCCTCTCCTCGAAAAGCTACAAGTAGCTTATGCTAAGCCAGGAATTTTTGTCTCATCTCAAAGAAGCTATATGGTGAGTAACTTCAAGGTGCAATGTTATGCCCCTGCACTGAGAATGAAATCAACAACTCAATCAAAAGGGTGGCTTCTACAAAAAGGTTTCTAGTCGCTACTTAGGGACTTAATGCCATGCTAGCTCCTAACAAGCCACTTAAGGCTTTAACCAACCCTACTTGGGGCTCTAACTACCTCACAGAAATGTGGGTATCTCCCCTTTTAGATTGGCACTATCAATAAGGTACACGCCAGTTTGACCTTGGATTTTCCTTAATCATTTGTATAGCAGCCTGAGGGAAATATCACTTTGGTTCGTTCCCCTTGGAGTGATCACTTCTCCAAACGAAGGCCCTTCTAACAATAAAAATAATATGAAGTGATTTCTCTAACACCCAAGATCCATGAATGGCAAGGGGAGAGGGTACTTTCACTACATCTTATGGGTTCTACAACACAAAGATGTGCAAACGCACACAACACAAAAGACAGTGACTCTTTTTAAATCCCAAAATCTAAAAATCTCCTACCTGCATCAAAACCAATGTCAGTTTACAATCTTCTAAGCCAAATAGCTTCCTTGCAAGCATGATTTTTCATGTACTCTGCCTCAGTAGTGGATAAAGTGACTATAGCATGTCACTTGCTCATCCAACTTACTGCACCACCAAACAACATGAATACATATCCACTGGTGGATCTTTTACTGTCAATGTCCCTACCCAATCAAAATCCACATCTCCACGAATGATAACTAAACTCTGTGATCTAGTAGAGCGACCATGATAACATAAGGCATACTCGATAGTACCCTTCAAATACCTAAAAACTCTTTTGATAACATCCCAATGTAGCCTTCCTGTATTAGCCATAAACTGACTAAGTACTCCCACTACTTTGGAAAATGTCTAGCCTAGTACAAACCATTGCATACATTAAACTACCAACTGCACTTGCATAAGGAACCTTGGTCATGTCCTCCATCTCAATAGGATATTTTGGACAATCTTCAACAGAAAGTTCCATTCCCTATAGCACTGGAACAACTAACTGCTTGCAATCTGTCTTATTAAATCTCTCTAGGACAAGATTTATATACTTGCTCTGGCTGAGCCAAAGTTTTTAGTTTAACCTATCCCTTCTGATTTCCATCCCTAGAATATACTTAGCTACTCCTAAATCTTTAATTTTAAACTGTGTTGACAATTGATATTTTAATTCAGAAATAATTCCCTTACTATTCCTAGAACATGTCATCCACATACAAGGAAATAAAAAGAAGATGACCATTTTCAGCATTAAAGTACACACAATGATCTGAATTTGATCTCACAAACCCCAATGACAACACAAAGGTATGAAATTTTTGGTACCACATTCTAAGTGACTGCTTCAAACAATACAGGGATTTCTTTAATTTACAAAATATATTTTCCTTACGTTTTTCAATTAAGTGCTTTGGTTGAGACATATAAATTTCTTCATTCAAATCACCCTAAAGAAACATTATCTTCACATCCATCTGCTCAATCTCTAAATCATACACTGATGCAAGTGACAAGAGAAATCTGATAGATGTCAGCTTAGCTACAAGATAAAATATTTCTACATAACCAATTCCCTCCACCTGGGAATATCCTTTCATGACCAACCTAGCTTTATGCTTTTCAACACTACCATCTAGAATGATTTTCTTTTTGAACACCCATTTGCATCCAACAGGCTTTTGACCTTCAGGCAAAGGTACCAGATCCCATGTATCATTTTTCTTTAATGACACCATTTTTTCATTCATGGCTTCCAACCAGAAACCTACATCAAACATACACATAGCCTCTTTGACAGTCCTAAGCTCATTAGTGTCAACAATCAAAGCATATGCACAACTAGAATCTAACATAGAATATCCAAACCCTTCAGGTTGTCGCTTCATAGGCATAGACCTTCTCACAAGTTAAGGCTAAGGTTCTTCTTCTTGATCAGAGCTACTTGAGTTCTCCTCACTATCAAGTTCACTAGGAGTACGTAGTTCATCCTTATCTGGAGTAAAAGGAATTCCAACTACCTCCTTCTTTTCATCTTCTTTCACCTCTGACTACAGATCAAATGTAGAAGGTTTCAGCTCATGGAGGGTGAAATCACAATATTGTGTCTCACTTTTTTCCCAAGATGGACATTTACATCAATATTTTTAACTGAATCTTAATCTTCTGAGACCTATAGCAGCCAAACCATAAATAATTTGAAGATGATGTGAACTATTGATTTGTGGCAATTTGTGTGTAGATTCTAATTTTTATTTTTTCAATTTTTTTGAAATAAATCATGAATCTTTCAACATCTCCTTTAATAATTGGTTTTA
Source organism: Sequoia sempervirens (assembly GCA_007258455.2). Taxonomy (NCBI): domain Eukaryota; kingdom Viridiplantae; phylum Streptophyta; class Pinopsida; order Cupressales; family Cupressaceae; genus Sequoia; species Sequoia sempervirens. Next base: position 804,197,583 of record VDFB02271358.1, read on the forward strand.
GACAAAAAACAACATTTTCAGAAAGTAACGTTTGTGTCATACAACATAACTTTTTTTCTATAAAGGATCGAATTCTAATTTTTGGAATATAGATTCTCAACATCAATATCTAGGGAAAGGATATTTTTTCATAATTTTTTGCTACATATTTTTTTAAAAATTAATTTTTGAAGTCACTGCAACTATAATTTTAACATACATGTGTGTCATACAATCTAACTTTTTGTGTGTATATTGAAATCCAATTTTTCTTTTTTGGGTGAAACAAGGAAATTAATATCTAAGGAATGGGTATTTTTTAAATTTTTTTAACAATGGTTTACTATTTTTCAACCTTTGCACAACAAAGAGCTTGATGTTCAGAGAAGAACCTATGTTTAGTAAAAATTGAAAATTAAATACATGATAAAATGAAAATATATCAAACCTATACTTGTTGGAAAGATAGTTTCAAGGGCTACAATCTTGAAAAATATGGTTTTTAAATTATGTTATTTAATCCCTCAAAATGTAAAGAAAAAGTGGTTTTTTGCCAGCATTTTGATAGCTATGAAGGAGACTCCATTATGGGTATGATTTAATACTATAAGGGTTCTATCCAAGGGGATTTGATCTAAGGGGGTCTTATATATCCCTCTTCAATTAAAACCCTTTATATGGAGCCTCTCAAGACTTAAATCATTAGTTTTTTTCTAAAAACAATGATTTCAAGAAAAAATCAGCACATCCCAAAAGTGAGACACGGTATTGTGGCAGCACCCTGGAAGACCACACTTTTGCTATACAACACCTTCTCTATTACTGGGTTCCAAATTTTGTACCCTTTCATGCCAATTCCATAACCGATGAAGATACATTTTATAGCCTTGTTCTCTAATTTTTTATTTTTTTTTACTAGGCACATAAGCATACACCTCACAGTTAAAGACTCTAATGTTAGTGTAGGTTTTTATTTTCCTTCTATTAGGGGGTATTTCATTTTCCTACACATTATTATTTAAGCTTTCTTGGGTTTATTAGATGTGTTAATATGAGGACATGTGGAAAAATACAAAAGCTACATGTGTCACTCTCTCCCACACATGGGTAGTTGAGTTACACACTCTCTTTTGGCCTGTTCTCCCACCTCTCATAACCACTAGTTTGCATTTACCTGAGTAGTTTATGGGGTAGTTGGGTTTCTCACCCTCTTTTGGCTTTATGTTCCACCTCTCTCATGTCTTCACTTGAGGAGGTTATTCCACATGTTTTGGAATTTCCCAAGTAGGTAAAACCTCCCACCTTTTATGGGTAGTAGGAGTTAATGCACTTCTTGGATGTTCATGCCCCTATTTTTCAATATATTGAGAACTCTCCTCTCACCTCCATTAGTTCAATGATTATTCGATGAGAGTCATGAGAGTATTCTCAAAATTCTCTTTATTTGTCTCTATTGTTCTCTCATTTCAAATTTTCTCTTCATTTTGCTATTTTGATCTTTGATCATTTGCTGATTGGAGTTGCATGTGATCTATGACCAACATCGGATCTTGGCTCAATTCTCCCTTCTGGAAGAATCTAACATGGTATAAGAGTCGTGTTGTCTACTATAGCTCATTATTTTTTTTATTTTTTGAGAGATTTGAGACTAATAGAAAGCTAATATTTTTCTTTAAAAACCAAGTATGCTCTTCTCTTGCATCCTCGTATGACCTGGAGAATCAAAATAGTTTAAAGGAAAAATAAGCATATATTTAATTTGGTTTGCATATATTTGTTCCTATAAGATCTGGGTGATTTGCAACTTTTTGGTAATATTGGAGGCTTTTTCAGCATTTCTAGAGAGTCTAGAAGGTTTGAAAAAGACATAATTGACTTTTATTTCACCAAAATCAGAGATTGGAGGATATAGCCAAGAAAATCAGAGTTAAAAATTTGAGTTTTTTTACTGGAGCTATTTTCATTTTGGCTTCAAAAATCTGGCTTTAACTTGTTTTCAAGAAGAAAAAAAATGGTTTTATTCCCAACATCGAAATACCATCTGGGTAGTTGTTACATTTTGCAAAAAGTTGATAAATTTTGTAGAAAAATGTGTAAGTCATTTTTCACAGGTAGATTTTGCAGCTTTTTTCAAAATTGCATAACTTTTGCCTCTGGTGTCAAATTTTTGCAAACGGATACTTTTTGGAAAGCTAGGAATGAGCACTTTCCATCAACAAAGGTTTGAGTAAAAATTTCTACCTTTTTTAATCAGATATTGCAGGTTGAATCTGCTACTTTTTTAATCTTCAATAAGTCATATCTTTCACTTTTGTAATCCATTTTTTCAAACACAAAAAAAGTGTTGGAAAGATATTGAAGAGTAAAACCCAACTGCAAGGTTATTTTTCTAGCTTTTATTTGAAAATTAATTTGTATCAAATATTGTAATTTTGGCTATTAAGAGCCTTAAAAGCCTTGTAATCTAGAAAAGCCTTGTAAAAGCACTAATCATAAAGTGCCAACATTGTAATATCTGGGAGGGTGATTTTTTATACTAGTGGAAAGGGGGGGTGTCTCGTGTGTCTTCTTTCTTTGCACTTTTCTCCCTTCTTTGCAATCTTCTTCTCTGCTTTCATGGATGCATCTATAGTTCTAGTTTTAACTCCATACAATTATTTTGAATGGAAATCTAAGATGGTAATATATCTGAAAATGCATGGATATCATCATGTAATAATGGGACTTGAAACTAAACCACAAGATGATGCAGAAAAGATTAAATGGTTTAACAAATGTGATGAAGCTTTTGGTACTTTGTGTATGTCAGTATCTCAATATGCACTTTTTCATATTGAGTCTGCTAAAACATTGAATGATGTGTGGACAACATTGGAAAACCTCTTTGGTAAGCAAGATGAGTTAAGAGTTTATCAATTGGAGAACAAACTCATAGGGTTAATTCATTCAATTTTTGACACTATACAATACTTATTCACAAAATTGAAGGCCATTAGATTGTAGTTAGAATAGTGTGGAATCAAGAAGGATGATAAGCAACTAATCTTGAGTATTCTTTATAAGCTTGGTCCTAACTATTTTGTATTTTTTTCTACATTCTATGCTATAAAATTTTCCCTAGGTTCCACATATAAAATGCCTTCTTTAGATGAGTTTGTTGTAAAACTCGCTATGGAGCAAGACAAACTGGTTCTAATGAGTATAATTAAATCCTTTAAGTCACATGCCTTGCTTGTTAATCTGGGCACAAAATAACAGAAAGGGTCTAATAAGAAAGATAAGAAACAAAAGAACCAAGGAGAGAAGAAGAAAGATCATAAATTTGCTACTTTAAAAGTAGATAATCAAACCTCTTCATCAAAAGGCGAACAACCTAAGAAGGAGAAGGTCAATTATTCTTACTCTAAGAGGCCTGGCCATGATGAACATAAATGTTTAAAGAAACAAATTGACCACCTTTCACATCTTCTAGAAAAGAACAATATCAAGGTGTTTGATTCAGTCAAACAAAGTTCATCAAAAGATTCTTTTAAGGACATAGACAAAAGTAAGGGGAAAGGAAAGGGAAAGGCCCTAGTTGTTGTTGCTTCACAACCAGAGTCTTGGATCATTGACTCAGGTGCTTCACACCAAATGGCCTCATTAGAGGATAATTTTACATCTTTGGAGCCTTGTTCTATGCCTACCATACTTATGGGTAATGACAATCCTATTGAAGTGCGTGGGAGAGGATTTGTTGATGTGGGTGAAGGGAAATTTGAGGATGTTCTTTGTGTTCCATCTTTGTCAACTAATCTCCTATTTGTTTATCATATCACTCACACTGATTCTAGCAACCAAGTTGAGTTCACTCTAGATACAATGGTAATCAGTGAAATGCATAATGGGTCTATAGTTGTTGTGGGAAAAATAGATCACCAGTCCAGACTATATCAATTTTCTCACTTTGTTCTTGGCTCTCCTTCGACAGACTTACTCATGCAAATGAGGTGAGTTGTTTGTGGCATCAATGGTTTGGTCACTTGAACTACCATTACTTGCAATAGCTCAGTCAAAATGACATGGTTTCAGGGTTTCCTTCTATTCAATTTTTTGATGGAGTTTTCCAAGGATGCATTCTTGGTAAGCATCCTGAGGAGAAATATGATAAAGGAAAATCATGGAGAGCTACAAATCTATTGGATTTGGTACACAGTAACTTGGTAGGACCATTTCCACAACCATATTTTAGTAGGGATAGATATGTCTTGACATTTATTGATGAATTTTTTAGATACACTTGGGTATATTTTCTCAAACAGAAGTTTGAGGTCTTTGATCATTTTCTAGATTTCAAAGCTTTTGCAAAGAAATAATCTAGGAAGCTAATCAAGATTTTGCATACAGATAATGGGGGAGAATATGTTAACAACCATTTTGAAGAGTTTTGTGCTTTAGAAGGAATCAACATGCAGCATGCGGTTCCTATAGTCCTCAGCAGAATGGTGTCGCAGAATGCAAGAATAGGTCCTTAAAAGAGATGAAAATTGTATGATACACTCCAAATATTTGGCACCTCAGTACTGGGTAGAAGCCATCAACTATGTGTGTTACATCCAAAACTAAGTTCCTCACAAAGTTGTGAAGGGGGTAACTCCTCAAGTTTGGACTGGTTTGAAACCCACAGTTAAGCACTTTCGAGTGTTTGGTTCTCTTGCATGGGCCCATATTCTAGCAAATAAATGCAAAGTTATGGGTCTACAAAGCAAGCCTTGCATATTTTTTAGATATCCAAATGATATCAAAGGTTATAGGCTTCTCCATCCCACCACTCATGAGTTGTTTATTGAGAGGAGTGTTCATTTTGAGGAGAGCTCTTCCAGTTCTTCTCCTACCACTTCTCCATCTACCATCACATTGGAGACTTTGCATCATGATGACAGTTCTTTAGAGGATCTTAACCCTCCTAATATTTATGAGGAGTCTTCTTCCACCACCTCAGATGATGATAGTGATGATGAGGATTCACATTCCTCTTCTAGTAATCATTTAGAGGTTGATGATTCTCCCCCAGATTCTCCAGCCTCAACACCTCTTTGGGATTGAAAGACATTCAAGTTGGAAGGTTATTGGGTTGGTGATCCATCAGAAACAAGAACACAGTCATAGTTTCAACAGGCTCCACATCTCTTTATTGCTTTAGCTTTTGATCCACAATCTTTTCGAGAAGCTTTTGGTGTTCCTGAGTGGGATGTTGCAATGCAAGAATAGTTCAATTCCTTAGAAAGGAATCACACATGGGATTTAGTCCCTCTTCTTAAGGGAAGAAAAAATATTAGATGCAAGTGGATCTATCGAACAAAATTTGTAGCATATGAGTCGATTGACAAGCACAAGGCTCACTTGGTAGCAAAAGGATTCTCCCAAGTTCTTGGGATTGACTACTCTAAAACTTTTTCTCTAGTTGCTAAGATGAATTCCATCTGACTTGTCCTTGCTATAGTTGTAGCACATCATTGGGAAGTTCATTAGATGGATGTGAAGAGTTCCTTTCTTCATGGTGACCTTTAGGAGGAAATCTACATGGAGCAGCCATAAGGGTTTGTGTAGGATCCTTCACTTGTGTGCAGACTTCGGAAGTCTCTCTATGGCCTCAGACAGGATCCTCGAGCTTGGTATGCCAAGATGGACTCCTTCCTTCTAATAGTTGGCCATTAAGCAAATAAATGGTTCATATCAAGTGAAACATGACAAGTTATCCAAGTATAATGTCCTTACAATGACTTTATTAGAATGCTTTGAATCATATACCATTAACAACATCCCACAAAAGGATAATCGGCATGCAGATGCAATGGAAAGCATTGCTTCCCTTGTATCTCCTGGTGATCCTTCTATCGACTTCACATTTGTGGTCCATACAACTACAAAACCATCAATAGACGACAAGATCAAAGAAGCATTATTAACCGATATTGAAAACTCTAGTGAATGGTACACACCAATATTCAACTACTTAAAAGTAGGTACCTTTCCTAAGCCAACAACTAAAAACACCAGAGTTCATCTACGAAAACTCGCATCTAGATACATAATCCTTGTGGACATTCTATATAGATGATCATTTGATGGTCTTTTGCTTAGATGTCTTAAACAATCAAAGATCCCTATAGCCCTTGAGGAAGCTCATGCAGGTGCTTGTGGGGGACATTTTGGAGGAAGATCATTAGTACAAAAGTTAATTTGTATAGGATATTATTGGAGACATATGGAACAAGACTATTTTTTTCATGTTGAGAAATTCCATAAATGTCAAGAGCATAATAATTTGATTCATGCTCCCACTTTTGAGCTTTGTGCCCAAGTTCTTATTTATCCATTCTTGGTTTTGGGTTTGGATCTTATTAGAAAAATATCACCACCTTGTTTTGTTGGACATACGTTTATAATTACCACAACAGATTATTTCACAAAATGGGTAGAAGTTATCCCTCTTTGTTCCACAACTGCTGACGCAATATGTCGTTTCATATTGGAACATATTATTGCTCACTTTGCTCTTCCTTCTGCATTAGTTTTAGATAATGGAACCCCATTTTAAAATAATTATGTGAAGAATTTTTTGGAAAACTTTAATATTCAACATCATTTCTCAACACCATATTATCCATAGTCAAATTTTCAAGCAAAATCAACCAACAAAAGTATTGATAAAATCTAAGGAAAATGGTAAGTAAACCTAACAAAGATTGGCACACTCAGTTAACTTATGTGTTGTGGGCCTATCAAAAAAGTATTAGAACATCTATAGAAAACACTCCCTATAACCTTGTTTATGGTGTCGAGGAAATGATGTCCTTAGAGTTAGAAATTCCTTCCTTGAGAATTTCTCTTAGAGGGCTTATTCATGACACTACCTATAAAGAGCAACGATTGCATCAACTTGAAATGCTTGATGAACAACATATTAATGATCTCAAGCATCTCCAATATTATTCTAAACAAATGCAACGTAGTTATATTGATCATGTCATTCCTCATTCATTTAACAAAGGTGATTTGGTGTTATATGAGAATCAATGTAATGTCAATGTTGCCCTGAATGAAAAATTAAAGTTCAACCCTAATTGATTAGGACCTTACATAATTGATGAAATTTACGGGTCTAGAGCATATACATTAATGGAAATAGATGGTATGCCTCTTAAAGATCCTATCAATGTTGCACATTTGCACCAGTACTATACATAACATCTCCCTTGAATAGTATGTATATTAAAATAGTGATTGTTAGATTAAGTAGATAGTGTTCTATTTTATCTTGTATTGCTTCATTTTTTGACAAACAATCTTTGTGTGTATTGGATTATAGATTAATTATTCAATAAGTTTGGATTATTACTTTAGTTTACATACTATTTTAGTTCATCTTGTGTGTTGTGTTAAGTTAGATCCTTATATGCATGTAATATTCTGAAATTAGATCATAGGTGCATTTAGTTTAACATAACATACTCAATCACAATGTAGTATCTAATGTAAACTAAAACTATTTCAATTAGATCACGTAAAATTAGATCATGGAGACATTTATAAAATATTCTTACTATGACTATTTAATAAATCACATCAACATCTAATTCAACATAAACTTAGAAAACCAAACATGCATACTCATATATTATATGTATATAAAAGGTTCAAGTATATATCATCAATAATACAATGCTAGTGTGGCCTATGGCTTCTAGACTCCTCAGGACTTGGTGGTGGCATCCGACATGAGGTAGTAGAATGTGACTATGATCTACTCATTGATCTCACTAATGTATGTAGGCCATGTACCTCTCCAACTGCTCTAGCCTGAGTATGAGTTTTGTGACGTGCTCCTACTCTATGCATTCTCTATATTCTTGCAATCTAGTAATCCCTCCCTTTAGCCTCGAGACTTCTAATCGTAGGATGGCCTACATCTCACTAACAGTCAGAACTCAAGATGCTCAAAGCTCATCATATGTAGTATGTAGTGCTGAAAGATCTCATATAACTCACTCCTCTCTAGATGCAAATAGGTCGGTGTGTCTCATCGCACCCTTGTAGGTTTCCCTCAACCTCGCAATAGGCTTGAAGAGATCTACATGATGCTTGCAGTAGGTGGGGGCATTTACTCCACCAGTATATCCTCAGCTAGGGGTAAAGGAGGCACCATCTCTGTAGTCACCCGCTGGTAGAGATCTTGCCACTCTCGTGTGGACCCTACAATATGGAAATAATAAAGGACATCAATACACATTATGATATATAAATAACAACCATAAATGTAAAATCATAATAAAAACATGAATAACACATCATCACCTAGGTCTCCAGCCTACTAGTTGGGGTCTCACTATGCAACAATGGATCCCTCCTATGTAGGAAGTGTGGATGGTCTATTACCACTGGCCTCCCCATGCTCATGAGTCTTAGCGCCTATTTCAGCACTAATCGTGCTCTAGTGACTCAAGCAGGAGGTGAATCTCTCCTCTCGGGGGTAGCTGGGGCCTCATCAAACTCATCAAACTCATCACTCACCAGCTAGACATCCTCATCATCATCATCATCATCATCATCATTAGGAAATAAATCTAGTACTCTGACCTCATCCTCTGAATCTCAATCAATGACCCCATCATCTTTATCATCCCCGAGACCTAGAAGAGGTCTTGTGTTGCCTATAGGATGATGCATAGGAAATACATGAGTTGGTTGTGCTCTAGCCCACCACTGCTCGTAGCCCAGCATGGTGCCTACGTCATCAACATCTGACTGGGGGAATTTCATGGTCCTTCTCCTCTAAATCACTAAATTCCACGTCATTGATGGTGAGACGGCGATTGTCTATGAGCCTAGAGGCACTATGTGTTGACCATAGATACCTGGGTCATGGCCTAGGTGCAACCTAAACCTACATGAACTACCACATAACATGATCATAGTAAAAGGGCCTCACTATGTAATCATGTCACCCTAGTAAAAACTAGTCCCGCGGCATCATAACTAGTTGGTGTGTGACATCTTCCCAATGGGGTATCATGAGGTATGGTCTCCAAAGTATATCATCATCCTCTAGATGGTCGAATCTGACCCTCCAATATAATAGATCTCCATTTTTTCATGATCATCTCAGAGGATAACTATAGGCTCATGGATAACCCATGGTTACCACTTTCAAATAACCTGTCAGTATGGTACATGTGGTATGCTCAAGGCATCACACCTGCAAGAATGTACAATGTACTATATTATCTAGCTCCTGGTAGATGAAGTGCTCTAGCATAATATAAATGTGCTAGCATGTTGCAACCCCATGCATATATGGTCTGCTACTACTCCATATCTCAAATAATGTGAATTAGCCCTCCATCCAAGTCTCCACCTCATCTATTAGGAACTAGCGCTAGTGTCATGGTAACAATCATGATGCACCTCAGTAGTGGCAATCACGCGTACAGTATCCATTTCAACTCGATGCAAGGTCCAATGATCTCCTCTCATATGGGATGGCCTAGTAAGTACTTGATGTCCTCTCGCATCTCCTCATATGACCACCCCTCTAATGAATGGATGATATTTTTGCAGATCGGAAACCGCAGGATGTGGTGAACATCCTTTAGGGTGATAGTCAACTCTCTTGTAGGGAGGTGAAAGGTGCATGTATATGTCTCCCACCTCTCTAATAACTCCATAAGCATGGCATCATGGTACCTCATGGGTGGCATGATTCATATCTAAAATAAACCAATCTCATGTAAAATAGCAATCTCCTCCAAAATTTGGTTGATCTGTTCTTGAAGGAGATAAAGCATTATGCCTCCTATATGTTGTCAGGCTCGGGGAGGGGCCTAAAGAATAAAAATAAAAATAAATCATCACTAAAATTTATAAACGTGTGCATTAAATAATTAAAAATACACTACAGTTGCTCTAGGACACTTTGTGACTAACTTAGACATTTGGGCCATTTTTGGACTAGGGGGTCCTAGACACTTTAGCCATTTTTGGACTCTTTACAACAAAGTGGGACACTTTGCGACAAAAGAGGACACTTTGCAACTTTTTTCCAAGGTCCTAAAAGATTCTAGAAATGTATAAAAATATACTATAAATACATAAATGTGAAGATAAAGCCTAGTAGGATCCACTACCATTTGATAGAGCTCACCTCACGCCACCTCATCACACAAAATCACCAGTCGCAGAGGCTTGTACGCTCATCTTCTAGTCATATTCAATCACTCTACACCAAGGTAAATTCTCAAAAGCTAAATTTCAAAATGATTTTCAAAATCACATTATTTTCACTAAAATATACTAAGCATTCTTTATTTTATGTCTTTTTTAAAATCACTTTTCATTCAAATCAACATAATGGGGGCTAATGAACACTTTTTTTGACATTGTTTGTTGCATTGGATTCATAATTCTATCCCTGATCTAATCCAATATATATCAATATGTAGTGTTGTAATTCCAATACCCTATGATAGACATTTACCAAGCAATTCGATGAGGTTGGATGGCTACCCTGATTCCACCTCCATAACGCAAGAAAAATCTAGGAGGCATACATCTACCTTCGAATTCAATTCTCTATAGAAGTCTAATAAGAGGATTTTTGAACTAACGAATTGGTTTTGTAGGATTTGGTTCCTAACATTGTGGTTTTGTAGATAACTATTTTGGGGGCTTTATTCTCCTTACCTGCGAATGAATCCATATGAGTATCCTTTTTATAAATCTTATTGTTCGAGTTCATTTAGCTTGCATATGCACATAGTTTCATATGGCCACTAAAGTGGGGGCTAAATATAGTGTATAAAATTGCATTCCTTTCTAAGTGAAAGTATAATTTCACACTTAGTTTGGACCTATTTTAGTGACCTTGCATTTATGCATTTTAAACCTCATTAATAGGCCCCTAATACCCTTTATTATGCATCCCAAGGCCTATTTTAATTATTTCCCAACAATATAACCCTCATTGAATAAATGCAATTAATTGATTTAATGCCCCAACATAATCTAAGTCTTGGAAATTTAGGTCAGGACCCATTCACCCATGGATGAATGGGTCCCCTTTAAGTTCCTCAATTCATTTTAAAATATGTTTTTGGTGGCATTTCATAGTCCCAAATTCAAATTTTACATGTCATCCATTGGGATTTAATAAACGGGAAATTAGAAAGGAAGCCTATAAAAATCTTTCAATCATTTTACACTAGACAAGAGATAGATTCACATGAGATCACAAGGATTTACACTCAAGAGAAAGGATAAATCAATCCAAAATTCAAATTTTAAGTCTTGGAGCAGCATTCTATTTTTTTTTGTAGGTCTTCAAGCTCATTTTGCTAACAAGATCAAGTATTGTCAAAGATTGATGATAGATGGCTATGGAGGATCACGATGGATTCTAGGTTCTGGGAGATGCACCAATCCATTCAACCAAGCCTAATGACTTGTTTCCTAAGTGGTTCCATCTTCTATTATCATTCTACTTTCTACCTAAAGGAAGGTATTATCATATTTATGATCTATTAGGGTGATTTGACATCTCCCAAAGTAGGTCTTCACCATTGTTCATGTTTCATTTAGGGATCTTATTCTAATACACTTGAATAAGGTTTCTTTTCATTTTAGCTCTTAATAATATTAGACACACTAAATATTAGGGCTTGCACACACTTTCATGTTTTAGATATGTACTTTTCATCAAGGTTTAATTATTGAACTTGGGATTTGACTAAGGCAAACCCATTTCCACCACAAAACAAAATTTTATTTGTAGATTTATCACAAGTATAGATCTAAGAGTGAAGATTCATAAGTGTAGGAAGGAAGTGTAGACAAAGGACTTGGATCTCACTTTTTTATTTTCCAAAAAGGGAAACATGCACCCATTCATGGGTGAATGAGTCCCTGATAGCCTTTCAAAACAAGCTTTTTATGATAGGTGCAAAATATTCAGACCTTCTCATATCTACCCAAATTTTATTGTTTTTTTTTGTGGTATGCTTTAAATTTAAGATCCAAGTGTTAGCTTACATAATTGTGATGATTTACTATTTTTAGTTTTTCTCCCAAAAGCTTTATTTAGGCTAATACCCCTATCCTCAATCATAATGAGATTAGTAGATTCCCTCATCAAGTTGACTCACCCAAGGGTTGTAAGTTAATTATTTGTGTGGATCTCATTTCCTAATGAAATAGGAAGATAGGTCCATATTTGATACCATCCCCTTATTTTCTATCATCCCTATTTTCTATATTTCAGGAAGTAACCACAAATCATGTTAGTCCTGATGCAAGAAACTGTTAGATGACCTTTAACTTGCATAGTATATTTTGATTATACCAGATGGAACCTCAATAACATACAAGGAACCTATTTGACCTAGTCATATTGCCAAGGAAAACCACAAACAAAAATCAAAGAGAAAAAGGTCATGATACATCATCTCTTCTCTCATCACTTGTGGACATCCTCAAGGCATATAGTAACATGACCAAAGATAAATAAATAAAAAGATAAGACAAACTAGAGCAACAAGTCAACAGCCATTTAGATCTTCTTGCCAATCAATGAGTGTTAATATGATAGGATTTTGGATGAGGTATGGTTTCAGGAAATGAAGCATGTCGTATAAGACATCGAGTCTAGTTTCAATGATACAACATATTGTATAAGACAATTGATAGGATTGAGTCTAGTTTCAAGAATGATGTACCTCGTATAAGATATCGAGTCTGGTTTTGAGGATGCAACAACATGTATAAGACAAGTGATACCAGATGGATGATGTCTGGTTTCAGGAAATGAAGCATGTCGTATAAGACGTCAATTCTGGTTTCGACAATGCAACATCCTATATAAGACAGATGATAGGATAAGGATCATTGATGTTGATAGGTACTTATGATTAGGAAACTGATCATTTAGGATTGGATACTAGTTAGTTCATCTATTGTTTCAAGATTTGTTAAGCTTAGTTCTCTATAGGATGTTCTACTTGTGTCTGATCAAAGTTTCAACCTTAGCAAGGGACAGTTTATCATGGGACATGGATAATGATAGAAAACACTTAAGGGACAAACCTAAGCCTTGAGGGCTCATCGATGATGGTCTTGCCTACGTGAATTTGTAGAGGCAACATAGTTCGATTGACCATGACAATGCCAGAGGAATGTAGATTGTGATGGATAGAAATTTTATTATAATAGAACCTAAGGAATAGACCTAGGCCTTAGGGGCTCATAGATGATGGCCTTACCTATGTGAATTCATAGAGGAAACATAGTTTGATAACTTGGACTGACACTATTTTTAGAGTTTTTAACGTTTTCTAATTTTTTTTTTTATTTTTTTATTTTTTTTTTGGATTTTTAAAGGAATATTGGATGTTTTTGGATTTTTTGAAATGTTTTGAAATATTTCTTCTGATATCGTGTGTAAGATCTCATCTAAAAATCTCGGTCAAGGATTTTCCCCCAGTCAAGTATAGGACCAAATTATTTTGGATAAAATTTGATGGGCAATATGTCTTATGAATGGGTACGGAAAGCGGTAGACAATAAAAATCAACAATTCTCATGCCATGAGAAGGGTGACAAAGCTTTATTATGGATCAATGGAAAAAGTGGGATTTTATTATGGAAGGAGATATGTATGGGTTATAATGGGTGGAAGTAAAAAAATCAGATAAAATGATAGTAGATGATGGAGTGAAGACCGACTACACATGGCACTTGTTTGCTAGGTTTTCACCATGGTACCTATCCAAAGTGCCACCAAATTGGTTTTCACTATTCGACATATTATTTCTCTTTATGATTTTTTATTTTCTATTTTTATTATTTTTTTGTGTCATGTGAGATGCATGTTTGCTAGGTTTTTATTAGGGCGGCAATTTTTTTACTTTTCATATTTATGTTTTATTTCTTTTTTTTTTCTTTTTTTTAGATTCTCTAAAGACTAGGTATAGTACTTGTGACTTGGCGCATGTTATTGATGGGCTCTGGTAGCAGTTCACCTTCAGGAGTAGCTAGTTGATAAGCACTAGATCCATATGTCACAGTTATGATGTAAGGACCCAACCAGTTAGGCTCAAATTTTCTAGGCTTCTCTCGATCCATTTAATTCTTTGGATTTTCCTTTAAGACCAATTCATTGATGTTAAAGTGTCTTACTCAAACTCTCTTATTATAACTATGATGAAGACAATTCTAATAATCTTGTAGATTGACCAACATATTTTGTCGTCTCTAATCCAATAACTCTATCTTATGTAATTGGGATACACAATATTCCTCATCATCAATGAACTTTTGCATAGATACTCTAAGTGATGGTAACTCAACCTCGATGGGAAGAATGAATTTGGATCCAAAGATAAGGGAATATGGAGTGGCTCCAGTGGGAATACAGATGTTAGTTCGATAGGCTCATAAGGCAGGATTAAGTTGGATATTCCAGTCATGACTAGCATCATCGACAGTCTTTGTTAGGATTTTAAGGATTTTTTTATTAGACATCTCAGCTTGATCATTACCCTAGGGGTAATACAAAGAAGCAAAATGATGGTGGATATAGATTTTTTTGCATAGTTCATGGACATCATGTTTTTTGAAAGGATGACCATTATTTGTAACCATAGATTGTGAGACATCATATTGGCATATGATATAGTTTAGGATGAAATTGGCTATTTTAATACTGGTAATATAGGTCATTGGGATAGCTTCAATCCACTTCGTAAAGTACTCAATTGAAATGAGGTTGAATTTGAGACCATTGTTGGATGTAGGGTGAGTCTTTCCACAAGGTCGAGCCCCCATTGAGAGAATGGACATGGTGACATAATTGGAGGAATTTCTTGGGTGGGTGTGTGCACAAGATCTCCATGTATCTGGAATTGTTGATATTGCTTAAAAAAGTAATATGTGTCATGTTCCATAATAGGCTAATAGTATCCCATTCACATGAGCTTCTTAGCTAAGGTAGGACCACTAGAGTGAGGTCCATGTATACCATCATGTACTTCATGTAAAGTCATCTATGTTTCATCTAAATCGATACATATAAGGAGGGTGTTTTTTAGGCTATGACAATAAAGGGTATCACCGATGATGATGTATCTAGAGGCTTATTGGATAAAGGTTTTTCATTGATTGGAATATAAGTTGGGAGGAATGAATTGGTCATGTAAATAGCTATAAAGATGTTTATACCATGGAGAATCAAGACCAAAAATTTCATGCACAAGCTCAAATTTGAGGATATCAAATGCAGAGACCAAAATTTATTCCACCAAGAACTCATATTGCGATACATTATTAGGTATATCCAAGAGAGATCTTATGGTGGCCATTGTGTCATTTGCTTTTTTCTAAATCCTTGGGATTTGATTGAAGACAATGACATTGAAGTACTATTCAAAACTATCGACCATACTCTTGTAAGGGGTAGGCTTCTCATCTTTTGTGCCATAATCATCATTGACCTAACAGATAACTAGCAATGAATCCCCATAGACATGAAGGTTCTTGATCTTCCATTTAACTGACATTCAGAGTCGTGCAAGAAATACTTCATAATCAACTATGTTATTGGTACAAGATAATGCTATTTTATATGACTTAGGTATCGAGTCTCCTTGGGGTGTGACAAATAGAATATTGGCTCCAAAACCATGATTTGTGAAACATCCATCAAAATACATTTTCCATGTAGTAGAAGTCTCTATTGTGAAGATTGATTGATCCAGTAAATCAAACACTAATGGATGATTTTTTGTTGTTGGAGTATCTACAAGTTGATCAAATATCACTTGTCCTTTTATTGCACCCTTTTGATCAACATATTATATATCAAACTCACTCAAGATCATTACCGACTTCGCTACTCGACCTGTTCGAGTTGCTTTATTAATTAGATACTTCAATGGATCTATTTTTGCTACTAGTTTTGTCTGATGGTTCAGCATATAATTCTGAATATTTTGAGTGGAAAAAACAACTGCAAGTCATGCTCATTCAATAGGAATGTAGTTAAGTTCATATGCCACAAGTGTGTGACTGATGTATTATATGGATATTTCTCTTCCTTCATCATTATTTTGTGCTAACAAGGCTCCTAATACCGATGACATTATTGATATGTATAGTATTAGATATCTACCATCAATGGGTGGAATGAGAATGGAGGAGATAGTAGATAATCTTTGATTTTTTGAAAGGCCTCTTGACAACAATCAATCCATATGAATGGGACTCCCTTATGAAGCAAGTGTTGAAATGGTTGACATTTATCATCCAACTAAGTTATGAATTTCCATATTGATTGTAGATTTCCTTGTAGACTGTGTAATTGATTTATGTTTTCTAGTGGAGGCATATCCATGATGGATTTTACTTCAGTGAGATCAACTTCAATACCTCAACAAAAGACAATGTGTCCTAGTAGTTTACTAGAGGTTACCCAAAAAATACACCTTTTTGGATTCAATCTGACCTTATATTCTTCCAATCTTTTGAAAATATTTTCTAGCATGGTTAAATGATTGTCTCTTAATAATGACTTTTCTAACAATTCATCCACATAGCATTCCATGAGTGTATACATATAATCATGGAAGATTGTAGTCATAGCCCTTTGATATATTGCTCTAGCATTCTTAAGGTTGAAAGGCATGACATTCCAATAGTAGGTACCCCAAGGACAAGTGAAAGATGTTTTATGTTGATTTTCAGGGGAAATTATGATTTGATTATAGCCTAAGAAACCATCCATGAGTGATAGCATTTCATATCCCACTATTAATTCTACTATGATGTAAATTTTTGGCAACGAGAAATCATCCATAGGACAAGCTTTATTTAGGTCTTTGAAATCTATGCAAATTTTGATCCCTCCAATTGGTTTTTTTATAGGTACAATATTGAAAATTCACTTTGCATAGTCTATAGGTCAAATGAAATCAACATCTAGTAACTTCTTCAGTTCTGCTTTCACTAAGAGTGCACTCTGGGGATGCATTTTTATCAACTTTTGTTTGACGAGTTAAGCATTTGAGAACAATGGAAAATGATGCAAAACCAACTCAATATCTAACCCAGGCATATCAGCATATGACCAAGTGAAATTTTTTTGTCTCGCTGAAAAGAAACTGATGAATTATGATTTTTTTAGTGATTGTCAAAGATGCTGCAAAGTGAACAATTCTAGGACTATCATCAATACTGATGTGTATTTCATCTAAATTTTCTATGAGTAATGTTGATCTCTCTTGTCTTGTAGGTATCCTATCAAACCCTCTATCCTTAGGCACCTTAGGGAGGTTTTCACCCTCAAATACGTTCTTTTTACTTTTTCATGGTCTAAAGGCACCTTTCGGTTTTCACCTAGAGACCTATTCTTTTTTGTTTTATCATTTTTGTGAGTAGAGGGTGAAGTAGACTCTCTAAATTAAGTTGTGTTATAAATTTATATGATGAATCAAACTTTGTGATCCCCACTTGGTATTCCTTCTCAAAATCCCATAAACTTGGCTATTGCTTCATCGTTTTCAAATATGTCTAAGCTCAGAGGTCCTTGTTGATCCCAATCTATCAATTGTGGGTAAACTAGGGTAAGTCACATTCAGTATCAGTATAGCTCAAGGATAGGGAAAATATGGCAAATACGAATGTATCGTCAGGATACCAAAAGGTCTCAATCCAAGCTCGGCCATCGATATGTTTGGGTTTGAAAGGATTGCTATCAATACTCTTCTTAGATGTCTCAATGTCATTAGAAGTGTTAACGTTTTTATTCGAAAGTAACTTAGTATGAGGAGGACTCACTTTTAATGGTGTGTACCCTAACCCTTTGGTCCTTGGTAACTTAGGAGGATATAGAGGTTTTTTCATTTCATTCATGTGTAATCCAAGTCCACTATGTCTTTCATAACATTTTTGTTTCATGCTCTCAAAACCTTTTCCATATTTCTCAACTAGTATTTGTGCAAGCTCGATGTCTTCTTCATCCTTATAGATCCATGTAGAAATGTCCTCACCTAGAGTTTCCTTACTTATCTCACCCCACTTAGTGAAAGTAGTGGGATGGTTATGTGTGATGACTTTAGGTTCCTTTTGGATGGGACAAGGTTTCCCATAAGACTTTGGTGATGCAGGTAACTTACCAATGTAATAGGAATCCTCAATGTTGCATTCTCCACATCCTGTGTCATGGATCGAGACCTTAGATTCGAAGGGAATAGTGGATGGAATGGACAGTGTGGATAAAGTGGAAGGATCAATGTAATGAGATGAGGTGGAAAGTGAAGCTTCTTGATTGATGGGAACTTGGTGTTCAGGTGTTCCTTTTAGATTGTTGCAATACTGGAAGGGATTGGGGTCACCTATGATTTTGATTTCGGTGCCATTGTAAGGAAACTTAAGACATTGATGGTAGGTGGATGGGACAACCTTCATGGAATAAATTCATGAATGATCGAGGAGAAGGTTATATGATAGGTCCAAATCTAGGACTTGGAAAATTGTATTTTGAATGGTTGGTCCAACTCTTACAAGAAGTGCAATCACACCTTTGGAAGAATGTTCTACATCATCATAAGCCCTTATGATAATTTTCAGATGTTTCTATACAAGCTTTAGAAAACCCAATGTTTTAACCAATTTTAAGGTGCATATATTCAGACCTACTCCATTGTCTACCAATACTCACCTGATTTTGTGTTTGTTAATGTATACCTCAAGGTGTAATGGATCATTATGGTTAGGTCTTTGTGTAGGAAGGTCTTGCTCAAAAAATGTAACGTGATGGGTATTAGCCAAGTACCCTACCATGGTCTAAAATTGATTAGCATTTCACTCTGTGGGGATGGAAGTCTCTTGTAAAGCTTTGTCCAAAATGACTTTATGTTCAAAAGATATGTGGAGTAACTCAAGAATGGATATCTATATGGGAATTTTCCCTAGATTATCTAGGAGATTGTATTGAGTTTTTGGTTTTGGATTGGAAGTGGCCCCTTGCAAGGTCACTTTAGAGCTCCGGGTTGTAACGACACATTTTGTAATTTTCTTAATGGTAATGGTAGACACATTAATGTCAAAGGATTGAATGTTATTAATGATATACTCATATGAAACATTGGTATAATTGGCTTGGTTATTTGTATTAGTCCCTAAAATTGAGGCTTTTCACCAACCCATGATCTTGTAAGGGATTTTTGAAATGGTATGATCTATATTTGAGGACCATTGTGAATTGTCTATGGATATGTCACCTTATTCAATGAGATCCGGAATAATGTTCTTCAATTTATAACCTATGGATGTCTTATGTCCCTTGGTTTGGTGACATTCACAAAAGTCATTATCATTCTACCAAGATGGTTTGAAAACCCCTAGGTCATAATGTTTAAATTTTAGAAGTTGGATGATATTTGATTACAATATTTTCTTCAAAATAAATTCAATGGATTCCCCTAAGGGTGTATATGTTCATCTCTATGTATTATTTCTTGGAGGACCTAATTGTTGTGGATTGTTTTGAACTACATTTGTCAATTGATCATGACTTGTTCGTTGTTGGTTGTTTCATGTAAAGGGACCTTTGATATGTCACCTTGTTCAATGAGATCTTGAATAGTATTCTTCAATTTATAACATATGGATGTCTAATGTCCCTTGGTTTGGTGACATTCACAAAAGTCATTATCGTTCCACCAAGATGATTTGAAAACCCCTGGGTCATAATGTTTAACTTTTGGAAGTTGGATGATATTAGATTACAATAGTTTCTTCAAAATCAATTCAATGGATTCCCCTAAGGGTGTATATGTTCATCTCTATGTATTATTTCTTGGAGAACCTCATTGTTGTGGATTGTTTTGACCTGTGTTTGTCAATTGATCATTACTTGTTGGTTGTTGGTTGATTGATGTAAAGGGACTTTGAAATGAATGGTGGGGTGAGATTTTTTGATCACTTTAGCATCAACTACCCCATCATTTGAGATATTCTTGTTTCTAGACCAAAATTTGTTTTTTTCATTAGAAGTGTTTTGATTTTCTTTGAAGATTTTGACCAAACCTTTTGCAAGAAATTCCTTCTCAATGGAGACACCATTTTCAATGATATCCTCAAAGGTATTGCAAAAATAGATTTGAATTTGGTGGACTAGTTTTGTATTAAGAATTTCAACAAAGATATGGACCAATTGCTTTCCAGGTATTGACAAGGACATTTTCTAGCCATACTTCTCCACCTCTAGAAGAAAGAGGTAAATGATTCCCATTCCTTTTGTTTGGTTGTACACAATTTTTCAAGGGTCATATCACTTTCAATGTTGTAGGAGAAGTGTTTGATAAAATTATCAGCTAGTTCATTCCATGTTATTATCCTAGCAGTTAGATGTGCAAAGCACTCTAGAGCTTGCCCTGAGAGGCTATGTGGAAATAATCTAATCAAGTATGTGTGGTAAAATGTGACATCCATGCAAGCAGTATGAAAATCTCTCATGTGTTCTACTAGATCTCCCTTTCCCTTGTATTTGTTGAAGTTTGGCACATTGAAATGTTGAGGAAAAGGTGGCATGTATATGCTTCGATCAAAGGGATATAGACATAATTCCTCAATGGAGTACATTTTCTTTTTCCCGCTCACTCTCATGTTAGAAATTTGTTGTTGCAATGTTTGAAATTTATATGCTAAAGTGTCCATGGGTGATGGTGGCATGATTGGTTGATTTTTCATAGAAGGATTGGTGTTTGTGTTGAATGTGTTGAGGTGATTGTATGATGAGGATGAATTTTGATTTTGGGAATTGGATGTGAATGTTGGATTTGGATTGATGTTTTTTTGGGAAGTATTTGATTGCTTTGTTGGAAGTGAGAGGTGAAAATGGTATTGGTATGGTTTGAGGTGGATTTTGATTCATTTGTTGGTATTGTGGTATGAAATTGGGATTTGGATTGATGTTTTGTTGTGATGGAGGTGGATTGGTATTCAAATTTGACCCAAAAGACATGTTTGTGTTTGGTGTAGTGTTGGTCATTTGGGGTTGTAATTTTTGGTGTGACAATATGAATCCATTGTGTCTTGTTTGGTGGGTTTGGATTTGTAACATTTTTCCCCATGGAGATAGTATTGGTTTATGGTGTGTAATTTTGAGATGATGAGGTGCTAAATGGATTTGCAAGGGATGTATCCATAGTGAACTGGATGATGTAGCAAATGGATTTGCAAATGAGGGACTTGGTCCATGAGATGTTGGAGTAGGTGGTATGTTAACAGTTATCGTGTTATGTGTAGTTCCCCCAAGTGGCATACTAATGTGCATCTTTTTTCAAGTGGGATTGGTTTGTGGAAGTGTGTTATGGACTTGACCTTGAGTTTGTGGTGTTCTCTCTAAGATTTTGAAAGTGTCAAAACCAACAGGAAGTTTGGCTCCATTTTTAGCAAGTGTTAGAAAATATCTATCAGGATTTTCTATGACAAGTTCCTCTATGATACACAATATCCTAGGATCATGGGAAGCATTACCAATTTCTTCTTGGGTTAAACCTTTTTTTACCTCATGTAATGTAAGATTGACAAATGGATTTTCAATTTGAGGTTGTGATGTTGGTGGTTGGTTTGAAGATGACCCAAAGTTCATGGTGCTAGTTCGATTAAAGTTGGGGTCATTTGAGGATCCATATCCTTTCATTTCCTTTGTGACCTAGTGAGGACCATATAATACTCGTGAACTTTTGGTTTTTGGTATTTCTATTTTTTTTGGATTTTGAGATTTCAGGATGAATGCAAACTAAGGATGGAGATGCAAGATGACAATGATACTAAGCTATATTTTTTAGGATTTTTGGATATAAGAATGTAAGATGGAAATGTAATTATGAGTATTCTTTGGGATATGCAAAGTGATAATGAGGCTATGACTATGCTTGGGATATGGAACTTTGGGCCTTAAGAAGGGATGCTAAGAAAACTATGATGACCTAAGGTAAAAAATATAAATGCCAAGACCTCAAGAGGATGATAACCAAGATGATGATGATTGGATAAAAGGTGAACCCAAACTAGAGACATTAGTTTTAGTCCCAACCTAAGGATAAGATAAATGGAAGACGATAAGGCCAAGCCACAAAAATATGCAACTAAATTCTGATCAATGGTTTGATAATCTTCCTAATCTCAAGACTCAAAGGTTATGATGAATAAGAAAAGATGGAAAATGCAAACTAGGACATGCAAGCTAAACTAAGGAAAATGGTAAAATGTATTGAATGTAGAAGGTAGATTGAATAGGTCTCGGATCTGACTATATGGTCACTGTCTAAAAGGAAACTAAAATTTGGATGCATAGGTATTTCCCCAAAATTTTAAATTATAATAGATACAGTGCACGACCCAACAGATGTAGTGCAATATCAGTCAATTGTGGTGCATAGGCAAATGCGAGTTTTTGGCTTTCTAGGTTTTTCTGACATATATAGTGTTATGTCTAAAAATTGTGGTGCTATATCTAACAATTGCGGTGTTCTAGTTTTTTATCTAAAATTTATGTTTTCAGGTGGTTTTCTATTTTGGGTAATTTCCAAATTTAATTATAAAACAAAACAAACACAAGAGAAGATAGATTTGGCTATTTTGAATGTTTGAATCTTTTGAAAGTGAAGTATTTTACAAGTTTTCTTCTATAAAACTCACTAGGCCTTGGTTCACAAACAATATAAGCAAGCACAACCTAGCTAGTAGTAATAGGTTATCTCCTATAGTGGGCTTACCACACCTTTTGGGTGCTTTTAAATACAAGTACAAGGAGTGGATAACTAGGGTATGCCAAGGTCATGTACCACCTTAACACCCCTCACCTTGAAAGAATGAATCCCAATAAGGAATCGTGTCAACTCAACCAAGCATCGTATGTGGTAAGTAACTTATCATGATGATACTATCACGAAGCACCACAAATAGCAAATGGCCAGAAAGGTCCTAGGCATCTAAAATAATGGTTCATAGTGGAGGAACTTTGAAGAATACCATGACCTAGTAGCAATGTGAGACTGAAGTCTCTAATCTGCATTTGGAATCACCCAAGACCACAAGACCCACCCCCTAGGGTACATGTGGATTGAGCTTACCTTTCAATTTTTGCACTTTCATATAGTGTACTAGAGGTATAAACACTGGGGTTCATTCCCTAGGGTGAAACTCCATATGCATGCCCACCCTACTCAAAATAAAAATGGAAAGCTTGTGTATTTCTCTTTCTCTTCACCTAGGAATCGTATGTAGCACAAGGAGAGAGGATACTTTAGAAAAACACACTTTCAGTAACTAACTCACATGTGTTCAAATGCACAAAACACATAAAACACTTGTTCTTTTTAAGCACCAACTCCAAATATTCCTATTTTAAAAATCACAAACACACAATGGAACTTGCAAGAAATTGGATTAGTAGTTTAGTTCAAAGTCTTCTCCCAACATTTGACACACAACTGAAAATTAACTATCAATAAACAAAAATCTCTACCCTATTGGATGTAAAAAGAAAAAGAATGAAAAACTCAATTTTATACCCTCCTTTTGCTTGATAGTCAAATGTGGTGCTAGATCAGATAAATGTGATGTTTCAAATACTAGTTGTGATGTAGATGCATCACAGAGTTTGACAATTATGGCTCATAAAATGATGAATGTGGCACTAGAAAAGGTGAATGTGGTTCTGGAAATGATGACTATGGTGCTAGATTTGACAAATGTGATGTTTGATGGAACAAATGCAGCACAAAAATCTATAGCTAAAAAATCACAAAGATCTGACAAAAAATAGAAAATCTAATCATGTAGATGATGTAATCTCAATGTCAAAATGTTAGAAAAATAACCAAATCCCTATAAGATGATCAAAAACAACAATAATGAATCAATTATGAAATTCGCAAGATCATACTCAAATGCGACATTTTGGGCGATAAATGCGGTGTAGCAAACCTCGCATGCATCACTTCAGATGACAATTGTGACATTTGGATGAATTATTGTGGCATTGTGCAGAATGATTTCAGCGCACACCTCAAACTCAAAATTTCTCAAAAATTTCACAAAACCTAGTTAGCTCACATCGGGTTCACCAATTTGTAGATATGGAAAATCAAGAGAAAAGCATGAATCATCGATAGAAACCATAAAACTACCTAAATTCAAGCCATAGAGACCCTAATCTAACAATGAAGCACAAGATGGCAAAGGAAATTAAAATAGTAAAGCAAAAAAACCTTAGATCCAATGCTAAAGTTGATTCTCCTCCATTTCTCTTCTCAATTTTGCTTGTTTTCTCTCAGATATGTAGTGTGCAAGATATATGATAAGCTCAATGTAGATGTAAGATAGCAAGATCTTAGATGAATGATAGAAAAATATTGAAGATTGTGGTTTCTCAAGATGAATGATTGAAAGAAAATTCTCAAAAAATGTGCTTAACCTTGAAATGGAATTGATAGCTTACTTTTATAGAAATCCAAATCAAATAGATGGTGAGGATTGAGTGATGATGTAACATGATCAATGGTGGATATTGATTGAGAGAATAATATTTAGTAAGAGCAATTAATTATTGTGGTATAGGCAAATGAATTGAATGATGGATAGGGATAGATGAATTAAATAATTACAATAATTATTTAATTTAGGAGGTGGTGAATGAATAATTAAATAATTAAAAAATATATTTAATTATAGAAGAGAGAGATAAATAATTAAATAATTAGGAATAATTATTTAAAGATAGATGAAAAGAGGTATAAATAATTAAATAATTAGAAACGTTTATTTAATTATAGAAGAAAGGAGATGGTAAATAATTAAATAATTAGAAACAATCATTTAATTATAGAAGAAAATGAACTATGTGAATAATTAAATAAATAAATAATTATTTAATTATAGACAAAAAAAAGTAATTAGTGACATAATTAAATAAATAAGATTTATTTAATTAATTTGAGAAGAATAATGATAAAAATGAATTAATTAAATAATTCAAAATAATTTTATTAATAGAAGAATATGGCTGGAAATAATCAAATAATTAAAATTATTTAATTATGTAGAAAAGACTCAAATTAGTGAGAAAATGTTGCTTGCAGGGTCGGGACATTTTTCAATGTGTATACTATTATTTATTCATTAGTTGGGAGAATTCATAGAGCAATTGCAAAATAAAATTGAGGAGATTTTGAAGACTAGATTATGTAGCTAAAATAAATAAAAAGTTTCCCAAATGATTAATCACCCTAGAAAATTTGCTCACTACTAATGATGCAAAAGGAGATTATGTCAAAATAGGAAAATATATGTAGCCAAAAGGAAGTGGACATATTGATTCATCTTTTTGCAAAATATGATGAGTTCATGACATGAAACTAAGAAGAATTGAATGCGTACAAAAATATATTGTTCAACATATTATTGAACTATATGTGGACTCAAAACCCATCAATAAAAATTTAAAATTGGTCGATCCAAGGCTCGAACCCTTTATGAAGCAAGAGCTCACCAAATTGATTGATCTGAAGACCATATTTCCTATGAAGCAATCTACTTGGGTATCAAATTTCACACCAGTCAAAAATAAAATTAGAAAAATTAGGCTCTATGTAGATTTCAAGGATCTTAAAAAGGTATCACTACAAGATCATTATTCCCTTCCTTCAAGGGAATAGATATTGCAAAAAAATTGACTTTAAGCACTTTTATTTACTAGATAAGTTTTATGATTACAACCAAATATAGGTTGAAGAGTAGGATTGATACAAAACAACATTCACTACTGAATAGGGAACATATGCATACACCAGGACGGCGTTAAGTTTTTCAAATAAAGATGCAATATTTTAAAAGGTCGTGGATATTGAATTTAGTGAGATGATAAACAAGATTATCCTAATATACTTGGATGATCTCATAGTACTCTCAAAAAAGGAGAATCACTTTGAGCATTTGAAACAAGTATTTTAGAAATATCAAGAGTTTGGTATCTCTTTGAACCCCAAAAATATGTCTTTAGAGTCCCTCGAGGCAAACTCCTTGGGCGTGTTATATCCAAATAATGGATATAACATTCAAATAGAGTGCAAGCCATTATCAACTTATAAATCTAGTAAATAAGAAAGTTAATTCTTTCCTTGGAAAATTTAGCTTTGAGGGGAGATTTATTTCTAATTTTTCTAGTTTATTGAAACCTATAGCACTTTTACTCAAGAAGGATAAAGCGTTCAAATGGACTATTGAAGGGAGGGAGGCTTTATAAAATACCAAACGTGCAATATTAATAACTTTAGCTTTGGTAAACCCTAAATTTTCAAAATATTTTGTAAAGTATGTTTTGGTGGTGACCTATTAGCCTCATTTTAATATCACAAAATTTAAACTTTTTGTGCCAAAAGACAAGTGTTGCCATGCATCAAACAAATTTATTGAGTTGATTCTAGTTGCAAAATGATAGTGTCACATGTTTACCATTCTAAACATTGTATTTATCTAGTTGAAGTGGCATTGTTTATCTGGTTTGTGTAGAAAGGTATGTCGGTTTGAAGAAAAATCAGCATTCATTTTAGCCAAAAACCCTTAAAAGCAGTTGCACAATGTGGTAAATTATGAAAAATAATTATATTTAAAATCTTGTGAGGGTTAGAATGAAATAATTCTATAAGGACGTTCCTTAGGCTATTTAAAGTAATGTGGAAAATTCTCAAATCAAAACTCTTGTTTGTTTGATGGTACTAAACTATCAATTTTTCACCAAGCAATTTATAGAAATGAATAAATCAAGACTTTTGTCAAAGTTAAACCAAATAAACTGGCAGTGAAGCAAAGATATGAGTCTAATCAAAAGATATGATTTTTAAAAAATTGTTAGCAATCACAAAGTGAATTTTTTAAATCATTATAAAATTATGTTGAAAAAAATTGTTTGTTGGCACTTTCAAAAGGTTATAGAACTTGTGGGTTCTCCATACACACCTTTCATAACCAAATTGATGTTCTAAAAGAGAAGTCTTTGAAGGTGAAGGTTCAAAATTTTGCAACTTCATAACCAACTATAGAGCCAATAAGCATTTGTCAAAAGCATAACTCACAACTCACAAGTCAAAATTTATTTAATGGTTTGAAGTGAGCCCAAAATACAGATGAAGCCATCTTGAACTCAAGATAAAAATTTATAAAAAGAATAAATTTTGATTTTGATAAGTCGTGAGTTGTGAAAAGCATCCAAAGTATTGACAAAGTTATTTTGAAGCTAAAAAAGATTTGAGAAAAACATAATTCATAAATCACAACTCAAAAGTTAATATATTAGATGATCTCATAGTACTCTCAAAAAAGGAGAATCACTTTGAGCATTTGAAACAAGTATTTTAGAAATATCAAGAGTTTGGTATCTCTTTGAACCCCAAAAATATGTCTTTAGAGTCCCTCGAGGCAAACTCCTTGGGCGTGTTATATCCAAATAATGGATATAACATTCAAATAGAGTGCAAGCCATTATCAACTTATAAATCTAGTAAATAAGAAAGAAGTTAATTCTTTCCTTGGAAAAATTAACTTTGAGGGGAGATTTATTTCTAATTTTTCTAGTTTAGTGAGACCTATAACACTTATACTCAAGAAGGATAAAGCGTTCAAATGGACTATTGAAGGAAGGAGGCTTTATAAAATACCAAACGTGCAATATTAATAACTTTAGCTTTGGTAAACCCTAAATTTTCAAAATATTTTGTAAAGTATGTTTTGGTGGTGACCTATTAGCCTCATTTTAACATCACAAAATTTAAACTTTTTTGTGTCAAAAGACAAGTGTTGTCATGCATCAAACACTTTATCAAGTTGATCCTAGTTGCAAAATGATAGTGTCACATGTTTACCATTCTAAACATTGTATTTATCCATAGTTGAAGTGACATTGTTTATTTGGTTCATGTAGAAAGGTATGTCGGTTTGAAGAAAAATCATCATTCGTTTTAGCCAAAAACCCTTCAAAGTAGTTGCACAATGTGGTAAATTATGAAAATAATTATATTTAAAAGCTTGTAAGGGTTAGAATGAAATAATTCTATAAGGACATTCCTTAGGCTATTTAAAGTAATGTGGAAAATTTTCAAATCAAAACTCTTGTTTGTTTGATGGTACTAAACTATCAATTTTTCACCAAGCAATTTATAGAAATGAATAAATCAAGACTTTTGTCAAAGTTAAACCAAATAAACTGGCAGTGAAGCAAAGATATGAGTCTAATCAAAAGATATGATTTTTTAAAAATTGTTAGCAATCACAAAGTGAATTTTTTAAATCATTATAAAATTATGTTGAAAAAAATTGTTTGTTGGCACTTTCAAAAGGTTATAGAACTTGTGGGTTCTCCATACACACCTTTCATAACCAAATTGATGTTCGAAAAGAGAAGTCTTTGAAGGTGAAGGTTCAAAATTTTGCAACTTCATAACCAACTATAGAACCAATAAGCATTTGTCAAAAGCATAACTCACAACTCACAAGTCAAAATTTATTTAATGGTTTGAAGTGAGCCCAAAATACAAATGAAGCCATCTTGAACTTGATAAAAATTTATAAAAAGAATAAATTTTGATTTTGATAAGTCATGAGTTGTGAAAAGCATCCAAAGTATTGACGAAGTTATTTTGAAGCTAAAAAAAATTTGAGAAAAACATAATTCACAAATCACAACTCAAAAGTTAATGGTTGTGAAGTTGCCTCAAACAACCAATGACTAAAGCTTTGCACAAAAAGAAATACTTATTACAACTACCCAAAAAACTCAACACTTATACAGATTTTCAAAGCAAGGAGAATACTATTAGTGATAGCAGATTTCCACAATCTATGTAGATTATTGTATAAAATTTCTGGATTAGATAGCCTATATATATAAACCTTCTTTTATAATTGTCTATATGTATTTTTGGTTTTATATTCATTTTTTGTTTTTTGTTTGTATGTTTGGTTGTGTTTTGTTATTTTTTTTAATATGTATGTATATACATACATATATATTATCTTATATTACTTCCTTTCTAATTTAGTTTGTGGTTTGATGTATTTGGTTGTTTTTGGTTGTTTGTTTTTATGTATATTTGTGCTTATATTTTTTGGTTGTATGTTTATTTTTCCTTTTATTGATTGTCTTCTTTTAATTGGTTCTTTCTTGCTTCCTTTGTTTGTTTTTCTTCTCTTTGGTCTTGTTATCAAGTTGGTCCATCTTGTCTCCTTGAATTTTGTTGTCTAGACACTCGCTCCCGCCGCCCCCTTCTCTGCTTCTCCTCCTCTCTCCCCCTTTTTATTCCAATCTTGGTCTGCAGCTATTCATTTTATCCTTTTGCTCTCTTATCCTGATAATAAATCACAGAGTGTGAATTGAAACATTAATGCAAAAATTCAAACACAATCTAATCCAAAAAACTTATGCAATAAAAGAAAATACTATGAAAACCAATTTTACACCTACAAATACACTTTGAAAATATAAAGAAAAACTCACAACCTTCACCAACATCCCCTCAACCTTTACCTACAGACCTCCATGTAAAACATGGAAGAATTGACAAGCAATAGGAACCGTTTGACCAAAAAATCCTCAAAAATATGTCATCTCATGGAATGCAATGATTGCAGGGTATTATTCACGAAGTGGGTTTGTTGAAAAGGTTTAGAAACTTTCGAATAAATGTACTTTGTCGGTGTAAAACTGATTTTCACAATCTTTGGCAGCATTCTCCTTGCGTATGCCAAACAAAAGGTATGGCGTCCATCAAAGCATAAGGCAATGGGGATTTGGTCAGATATTATTGTTGTGAGTGCACTAATAAACAAGTACCCAAAATGTGGAAGTATTGACGTTAAATGAACTGTTAACATAATATCATGGAGTCCAGATCATTTGCAGAGAGGAAATCAAACCGACAGCATTGAAAATTGTATGATCAAACTTCAATTTCCAATAAATGTATTGAAAATTGTATGATCAAACTTCAATATCCAATGAAACCAACAGTTTACTTGCTAGATTTTGATATGTTCAGCAAGAGTTGATATGTCGTAGATCATTAGCTAATGAAATTCCAAAATGGATTATTAGTGACTTTTTTGTTAAACTATCTTCATAACGTGCAGAATAAAGCTATGGTGTGCAAGCACAGACAAGTCATGTAAGTTGTTTTCGAAATTGTCGGTATACAAGATGTTTTTATTGAGAATAATGGAAAGACAATAGACAAGTCATGTGAATTGTTTGACAAAATGCCACAACATTCATGCACTTGAATAGCTACAGTCTTTTTCTAATTGTGAAAGAAATGTTTCTGTGCAAGATGAGGAGAGGATAAGATTTATTTAAGTGCCACAGGAAAGTCTCTAACAGATTTGATGATATCTCTCATAGAAAAAGAATGTTCAAAGGCCTCAACCCTTCTATACCCATGTCACATTTGGTTAATATTGGTAATCTATCAAAATTGAGCACTCTACAAGCCATAGCAAATCTCATTGAGTGTATTTGATTACAATTACAAGCACAAAAATGTTTTAATAGAGAAAGTGAATAGTTTAATATCTAATAGCAATTATATTATTGGCCAGTGACTAATTAAATGATATATATTTTTGGATGTAAGGGTTATAGTAGGTCTAAATTGACTACATATCTTAAGGAAACATTATGGTAAAGGGTCGTAGTAGGTCTAAATTGGTTACATATCTTAAGGAGACCTTGTCTTGTGAAAAAGAAGATAGCAAAGAAAAAGGTTGAAAGCAACCAAAGGTTCTCAAATTTATTGTGTCTTACCAAAAAAATTAAAGTAGGAAAGAGCTGGATAAAAAGAAAGAAGATCAAATAAAACAAGAGTAACTTATAAGATGTATGGCATCTATCAATGAATTGAATGGACAAGTAACCCTCATAATGAAATTTCATGTTGCCAATAAATAATTTGGATAAGAAATAATTTTGTACTCTCTTGGTATAAATGCGTGTATTCAAGTATTATCCCAAGAATCCTAAGAATTTTAATATGGATGATGTGTGAATTGTTATACTATTAAGGAGAAAGAATTACATATTGCAAAGGAGCTCAAAAAATAGGGTGCAATTTGAAGATATTGCTTGGCTGGGAATTTGTATGGAATATCTACAAAAGTAGTATAATAAAGAGCAATCTTAATTTTTAGAAGAGAAAAATATCCTTGTTTCAAATATTACAAGAAAACTAGCATGTATATCTAATCTTGAAGAATATATCAATTCATGGGCTAATTTAGGGGCAAAACTCTAGGAAAGGTTGGAACATATATAAGACAAGAAGAGAAATATTGAAAGTGAATTTATTTAAAAAGATGGGAAAGTTTGATGTTAGGAGAAGACAAAGTGCCCACCCTAACAAAATTCATAACTTGGTCTATTTTTTAAGTTGTGGGTTTCAAGTCGCCTTTTTGAAAAATTAACTCATATCATTATTGTAATTTGAGGTTAGAAAATGAACCTTATTTCTTGAAACGTTAAGTAAAACATAACTAGATAAGGTTTATTATTTTTTAAACTATTATGTTTCAAAAGGTAATTATGAAATAAGTTACAGGTGGTTATCAAGGGGAAGCTTATAAATACAAGTCTATTTTTCTATTATAAAGGGGGGACTATTATGGAGGAATTTTGGAAAAAAAATTGGAGACTTTAGGGCTCACACTTTGTATAGAGGGTTTTTGGAATTGTATGATTTCACAAAGATAATAAAGAAAGCATTTGGATCATATGTTTTGAATGTACTTCTAAGTTATTATTTCTTATTTTTCATGTCAAATTGATGATCCATTTTTTCTTCATGGAAATTATTGGTTGCTTGTTGAAACATTTATATCAACCATGTAAATGATGTAATGAAATACAAACACATCTTGGTGTCTTAGTTTGAATGTGCTAAAGAAACCTATCTCTTTATGTGTTGATAATTGTGATCCTTCTTTCATCATTGCATATCAAAACATATACTACAGTGAAATCCATCATACAAATCTATGGAAAATATTTTTTTAATTTTGTGATGAATCTTTGATAGTTTTAAATAATTTTATGAAATCCAAGTAGGTATTTGTGTCTCCACTGCTAGGGTTCAATAAATCGTTTTCTTTCTTTTTTTCCTTTCCCTTTATATAATTTTAGGTTAAAAGTACACAAAAACCTTTAAAACCCTATTGTACAAGGGACTTGCCTCTCTCAAATACAAAGGAAATTTGTTAGTCCAGTAATAAATTATCAAATTGTTGGAACATTTGTCATTGATCGTTGGGTGATCCGTATTGAAATCTATAGTGACAAATCTATTTACCAATAATTTTTTGGTGACTCTACTAGGGAATGAAAATTGCTCATGCATTTGGTTCCTCAAAAATCTAAAGATACCTCCCTTAGAATGAAATTTGGAGACTCTATAAAAGTGAGATACCCAATGTCATGTTGAATAATACAACTGAGAGGGGGGGTGAATCAATTGTCACAAAATTAAACCTTTAATTCAATCACCGGAACTAATCCATAATATTGCTTAAATGATTAATCATCAAATGACAATGCAAAAACTTAAATCCAACACATAAACACAATAACACTATATTTACGTGGAAAACCCAATAAGGGAAAAACCATAGTGAGGATTAACTCACACTATAGAGAATATCAAAACCAATTACAAAAAGGCTCACTACTTGAAACAAGGCTCATTGCCTGAGATAAGGACTCACTATCTGGAACAAGGACTCACTATCCAACAGGGCTACAACCCGGAGGGTTCACTGCCACAAAGATACAAAGAAGACAAAGAAGACTTGTTATAGAGAGACTACAATCTCAATGCAACAAAGGATTCCACCACAATTTCTAACACACATGCATGAATGATAAAGTTCGCCTTCTACTCACTACATCCAGAAACTCAACATTAAGCTTCACATTGATCTGCCACACTCTCAACACACACACTCATAGAATAGAATCAATGTCACATAAGATTTCACTTTCTATTTTATCTTTTTCACTCTTCTTCTTCGCTCTTACCTCTTCCTCTCTCGTCTTTCACCACCAATTCATCTTGCATTTATACCATCTTCAACTTTGAAACATATCCAAAGTCAGCCATCCAAATTCAAATTCAAATTGGGTCAGCACCAAAACATCCTAGGGTGGATTTAGAATGAGGGTGACCCAAACACATGCTTCAAGGGACCCAAAAAATATCCAACATGCTTCATCATCCTCAAAAGTAGTATTTCACACAAGGTCAGCCAAACCAATTTAAAACACATAAAACCATTAAACGAATCTTCCAAATGTCAAAACTATCTTCAATAGAATCAAGGCAACACAACTCTAGAACTACAATTCATAAGAATTCATCAAAGAGAAATCCGTACCAACAACATTTCTCTCGAGCCTCAACTAGAAACACGGAAAACCATAGTTCACAACTGGTGAACACAAATTGTACTGTACAAATCGGCAACCAAAAATCTAGATATAGCATCTACTAACAACCATGAACAACATATCTAAACCACACAACCACAGGAGAAAATCCAAACCAAAACCTAGAGCAACCACTGAACACATGCAACATCTCTTTATTACAATTTTCTCAATAGCCTCGACATATACAGCCAACAGCAACTAGTAATAACCAGTTGATTGGTTGACATCAATGACAACACCTGCAAACTTTCCATGACACCTTCAATCTTTTCATTGCAACAATCTCCCCCTTTTCCATTGATGGCAACACATGATATGAAAAACCATCAAGGACAACATATTGGCTCTAAATGCATTTTTATGTTTTCTCCCCCTTAGAAGATAATCTCTTATACGCTTCTCTCCCAATCTTCCTTTTCTTTTTCACATGCTTCTTCTCCCAATCTTCCTTTCCTTTTTTGCATGCTTCTTCTCCCACTTTGACATCAATGGAAAAGGCAAAAGAATATTTTCCATTAATCTCTCCTTTTTCATGACAACAGAATACACACAATGACAACACTTGATACTAGTTGCTCCCCTTGAGAGGTCCACAAAAAAATCAATCCAAAAGAAAGATATATCCATAGATCCACCAAACTGATGTATCTCCATGTGCATCTAGTTCAAGAAAGGAGGGGTAATAACCCCTAACTTTTCCGAAAGATACTCAAAATTATCTTGAGGAAGAGGCTTCATGAAAATATCAACAATCTGATCCTTCGTCAGAACATATTCATGCTTGACTTCATTCTCCATCACCTTCTCTCTCAAGAAATGATATCTGATAGATATATGCTCCATACTCGAGTGCATCACAGGATTCTTAGAAATGTTAATTGGACTTGTATTATCACAGAAAATAGAAATGGGATCATCATATAGCACTGTGATATCTTTCAATGTTTGTTTCATCCATAGAACTTTTGTACAGCAAGATGCAGCAACAATATACTCAGCTTTAGCAATAGATAAGGAGACTAAATCTTGCTTCTTACTCAACCATGCCAACAATATGCATCCAAGAAATAATGCACCACCACTTGTACTCTTTATGCCATCTACACATCCAGCCCAATCTGCATCTGTATAGGAACTAAGTGTAAATTTGGTGTCTTTAGGATACCACAATCCATAATCTAGAGTTCCATTCAAAGATTTGAATATTCTTTTAACAACAGCAACATGTGTTTCCTTAGGATCTTCTTAAATCTATCCATAAGATAGACTGCATGCATGATATCTGTTCTAGTAGCAGTCAAATATAATAGTCCACCAATCATAGATCTATACTTACTCTGATCATCCTTAGGTGAATTTTCATCTTTACCCAATTTGCAACTAGTCACCATAGAAGTACTTACCGGTTTGGAACCATCCATCCCAAATTTCTTCAACATCTCTCTCACTTTCTTAGACTATGATATGAAAATTCCTTTCTCTGTTTGATTATTTTGTAGCCCAAGAAAGAAATTCATCTCCCCAAACATAGACATTTCAAATTCTTTATGCATTTATTTCGCAAACATCTTACACATACTTTCATTTCCTCCAAAGATAATATCATCAACATACACAACTACAATCAAGATTTTATCATTTCTAGTCTTAAATTACAAATCATTGTATGTTGTACCTTTGTTAAAACCTTGTTGAATTAGGTATCTTTCTAATCTAGCATACCAAGCTCTAGGAGCTTGCTTCAACCCATATGAATCTTTCTTCAATCTACACAGCATATCCAATTGATCTGTCAACTGAAATCCTTCCAGTTGTTCCATATAGACTTCTTCTAGTTCACCATTTGAAAATGCTAACTTGACATCCATCTAATAGACCTTAAATTCTTTATGAGTAGAAAATGCTAAGAACATCCTTATAGCTTACATTCTTGCTACTGGAGCAAAGGTTTCTTGAAAATCTATGCCTTCTACTTGTGAGTAACCTTTACATACAAGCCTCGCTTTGTTTCTGACCACTTCTCCATTCTCATTCAACGTATTTTTGAATACCCGCTTTGATCCAATGATGTTTTTATCTGTCAGTATCGGGACCAATTCCCAAGTCTGATTCTTCTCAATCTACAAAAATTCTTATTTCATTGCTTCTTTCCAATGTTCATCTTTACAAGCTTCACTTACTGTCTTAGGTTCTATCTCATAAAGTAAACATAAATTCACTTCAGCATCAACTTTGCTTCTAGTTAACACACCTATTGTCTTATCTCCAATAATTTGACTTTTTGAATGATTTTTTTGTACATATCTAGGTTTCCTAGGGGACATCATCGGAGCATCTTCTTCTCTTTCATTTTTTTCATCCTATTTCTTTTTCTCATCTTTTTTCTTGTTCTTCTACAATTTATTATATTCTTGCATAGTTATGTTCATTAGATACATATCCATCAATTTCAATATTATTCTTCATTGTCTCATCAACCTTCACATTCGAGCTCTCTACAATCTTTCTCATTCTTTTATTGAAACATATGTATGCCTTGCTTTTAGTAGAATATCCAAGAAAAATTCCTTCATCACTTCTTGCATCAAACTTTCCCAAAGTTTATTCATCTCTTCTGATATAACATTTGTTTCTAAATACCTTGAAATATTTAACTATAGGAATTCTTCCATGCCATAGCTCATATGGATTCTTTGTACTATTTTCTCTTGCTTGAACTCGATTGAACACATAAATAGCAATATGAATAGCTTATTTCTAGTAAACTTCTAGTAAACCAACCTCAGCAATCATTGACCTAGCAGCTTCTTGAACTATTCTTTTTTTCCTTTCAAAAATTCCATTATGATGAGTTCTTAGAGCAGATAACTGTCTCTTTATTCCATGCACTTCACAAAACATATTAAACTCATGGGAGGTGAATTCTCCACCTTTGTTAGATCTTAAACATTTTATCTTAAAATTCACTTCATTTTCAACCATTGCTTTGAATGCCTTGAATCTATCTAATGCATCTGATTTCTCGCTAAGAAATGTAACCCATGTATATCTAGAATAATCATCAATTAAAAGCATAAAGTACCTTTCACCAAGTAGACTTCTCACTCTTGTAGAACCATAGAGATCTGTATGAACTAAATCCAGTAGTCCGGTAGTAGATTGTTCCTTTGATCTATAATGATTTCTTGCTTTCTTTCCAAACTGACAATTCCCACAAATAGCATTAACAGGCTTTGTAATTCTCGGTAAATATCTCACAACCTGCACAGCACTTATCCTTTCCAAGTTATCAAAATTCATGTGACACATTCTCCTATGCCATAACCAACTATCATTAATCTGAGTCATAAAGCATCGTCCATCAACACCCTTAAGTTGATAGATATCCCCTTCATATTTCTTTCTTGTAGCAATCAATTTTTTGGATCCTTTATGGATCTCACATTTCTCATCTTTAAACACATGATCATATCCTTGTATGCACATCTGACCAGCGCTCAAAAAATTATGCCTTAAACCCTTAACATAGTAAACATCATCAGTATGATGATTGCCATCAAAACTTACTAAACCTATCCCATAGATTTTAGCACCAATATGATCTTCAAACATAACCAAGCCTCCATCATATTTCTCAAGCTTAGAAAACTTAATTTTATCACTAGTCATGTGATGTGAACAACCATTATCAACTACCCAATAATTTTTCTCTTGTTTAGCATGTAGAGCAAAGATTCGTACCTTCATTTTTCTCCTTCTTCGAAGGGATTTCTTGTACCTATTTTTTCAGAATTAGTAGAAGTAGGTTCATTCTTAATCGCCAAGAACAAGCATTCATTGTCATCAGGATCTTCATATTTTGAATCCTCATTAGATATACTAGCATTCTCATTCACATAGTAAGCTCTGTTAATCTTCTTTCCTTTCTTTTCTTTCTCATATCTTTGTTTATTTCCTTTAGCTCTTTCTAGAAGCTTTATAGCATAATGATCTATTTCTCCACAACTAAATAATTTAAAGGGAAAATTACCTTCATACTTATCGGAGTCTTTCCTTATTCTTCTCACAAAGTTAGCTTCTATTTCATCAAGGTTCTCCATCTGGATCTTCATCTTTTGTATCTTTAAAGGCAGTCTCTGATTTGCTTCCATTCTTTAGACTTGGCTTCCTCATCTCATAAGATGTCAAAAATCCTAATAGAAAATCCTTAGTACAAGTCTTATAGTCTATTGTCTACTCAATAGCACTCACCTTCTCACTATAAGCATCAGGTAGAGTTATGAGAATCTTCTTTACAATCCTTGTTTCATCAATAGTAGCACCAAGTCCTCGCATTCCAACCACTATCTCATCCAATCTTTTTATGTAAGCTTTAACATTTTCATCTTTGGACATAGGTAGAAGATCAAACTGTGTCTCCAAATTCTATAGTTTCACCTCTTTAACTCTTTCATCACCATCAAGTGCTCTTTCTAAAGCATTCCAGACTTCCTTAGTTGTCTTCAAATTCTGAACCTTAATCAACTTTGAATGTACCAAACTATTCTTTAAAATGTATTTTTCCTTATTGTTTGCTTCATGTGCTTTGATCTCTTTAGGTGTACTCAGACCATTAGCAGGAGGAGTGTAAGTATTTTTGTAAGCTTTCTCCACATCATATCTGCAATACTCTAGATATTCTTCCATCAATACTTTCCAAATACCACAATTAGTTCCATCAAATCTCGAATAATCATAAACCATTTTTCCAGCCATCTCAAACCTTCCTCAAGCAGTTAATCTCTTCACCAAGGAACCAAGCTTTGATACCAATTGTTGAATAGGACAACTGAGAGGGGGGTGAATCAGTTGTCACAGAATTAAGCCTTTAATTCAATCACTGGAACTAATCCTTAATATTGCTTAAATGATTTATCATCAAATGACAATGCAGAAACTTAAATCCAACACATAAACACAATAACACCAGATTTACATGGAAAACCAAATAAGGGAAAAACCACGGTGAGGATTAACTCACACTATAGATAATATCAAAACTGATTACAAAAAGGCTCACTGTTTGAGATAAGGATTCATTGTCCAGAACAAGGACTCACTGTCCAATAGGGCTACAACCCGAAGGGCTCACTGCCACAAAGAGACAAAGAAGATTTGTTACAGAGAGACTACAATCCCAATGCAACAAAGGATTCCACCATAATTACTCGCACACATGCACGAATGATAGAGTTTTTCTTCGGCTCACTACATCCAGAACTCAACATTAAGATTCACATTGATCTTCCACACTCTCAACACACACTCATAGAATAGAATCAATGTCGCATAAGAATGTACTTTCTCTTTTCTCTTTTTCTCTCTTCTTCTTCGCTCTTGCCTCTTCCTCTCTCATCTTTCACCACTAACTCATCTTTCATTTATACCATCTTCAACTTTGAAACATATCCAAAGTTGGCCATCCAAATTCAAATTCAAATTAGGTTGATGCCAAAACATCCTAGGGTGGATTTAGAATGAGGGTGACCCAAACACACACTTCAAGGGACCCAAAATAGATCCAACACGCTTCATCATCCTTGAAAGTATTATTTCACACAAGGTCGTCCAAACCAGTGTAAAACACATAGAACCATTAAGCACGAATCTTCCAGATGTCAAAACTATCTTCAATAGAACCAGGGAAACACAACTCTAGAACCGCAATTCATAAGACTTCACCAAAGAGAAATTTGGACTAACAACATTTCTCACAGACCTCAACTAGAAACATAGAAAACCATAGTTCACAACTGGTGAACACAACTTGCACTATACAACGAATCAACAACCAAAAATTTGGATATAACATCTACTAACAACCATGAACAACATATCTGAACTGCACAACCACAAGAGAAAATCCAGACCAAACCCAGAGCAACCACTAAACACATGCAACATCTCTTTATTACAATTTTCTCAATATCCTCGACATATACATCCTACAAGAACTAGTAGATAACTAGTTGACTAGTTGACATCAATGACAACACCTGCAAACTTTCCACAACACCTTCAGTCTTTTCATTCTTGCAACATGTCATTACTTTCAAACTTGTAGTATGGAATTAAATCCATCTCAACCATGGGGAACCCACTTCAGCCTATTAACTTTGGCTTAGTACATAGCCATGCTTATAGGATCACAAAATAATTTTCCAAAGTTCACTATAGAGAACTCTCAAAATTTTGATAATCATATTCTAGCATTTATAACTACTTCCAAAATTATGGGACTCAATAAAGATGTGTTTGTATGGTTATTTTTTGAAATCCTTGTTAGACTTACTATAGAATGGATTTAAAACCTAAAATATG
Source organism: Sequoia sempervirens (assembly GCA_007258455.2). NCBI lineage: Eukaryota > Viridiplantae > Streptophyta > Pinopsida > Cupressales > Cupressaceae > Sequoia > Sequoia sempervirens. The sequence continues at coordinate 804,237,484 of VDFB02271358.1, forward strand.
AATGCATTGCAATTTAGGATAGCTTGAAGGGAAGGTTTCTTGCAATATTTAAAGTTGTGGCTGATGTAGGTGATATTTCAATTTCCAAATATAGAAGAAAGAAGATGAACCTTTAATATATTTTGTTTAATTATTCAATAAATCTTTCAAGTAGAGTCCTCAAGTAAATCAATCAAAGGAAGTCAACTAATTGTGTACATTCATCGATGCATTACACCCTAAATTTATATTCATCTTGAAGTGGAATAGGATACACAATGAGATTGAAGATCATATAATCTTGTTTTGATTGTTAAAAGAAAAATGTGATAAGAAATGTACTTGATAGGTTTCAAGAAATGAGTCAACAAACATGTATCTTCAATACCAAGTCAAAATCATCAATTTAAAGATCATGCTTATATGTAGTATAATCTCAATACAAATAGGGTAAAATTTATGTCTCCTTTAGATGATTCCTAAATATCATGGTTCTAGGTGAAGAAGATTTATTTCATCATGATTCAATTCCCTCAACAATCAAATCATGTGCCAAAAAAATGGTCAAATATATAATCTTTATTTTGAGGAAAGTGATGATGATTTAGAAATCTCTCTTGGATATCAAAGAGATAATACTTTGTTCATCCCTAGAGGAAATGTCGGCAATCACTATATTTAGTCAAAAAGTGTAGAAACTAGTTATGCTCCAATGACACCAATTATTGGACAATCTTTCACCAACACAAGTAACAAAGAGGCAAGAAAAATGATTATTCATTTTGTCTTCTTATTTTAAGATAGAAATATTTACCTTTGAAAGTATTGAGAAAGATTTAATGCATTTCTTTGTGGAAACACAAATAAGAGGTCAACTTGAAGGCAAAGAACAAGAACACATACCACCAAGGAATATTTTCTAGACTTGCATGCAACCCAACTATGAAGCTTTCAAATTTCACGAAGAACATGATGGAAAAGAGTCACTGCAATAGGAGCATACTAAAATCCATAAAAATATCAGAGAATAGTTTGAAGACAAAATTCATGAAGATGAATCAACAAGTATCCTCATTCTGATGCATGCACAATCTAAGTTTCATGGAGCATTCAAGGTTTGAAATAGTCCTATTTTTTAAGGTTCTAATCCTATAGATGCCTTGGTATTAGGTACTATGAATTAATTTTCTATTCCTTTCCATATTAATGTTGAAGAAGAGGAATATGTGCATACATGTAATGCTTTTGATCATAAAGAAAATAAAATAAATGAAAAATCTAATTCAAAAAATTGTAAGCAAGGAATAGAGGATGATCTTGGGAAATGTACAATAATTAGAGAATGTGATATGGGTAGTCATGAAGGAACAAGGATTGATCAAATGGATAATGATATTCAATCCCAATCCCATAAAATTTGTATCCCAAGTTGGTGCCTAGAAACGTTTGATGATGATTTTCAATGTGGAGGAGTCATTACTACCCCTTTATAGTTTTTAGAAGAAGATATTTTGGTTAATAAACTTGAAGATACAAATTTTTCATCACTAGACCATGGAAAGCTTGAGTAAATCATTGCAAAGAAAGATAAAATTACTTTATGGTGCAAGAGCACACTAGCGGACAGCTAATCGACACCAACCAAAAATATTGTTGGGTTTGCTTTCAATTTTGGTTTAATTTCTCTCCATTCTCAATCTCTTTCTAATAATAAATTGGGATCATTCTAATAATGAATTGGGCGACTTTGAAAGGTGAAAGGAAAAGTTTAAATGTTGATTGATTTTAATCAATGTAATCCCGACATTCATTGCAGCTTATGGGATTTTTCCAAATGTTGTATTTATGTATATATGCAAATGTGAAAGCATAGGATGAAGAGGCCACATAGCAATCAAAGTCCAACATAATTTGGCATGCACCATGTTACAGAGGAAGGATAACAAAGGTCACAGTTTTTATAGCATACATTTTTGTTTTAAAAATCAGGAAAAAGGAGACAAGGGGTTGCGTGAGAAGTCTAAGGGTGGCATGAGGAAGAAACGAAGATCAATCAATGAATGTGAAGATCCATGCCACCTTAGAGAATCAAAAGACTTTGTGTTTGATGCAGAAAAGAAACCTAAAGCATTGCATCATTTTCTAAAGAGGGATAAGAGGAATACAATAAAAATAAATAAAGGTCAATTTGGGAAGAGGTGTGTGGGGTTATTTGCAGAGAATGAGGAGGAAGCTACGCAAAAGTGAGAAATAAGTGTAGGGCTACACAAAGAACGATTGGAAGGGAGGGTGCAATATGGAGAAAGAGTTTGTTGACAATTGAACATTGTATGGTCAGCCAAGAGGCAGTCGAGCCAAATAAAGTAGGAAATAAACTAAGTAAAATCCATGTCATATATGAACTGGGAGATGGAAGTAAGAAACGGGCTACAAATAGTGTACATGATATATGATATTTGCATAGAGAGTAATTTGTGAAAAGGTATGTAATTGCAGATTGGATGAGTAGAAAAGAGGCGAGCCTTTAGAAAGCTAATATTGTAAATTGTTGGATTGAACTTGTAGAAATAAATTTTAATTTTTTCCAAATCTGAAAGTGTTTGAAGAGCATTGCTTTTGTAAATTACCAAATTGTGTAACTTTGTAATAGGTGAGATTGAATGAAAGAGTGTGTGTAGTTGCAAGTAATCTAGCAGAATATTGTTTTTGATTACTATGAGTTGTGGACAGCAGGGAGTTTTTACCCTCTCTACATCAATTGGTATCATAGCAGGTAGTCCTGAGAGTGGAGAGGATCCACCAAAACATGTGAGTGTTGTGTGAACAAATCGCTGATAGGGAGGCAATTCACACTTAATGGAAAGTGTGTGAAGCAGTTGTGAAAAATCTCGTGATTTGTTGTAAGTGTGTGAGGAATCCTGGCAATGAGAGAAGGAGCTTGAATCCATGACGAAATGTGTTTGCAGAGTGAATGATTGCAGCAAGAAAAATGGGTTGGGTCGTGAAGATACCCATGCAGATACTGTTTTGGGAGCAGTATTGGGATAAAGTGGGGGATGAGATGATTGAAAAGATGGGAAAAATAGTTTGTAAAGAAGTAGGAAAGATCAAGGTGAGGCTCGAGGAATTGAAGATGAGTGTTGGGAAAAGTAAGAGGAAAGTGGTAAAGAGGAGCAAGAAGAAGAGTAAGGATAGCAGCCCAAGATGGAAAGAAGAAGATGTAGCCCCTACTGAAGAAGTTGTAGTGAAGACATATCAAGAAGGCATGGAGAAGAAGGAAGAAAAGAAGGAAGTGAGCAGCGAAGAGGTTGCAGCAATGAAGCATGGCGTAGAAGATTTGTTGTTGGCGATTGAGGAAGAATGGATGACGAAGCTCGTTGATGTAAGGAAGAGAGATGAATGAAAGATTGCAGCTGATGAGAATGTGGAAGATGTCATAGTGGAGTTCAATGTTGCAGTTGTGGATGCAGATGAGGTAAATCAAATTTTTGATGTTATTGAGTTTTCAAATGAGATTATAAAAGAAAAGAGGGATAAGGATCTACAGTGTGTGGTAGATGTTCCATATTTGCTTGTGCAGAAAGTGGAAGATGTTGCAAGTTGTTTTTGGTGGAGGTGGATGGTCAGAGGTGGGTTTGAACCCACGAAGGAGAAGAGAAGTGTGGAAAGCATTTAGTGGATGAGGTCGGACTTTGGTGGACATGATTCCACGAGGGGGAAAAAGAGGAAGATGATGTGTTGTTGGAGAAAGATGGTGTGTATTCTAGCACGATGCTAGAAAAAGAAAAATAATAATTAATTTGAAACACTTGAATAGCGAAGGAGTTTGCTGCAATTTTCCACCAACCTGAAAGCGTTGTGCAACTACTCAACTCCATCACTATGAGCATATGCTCACAATCTTTCTACCCAGTGTGTTTGGTGTAGGAGCATGTGGGCGGATAGGTAATCAGCACCAACCAAAACTATTGTTGGGTTTGCTTTCAATTTTGGTTTAATTTCTCTCCATGCCCAATCTCATTCTAATAATGAATTGGTCTCATTATAATGATGAATTGGGCGACTGTGAAAAGTGAAAGGAAAAGCTTAAATGTTGATTGATTTTAATCAATGTTATCCCGACATTCATCGTAGCCTATGGGACTTTGTCAAATGTTGTATTTATATATATATAAATGTGAAAGCATAGGCTAAAGAGGCCACATATTAGTCAAAGGCCAACTTACTTTGGCACGCACCATGTTGCAGAGGGAGGATACCAAAGGTTGCGGTTTTATAGCATACATTTTTCTTTTAAAAATTAGGCAAAAGGAGTCAAGGGGTCACATGAGAATTCTAAGGGAAGCATGAGGAAGAAACCAAGATCGATCAGTGAATGCAAAGAGCCAAACCACCTTAGAGAATGAAAACACTTTGTGTTTGATGCAAAAAAAAAAAACCTAAAGCATCGCATTATTTTCCAAAGAGGGATAAGAGTAATACAATAAAAATAACTAAAATAAATAAAGGTCAATTTGGGAAGAGGTGTGTGGGGTTGTGCATAGGGAATGAGGAGGAAGCTACAAAAAAGTGAGAAATAAGTGTGGGGCTGCACAGAGGATGATTAGAAGGGAGGGTGCAATATGGAGAAAGAGTTTATTGACCAATGAAAATTGTATGGTTAGCCAAGTGGAAGTCGAGCCAAAGAAAATAGGAAATAAACCAAGTAAACTCCATGCCATATATGAACTGGAAAATGGAAGTAAGAAATAGGTTGCAAATAGTGTAAATGGGATATGATATTTGCATAGAGAGTAAGTTGTGAAAAGGTATGTAATTGCAAATTGGATGACTAGAACAGAGGTGAGCATTTAGAAAGCAGATATTGTAAATTTTTGGATTGAACTTGGAGAAATAAATTTTAATTGTTTTCAAATCTGAAAGTGTTTGAAGAGCATTACTTTTGTAAATTACAAAATTATTTAACTTTGTAATAGGTGAGATTGAATGAAAGAGCGTGTGTAGTTGGAAGTAATCTAGCAGAATATTGTTTTTGATTATTGTGAGTTGTGGATAGCAGGGGGTGTTTACCCTCTCTGCATCATTTTATTTGAAAATAATTTTATACTCACTAATATTGTTGTTCATGATTGAGATTATCATTTTGTTTTAGAAGAAGTTGTTTTGCATAAGATTTTGCATGAGATGCATTTAGTCCAAAGCTATTCCTTCTTGGATTCAAATGGTCATGAATAAATTCAAGGATGGAATATTAGTCCTTTTGATGTAGTACATGAAGTATAGCTATTGATGTGAAAGATGATATAATCCAATAAGCTTTAGAAGTGTATAATGTATAGCAGTTGTATGGGTGCAATACATTACTCAAAGATTTTTTAAATACCATTATTTTTAGATCTCTCGTCATAGTGGTTGCAAGTTGGTAGTTGGGTTTAGGCACTCCTTAGTCACCATCTATTATTCCACACAAGTTTTTCTATTTTTTTAACCTCTTAATGGATCCATATGGTCATCTAGCAGTAGTTTGAGGTAGGAATCACCTACCATGTACATAATTTTATTAGGATTTTTGTGGTGTCCATTCTATTTGAGTTTCTATTTTCTTTTCTTTTTTGTTTTGTCTCGGTGTTGTTCAACTCCCTTTTCCTCTATCATTTTGTCTTATTTTTTGACTCTATAGCCCAATGGATTTAAGCCAATAATATTTCACCAGAGCTTGTATGTTATCTCTATGTCCTTTAGAGTCCTTGTCCCCAATTAGATCCAGTTGTTAGCTTCATTTTAACACCATAAAATTTTAACTTTTTTATGTCAAATGACAAGTGTTGTCTTGCATTGAACACCTTTGTTGACTTGATTCTAGTTGCAAAATGATAGTGTCACATGTCTTCCATGATAGTCATTATCTTTATATATCCTTAAATTTTCATATTTTATCTAGTATATGTGGAAAGGTACTCTATTTTTAAGAAGAATCATGATTTGTTTTAATTGAAAACCCTTCAAAGCAATTGCACAATGCAATAAATTGTGGAAACAAATAAATTTTAAAATCTGTAAGGGTCTAGAATGTTTTTTTTCTACGAGAACATTGCTAAGGATATTTAAAGCAATATGGAAAAAATTCAAATTAAAACTCCTATTCATTTGAGAGATATTAAACTACCAAGTTTTTCACTACATAATTTATGGAAATGAATAAATCAGAAGATTCATTAAAGTTGCAGCCAAATAAATTTACAAGGGGCTTTATAGAGTTGTTAAAAGAAACATGGAAGATTTTCAAGAAAATATATGATTTTGATCAAAAGACATGAAATTTCTTTAAATTGTCAGTAACTCCAAGGTGAAACTTTTAAATGGTTATGAAATTATGTTGAACTATGTATTCATTGCCACTTTCAAAATATATATAACTTTTGGGTTCTCGTGAAATACCTTTCGAAAAAATATTTGTGTTCTAACAGATAAGTCTTTGAAGGTGAAGGTTCAAAATTTTACAACTTCATAACCAACTTTAGGAGATAATAAGCATTTGTCAAAATCATAACTCACAACTCAAAATTTATTTAATGGTTGTGAAGTGAGTCCAATGTGTTGCTGGATTAATTGTGGACCCAATAAGTATTTATCAAAAGAACAAGTGTTGATTTTTATAAGCTATGAGTTATGAGTTGTGAAAAGCATCCAAAGTGTTGATAAAGTCACTTTGAAGCGAAATAGGGTTTTATAAAAGCAATTGTCACAATTCACAACTCAAAATTTAATGGTTGTAAAGTTATCTCAAACAACTGATGACTAAATATTTGCACAAGAAGAGGTAGTTATTACAACTACCCAAAGGACTCAATGAATGTGCATAATGGATTTGTTGGAATATATTTTGAAACCTTCAAGGAAATAAACTTTGTAAGTGTAAAGAAAAACTTACAACCTTCACCAACATCCTCGTAGCCTTTACCTACAAAACTAGATATCAAACATGGAAGAACTAACAATCCATAGGAATTGTTTGACAAAAATTCCTCAAAAATATGTCATCTCATGGAATGCAATGACTCACAAGGTATGCATGAAGTGGGTTTGTTGAAAAGGTTTTATAAACTTTAATTAAATATACTCAGTGAGTGTAAAATAAAATTTTACAACCTTTGCTGGTGTCCTCCTTGTGTAGTCCCAAAATAGAGGATTTAGAATATTGTATCATATTCATCAAAGCATAACATAATGGAGATTTGGATAGATATTATAGTTGTTAATGCACTGATAAACAAGCATACAAAATTTGCAAGCATCAACAATAAATAAACTATTTAACATGATTTCATGTGGCATGGATCATTCATTGAGAGGGAATTAAATCAATAATTTATGAATGGAGGACTGGCATATTAAAAAGTGTATGATCAAACTTCAAAATCCAATCAACTAAGCAAACAGATAACACACTAAATTGGATAATGAAATGCCAAAATATATTATTAGTGGCATTTTTGTTAAAATTCCTTCATAATGTACAAATTAAGTTACAATGTAAAAACATAGACAAGCCATGTAAGTTGTTTTGAATTTTTTTTGTACAAGAAATTTATATTATAAATAATGGAAGTGTTGTGCCAAATTGACCCACAACATGCAGGTAAGATAAAAGTGAAAGCATCTCACCTCTCCTGAAAAAGACAATCAATAATCAAACTAATCACCTCCCAAGGTCTTTGATGTTGGTTCACAACGTTGTTGTTTCACAAAGTGGTCAATGTGGTTGTAATGTTCAAGGGGCTTGTCGGTGTTGAGCTTTTCAGTTGTTACAAGATCAAACATCTATCTAAACCTACTTTAACCAGGGGTTTTAAAGAAATAGAAAAAAAAGATAGATCAATGTTTTCAAACTGAAAAGAATGTTGATTCATTCAACTAATCAGACTTGTTGCCTTCCAAGGAATTCCTAAACTAGAACTACAAAATAAAATTAACTTGTAATTGATACAAAGTTTCATTCATTCACAGTGAAAACTTTAACAGTAGATTGCAAATCATCATTCAAACAAAACATAAGATAAATTCTCATTCCTTGAAAGCTTTTCAAATAAAAATGAATACCATTCTGGAGCATAATATAAAGAAGGTTTAAATCTGGTTGCTCCTACTATTAATGAAACAGGTAAGCAGTATTTAAAAATCTGGCAAGATCACCAGTGTATAGAAAAACCATGTCTTCAAATTATCTCCCTCTATGCTAAGAAAATCTGGAAGATACATCACTTCCTCTTCCTGTTGAACTAAAAACGTCAACTAACCTCCTGCAAAACCCTAACTTGCTTCTTTTGAAATCCTATCCTCTACCTTTTTGAATCTTCCAGTTTGTTAACTATTTTTAACCCTAACTTGTCTAACCATAACCCTTTTCAAAAGAGGCAAAACGCCATATATACAAAATGCATCAAAAATGTGTTGGCCCAATTTTAGGGTTTACAAAATAAGTCAGTTACAAAACACATCGGCCCTAGAAGAGTTTGAAACGAATTCAAACATGGATTAAATGCAAGGGCACCGACCAAAGGCAAGAAACAGACCAAAACACGTGAAGAAGAGGAAAAGCAAAATGATGTGGAAGCACAACCTTCGACGCAACTTTGCATTAATTGCTTCCTCCACATCGCCCATGCCCTGCTTCATTATGGCCATTGTCATCAAGAACATCCTCTGCAAGCTATCCTCAAGTGACATAGGTGAAACACTAGTTCGTCATTCGATGGCATCAATGTTATTCTTCATATTTGTCCCACCATATTGTCCCAGTCTCTAGCCATTCCAGTCGTTGCCTTGCAGACTCAGCCTGCATTCATCAAACACCAATGTGAGAATCTGATTGTTGACAACATTTCATCAAAGTTTTAACTTAAAATCATGATAAAAAACATTAGCCATTCCCTCAAAAATGAACATAAGTAGCATACAATAGTGAAATTTACCAAATTAGAGCACGGAAACATAAGAATTTATCATTAGATTCATCAACTTTACCAAAATTCCTCGCCTCATAGTGCCTCCCAGAAAATCCAGAAAAATCCAGCCGAAATGAATTTTTGCGAAAATGACAACACAGCACGAATTCTGGGAAAACAAAGGGGAGAAGGAGAAATTGAGAAAATCTGACAGGGCCAGGATTTTGTGGACAACTCAGAACTCTGAACTTTAGAAAATTGAAGGGAACCGAGCAAATGAAGGAATCTGGGAAAACGGAGGAATCTAGGAAAATCTGGACAGACAAGAAAATCTCAAACTTGACAGAAAGCCCAAACACGCCTAAAACACTAGATTTTCAATATTTACCTTGGGAAAAACACTTGGGAAAGCAAGATAAACATATTAAGCACATTCCAAGGCAAAGCAAAACCTCAAAATTGAAGGGGGAAAAAACACAAAGAGCGAAAGAAAAAGAGGGGGGTCCCATTTTAATAAAAATTTAAAATGGGGTGGTTATGCAAGGCATAACAATTCGCGACTTGGCTGGGAAAATGGTTTAACCATTTTTAGGAAACTGGGGGATTCAGTTACCCAGAACTCCTAGTTTATAGACATCACAATTCCAGTTAGGTCAGTCTTAGCAAACAAGGTTGATCTAGAATCTCAAATGTAAATCAACACTAGCTACCCCTAAATCTATGTGTGTGCTTGATGGTGCATCACCCTTTTACAAATTTTTCCTCATCTTTTGAAAAATGATGCACGAGATTTGAACTACATGAGTTGATTCTCTTTAGTTTTTATGCAATGATATCCTGGGTATTGCTCCACTACCAGTCAAGCGTCCATAGCTCTGATGGAGATACCTCTAATTTTCTCACAGCATTGCTCTACTGCCAGTCAGGCATCCATAGCCCTGGTAGAGATACTGGAATCACCCATTCAGTATTGAGTTCTCTTCTTAGATAGTTCTCTCTCTCTCTTTTTTATTCAATTCCTTCTCAATATGTCAGATATCCAACATCTGTACTGGGTTGAAAACTACCATGGACCTCATAACAGCATCTAGGGAATCATATTTTTCACTCAAATCTTGCAACACCATCATCCTAAGACAAATATACCATTACAAAAGGAGATGATTCTATTGATTTTTGACAAATTCAATCGCAGTTAGTGAAGATTACTTACTTTATACCTTGTTCTCAATGACCTTCCATAACTATTATTGAAAATGGACATAAAACAACGAATTTAGGACAAAATCATCTGATCAGAAAACATGAAAATATCTAAACCAACTTCTCTCCTAGTAACCAAAGTATGCTTCAGATAACAACCCCCCTTTACTTAATTGGACAAAATGAAGGGGCCCACAAAAGAAACAAAGGAACAAAACACAAAAAGAAAACAAAAGGAAAAGACAAAAGCAACAGAACAACAAACTACTTACATAATTACAACCCAACAAAATACCAAACCCGCTTACGACCCAAAATAACGTTTGATAAATTGTCTGTTTACAGGCAATGGAATAGGTTCTTCTATTAAACTACTCAGTCAGAAAGTATTTTCTCCCAGGATTTCAGCAATTTGATAGGGACCCAACCAGAGCTTATCAAACTTCTGGTGGTCACCCTTCTTTTCGTTGGCTTTATCCCACAGTAAGACAAGGTCTGATATCCTGAAAGCATTGAATTTGGCTCTTTTGTCAAACCAACATTTGACAACAGCCTAGTGCCTAAAGAATTGCTACAAAGCAGCATCTCTCTGCTCTTCTAATTTCAACAAGCCAACTAACCTTACTTCAATCCTATCATCACTAGAGTAAAATTCCTGCATAAATTTTACAACAGGTATTTGCAAGTGAATAGGGAACACAGGTTCTTGGCCATACACTAGCTTAAATGGTGAAGTTTTCAATGCAACCTTGATCCTAGTCCTATTTTCCCATAACACAAATCTTAACTGGGTATGCCAGTCTCTAGGATTGTTCTCTAACAGTTTTTTGATTACTCCTAGGAGATTTTTATTAGTAGATTTTGCAACTCCATTTCTTTGCAGATAATAGTTTGAAGAATATTTTAAAACAATCTTATGATCATAAGCCCATGAAATAAACTCGGCAGAAGAAAAGACAAGGCCATTGTCACATACCAGTACAAAGGGTACTCCAAACTTGGTTGTGATGCATTCAGTGAGGAACTTGATTACTACCTTTGTTGTGCTATTCCTACAAGGTATACTTCTATCCATCTCATGCAATAATATGTGGCAGTCAAGATGAATTTATGTCCTACAGAAGAATTTGGGTTAATTACCCCAATAAAATCAAGTGCACATTGGGCAAATGGCCTTATCTCATAAACAGGTTGCAATGCAATGGCTGGATGACACTCTCTTGGTGCAAAAATTTGACATATGTGACATGTCCTCACATGTTGGTGGGTGTCCTTAAACACACATGGTTTATAATAACCAGATATGAGGATCTGATGTGCTAAAGAATCCGCAGAACTATGACCCATGCCATGTTTCCCATGAAATTCAGCAATTGCGTGCTTAGCTTCTTGTTGATCAAGGCATCGTAGATAAACCCCCTCAAAGTTCTTTTTGTATAACAATCCTCCTTTGAGCATATAATGGGAGCTTTTCATTTTCAGTGCTCTCCTCTGAGTTGTATTCATTCCCTCCGGGCATCGATTATTGAGCATGAAATAAATAATATCAGCATACCAAGGTTCATTAAAAAGGACTTTGTTGTGTATTGTTGACAAATAATGTTCTTATCAGCATCTGCCATTACTTTACATAGGCCTTGACCTTAGACAAGTTTCATATGAAGAATCTCCAGATCGAACTCCTGCAAAATAGCCATCCATTTCCACCTTCGCTCTCCCAACTCGCTCTACATAAGTAGAGACTTCATAGCAGCATCAAGGACCACAACAATGATATGACTTCGAAGTATATAATGCCTAAACTTCTTGATAGCTCTAACCAATGCAAAAGCTTGCTTCTCAAGAGGTGGGTACTTAACTTAAGCATTCTTAAACGGAGAGCTCATGAAAGTAATTGGCATTTCATCCCCCTCCTCTCTTTGTTGTGTCAGGACAGCTACACCTGAGTGTTCAGAAGCAAAAGAATAAATATAAAATGGCTTCAAATAGTCAGGACTGGTGAGGACTGGTGCCTCTAAAATGGATTGCTTAACCTGAGAAAAATCAGCCTTTGCCTCATTACTCCATCCTATTCTAGCATCTTTCTTCATCATTTTGTTCAAAGGTTTAACAATTTTTGCAAAACCTGTGATAAAATTTCTCACAAAGTTGATCTTTCCAAAGAAATATCTCATCTCCTTCTTACTTCCTGGCATGGTTAACTTTAGAATAGACTTAACTCGGTCAGGATCTATTAATATCCCTCTTTCTAAGATTATGTGTCCCAAAATTTTCCCTTCAGAAACCTCGAACACACACTTTTTAGGATTCAGAGAAACACCATATTGGATACATCTTTCAAGAACTTTAGCCAAGTCTACAGCATGGTTTAGTCTATCTTTAGAGAATACTGTCGGTTCATCCATATAAATGATGATTCACTTACCAATCAAATCTTTGAACACTACATCCATTGCATGTTGAAAGGTTGCTCTAGAGTTTATCAAACCAAATGGCATCCTCCTATAAGCAAATGTTCCCCACTTAGTAGTGAAGGTTGTCTTCATTTTGTCTTCATAATTAATGATCACTTGATTGTACCTGGAATAACCATCCAGGAATGACATTATCTGAGACCCATTGACAATTTACAAGACTTCATCCAGAGAAGAAAGCGAGTAGTTGTCATTTTCCGAAGCTTTATTTAGATTCCTGAAATCTACACATTCTAATCTCCCCATTCTTTTTATGAACTGGAACCAAGTTAGCCACCCATGTTGAATGTTGTACAGGAAATATTATTCTTGTAGAAAGCAATTTCTGAACTTCCTTAAAGATCAGTGGTTCAATTAGGGCGTTGACAGGATGTTGTTTCTGCCATAATGGTTTAACTTTAGGTTTTAAAGGAATAGTATGAGTTATCACAGAAGTATCAAATGTTTTTAGATATTCATACCCCCAAGCTATTGTAGCAATATCTTTCTTCATTTCCTTCAATATATCTTCTCTAATTGCTTCAAGGCAGGGTTTCCCTATGTAAACATTCCTTTCTGGGCCAGAGTCAGCTAAGTTAATAGTTTCATATTCACCTCCTTTGCCTTCAGTTGATACCTTGTCCTGAGCTTTTGGATATAAATCAAAAATTATTTCTAAGGCCACCATTCCCTTGGGAATTCTATTACTTTTTAAGTTGAGGACACCTTCTGTATCATAGTCCTTAGGGTTCCAGTCTCCTTGATCCCTGTCAGACTCATCGATGATCTATCTTTTGAAAACATTAGAACTTGCTAGAAAAGCAAGGATATGGCAATCATCATCAAAGACTTGAAAGTTCCTGACGTTATCAGGGACAGCCAGGGTGGATATCAATTCTACTGAGAACTCTTGAGCTTGGAGTCTTGCATGGGCTCTAGGGTACTTGCATCAACAGCTAATGAATCAGCTATTTTATTCTCCTCTCTAGGGATTAAACTAATCCCAAAAGCATCAAAATCTTCAATTAGGTTCCACACCCAATTTCTATAAGTTGCCAGCCTTTTATTGTGACATGTGTACTAGCTGCGTACTTGCTTGATAATCACTTTTGAATCTCCTTTGACCATCAAGGTAGTAACCTTCTTCTGATGTGTGAACATCAATCCCTGAGCTAATGCTTCATATTCTGCTATATTGTTAGTGCACCCAAACTGTAACCTGTAAGAAGCAAAAAATGTTTTCCCTTTCGGGCTGGTTAACTCAATTCCAGCACCACACCTTGTTTTAGATTTGGATCCATCAAATGTGAGGGTCCATATTTTATCATGAGTTGGGTTGATCTCTTTGAGCTTTTTGTGGGTACCTGGATAAGGTGAACCATAGGCCGGACCACTTGATATTTTGCATCAAATATTGGGAACTGGTGTTCAATAGTTTCATCAGGTACAATATCCAATTCCATTTCAAATATATCATGTAATCCTAGGATATCTTTCTAATAGTTATTTGCATCTTTGATTAACCCCTTTGGTTTTGGTATACTTGTGAGTACAGGGGTATCAAACAAACCCTGGGGTTGTTCCACATAACTCTGTTGGTCTGGTATAATGACCGGGGTAAGTTCAGTTTGAGGAGGGACTTCCTCTGAAGGTATATTATCCCTAGTTAACATTATTTCATTTCTGGCTTCGAATGAGAAGTGATCTGAAACAATCTCAAGGTGGCTTGGGCTAGTTTCACCATTTTGGAAAACATGATTTAGAACACTGATGCAGGGTTGGCAGGTCAATTCCAAATGATTTAGGTAGTGCACTTTGCACTAGTTTGGGAGTAGAAGACTCCACAACTTAATATCTTCCCCTAAGACTAGCTGATCCTGTTGTAGCTTCCTAATCAATACCTACTAGTTTACACTAATCATGGGATCAAGGAATTCTTGTATTGAAAAATCATTAGAATCAAGAACCGAAAGAGTCAGAATTTCTTCTCTTTTATAAACCCCTATTTCGGTTTCAAAATAAGCTACCTCATTGGGACAGTCATACTCAGTGATGATATGTTTGAGGTGAGGTTCACTCTCAATCCTAATCTAGGTAGGCATTCCCCCCCATGGTAGCCACATATGTGAGAAGTCAAGGGAAAGATATCCCCCTATACTCTTCATTAAATCTTTGCTCAAAAGCATACCATAAGTCTTCAAAATGTTTGCTACCTGAATATCCATATTGGCTTGAATCATAAGGTTAGATCCTACTTGTGTGTGCATATTTTTCAATTCTCCAACTACATTAACCTCTGTTTTATCAAGTTGGTTGACCTTCTTGTTTGTTTGGACAGGATTCAATCCTAATTTTTTGCATACAAAAAATGGCATAACATTGCCAGAAGCCCCTGAATCTAGTAGACAATTGTGCAGATTCTTCCCACAGATTCTCCAACTTAAAATAAATGGTGGGGTACCTACCTTACTTCTGAACAAAGTTGTGTTCATGTCCACAGCGGGTGCCACCTTGGTTTTCCCTTTTGATTTATCAACTTCCTCCAAAGCTTTTAGCACTATATCCCATTGGGAAGGGCACCATTTTAGGATGTCAAAGTATGATAAAGAGGTTTTATGTTTCTGCATCTCAGAAACAATATCAAATCCTATGTTATAACTTACATTATATTTGAAAACACCAGATGAATTACCTTTGCTAGGGAGGTCAGAGGGACCCTTCGGTGGGGGAGGGTTGTTATCAGCACCTTGATTCGGAGGCACCATGTGGTTAGGTGGAGTTGATGTAGTGAATAGACCCTTATTCTAGTTTCTTAGGAAGTTTCTTCCCTTTGTCTGAAAGGCTTGGGCATCATACTCATCTTCCTCTAGTTCATTCTCACTCTGCATTGGGAATGAAGGTTCTTCTTCAAAGAGGTCATAGGACATTGTTGTATCCACTGAGCCACCTCCTTTATTTGAATTCCCTTGGAAGGTTTGGGCATCTATTTGTGCCATCTTCACAACCTTCTAAATTTTAGGACAGTTCGCCTTGGAATGAGTTGCAGTATCATGCAGTCTGCACCAGTTAGTCATAAAATTGAGGTTAGCCACATTTGTAGTATGCGACCTATCCTCATTAGATTGATAATTGTGAGAAACCCCACCATTATTTGTCCCTTTGTTCCATTGTCTATTGTTATTAGGCCTCTGGTTATACCCTCTATTCTAATTTTGATAGCCTTGGTTAGGGAAGTTTTGGCCTTAATAATTCATTTGGTTGTGATTGTTGTTGTTTTGATAATTACCCTAATTATTATTACTCTGATTAGGGTAATTACCTTGATTAGCATAATTACCTTGGTTCTAAGAAGGGTTCATTTTAAGTTGAGCAATGTCATTTGTGACTTGAGACAGATTTTTCTTTAGGGTCTCCACCTCGTTTGTGAGTTGAACTATCCTTTCACTCTCAGTATTCTTAATTCCAGCTTGATTATGATGACCATGTGGACTGTGATGAGCCTGTGATTATTGAGAGAAATCAGGAGCTCCATTGGCAAAGAATGGAACAGGAGATTGAGTGTGCAACTTAGACATAGGTCCATAATGGGAAGGAGACATCCCTGGGACAGTATTGAATAAAGGGGTTGGATTAAGCATCTGATACCCCATGTATGTCCCAGGGAACTTATAAGTATGTCGGCTGATAAGTCCTTTGTAGGAACAAACCAAGCAAAGGGTCTATAACTCTAAAATATGCCTAAATGGCACTATTCTCAACAACTAGATAGGGATCCTGCAATCTCCTATACATTCTTTGAAACCTTGTATTAAACAGGGGCAATGATTCACATGGCTCCTTCCTAATGGTAGAAAACTAATGGAACAAAATGGTTGGATCTACATAAACTGATGAAAGCATTCTCCATATCTGTCCAACTCATAATAGAACCTTGTGGAAGATTTAGGTACCAATTGTATGCTATATCCCCTAAGGAATAAGGGAACAACCTACAAACCACATCATGGTGAGCTATCTAGGCCCTAGTACAAGCGTCCTTAAAATCTTTTATGTACTCCTCAGCACTTCTTGATTCGCCATGAATGTACTTGGGATAGAATCTCTCATAATTCTTAGGCATATCATGAAAGCCTCCAGGAATAGTCCCTAATGGAGAGGGATTATTCACAAAAAATACCATTGGTGGCGATGGTGGAGGTTGAGCCAGTTGTTGGATGGGTTGAAACAATTGTAATGGAAATTGAGGTGGATTTGGTAGTGGATTCACAAGTATCCACTGGGGTATTGGTGAAAATCCTGGTGGAATGAGTGGAGCTGACAAGGGTGGTAGAATGGTTTCCCCAGTCCTATGAATCTTGTGTTTCGTTGGGGTCTTGATTTCTATCAAAGGTGGTGGATTTTTAGTTGATTGAAGGACTCTATGGGACCTCTCTGGTGGGAAAAACCCAATATTATCCAGTTTTCTCTTCTGGCCCTCCTTCTAGCACCAAAACTGTTGATGTGCCAAATTGACCCACAACATGCAGGTAAGATAAAAGTAAAAGTATCTCACCTCTCCTGAAAAAGACAATTAGTAATCAAACTAATCACCTCCCAAGGTCTTTGATGTTGGTTCACAACGTTGCTATTTCAAAAAGTGGTCAATATGGCTATAATGTTCAAGGGCCATGTTGGTGTTGAGCTTTTGGGTTGTTACAAGATCAAACATCTATCTAAACCTATTTTAACTAGGGGTTTTAAAGAAATAGAAAAAAAAAGATAGATCAAGGTTTTCAAACTGAAAAGAATGTTGATTCATTCAACTAATCAGACTTGTTTCCTTCCAAGGAATTCCTAAACTAGAACTGCAAAATAAAAAATAAAATTAACTTGTAATTGATACAAAGTTTCATTCATTCACAGTGCAAACTTTAGCAGTAGATTGCAAATCATCATTCAAACAAAACATAAGATAAATTCTCATTCCTTGAAAGCTTTTCAAATCAAAATGAATACCATTCTGGAGCATAATATAAAGAAGTTTTAAATCTGGCTTCTCCTACTATTAATGAAATAGGTAAGTAGCATTTACAAATCTAGCAAGATCACCAGTGTACAGAAAAACCATGTCTTCAAATTATCTCCCTCTATGCTAAGAAAATTTGGAAGATACATCACTTCCTCTTCCTGTTGAACTAAAAACATCTAACTTCTTGAAAAACCCTAGCTTGCTTCTTCCGAAATCCTATCCTCTACCTTTTTGAATCTTCTAGCTTGTTAACAATTCTTACCCCTAAATTTTCTAACCATAACCCTTTTCAAAAGAGGCGAAACGCCATATATACAAAACGCATCAAAAATGTGTTGGCCTAGTTTTAGGGTTTACAAAATAAGTCAGTTACAAAACACATTGGCCCTAGAAGAGTTTGAAATGAATTCAAACATGCATTAAATGCAAGGGCACCAACCAGAGGCAAGAAATGGACCAAAACACGTGAAGAAGAGGAAAAGTGAAATGATGTGGAAGCACGACCTTCGACGTAGCTTTGCATTAACTGCTTCCTCCATGTCGCCCATACCCTGCTTCATTATGGCCATCGTCATCAAGAACATCCTCTGCAATCTATCCTCAAGCAACATAGGCGAAACCCTAGTTCACCATTCGATGGCATCAATGTTATTCTTTAGATTTGTCCCGCCGTATTGTCCCAGTCTCTAGCCATTCCAGTCGCTACCTTGCAAACTCAACCTGCATTCATCAAACAACAATGTGAGACCGATTGTTGACAACATTTCATCAAAGTTTTAACTTAAAATCATGATAAAAAACATTAAATTAGCCATTCCCTCAAAAATGAACATAAGCAGTATACAACAGTGAAATTTACCAAATTAGAGCACAGAAACATAAGAATGTATCATTAGATTCATCAACTTTACCAAAATTCCTTGCTTCATAGTGCCTCCTAGAAAATTCAAAAAAATCTGGTCGGACCGGATTTCCATGAAAAATGACAACACAACACGAATTTCGGGAAAACAAAGGGGAGAAGGAGAAATCGAGAAAATCTGACCAGGCTTGAATTTCGAGAACAACTCAAAACTCTGAACTTTGGAAAACTGAAGGGAACCGAGCAAACGAAGGAATCCAGGAAAACGAAGGAATCCAAAAAATCCGAACAGATAGGAAATTCCCAAACTTGACCAAAAACCCAAACACGCCTAAAACACTCTATATTTTCAATATTTAACTTGAGAAAAACACTTGGGAAAGCAAGATAAACATATTAAGCACATGCCAAGGCAAAGCAAAACCTCAAAATCGAAGGGGGCAAAAACACAAAGAGCGAAAGCAAAAGAGGGGGGTCCCATTTTAATAAAAATTTAAAATGGGGTGGTTATGCAAGGCATAATAGGAAGGACAATAGATAGGGCATGTGAATTGTTTGAAAAAATGCTAGTAGGCCACAACATTTATTAAATTTTACAACGATATTTCTATTTCAATTGTGAAAGAAATGTTTCTATGTAGGATGAGGAGATGTTGTAACCTATTTAAGTGCCACAAAAAATTCTATGGAAATTTTGATGATACCTCTCAAAGAAAAATAATTTTCAAAGGTTGTGACCCTTCTATACCCATGCCACATTTGGTTAATATTGATAATTTATCAAAATTGACTACTGTACAAGCCACAACAAATCACATTGAATGTATTTGATTATAATTATAAGCATAAAATTCATAGCTAGAAGAATATCCTAATAGAGCAAGCAAATAGTTTAATGTCTAATAGCAACTACACTATTGGCTATAAATCCAAAGGTTGTGACTAATTAAATGATATTTTATTTTTTGGATTAAACAAAGGTATAGATAAATGGTTGTAGTAGGTTTAAATAGGCTACATATCTTAAGAAGGTCTTGCCTTATGAAAAAGAAGATAGCAAAGAAAAGGGTTGAAAGAAACCAAAGGTTCTCAAATTGAAAGAAGAAATTTATCACATCTTACCAAAAAAAAAAAAAAAATTGGACAAGAGTTGGATAAAAAGAAAGAAGATCAAATAAAATAAGAGGAACTTATAAGATGTATGGAATATTTCAATGAATTGAATGGGTAAGTAACCCTCAGAATGAAAGTCCCTATTTCCAGTAAACAATTTAGATAAGAATTACTTTTGTACTTTCTTGTTATAAATGTTTGCATTCGAGTATTATCCTGATAATCCAAATAATTTTAATATGAATGATGTGTGAATTGTCATAATTTCAATGAGAAAGAATTGCAAATTGTGAAGGAGCTAAAAAAAATAGGGAGTGAAATTCCTAGCCCACAAACATTAAATCATGGGCTAATTTAGGGTCAAAGCTCTAGTAAAAGTTCAAACATATATAAGATGAGAAGAGAAATTTTGAAAGTGAATTAATGAAAAATATGGGCAAGTTTGATGATGGAAGAAGACACAGTTCCCACCCTAATAAAACTTGTAACTTGGTATTTCTTTGAACTTATGGGTTTCAATTTTCCTTTTTAAATAACTTGTGTCACATTATAATTTGAGCTTATAAAATGCACTAGGTTATTTTTGAAAATTTTATGTAAAACATAAAAAAATAAGTTTTATTATTTTTAAAACTATTATGTTTCAAAACTTAGTTGTGAATCAGTTACAAGTGTTTATCAAGAGGAATCTTAAAATACAAGGTTGTTTCACTATTGTAAAGGGGGAACTTTTATGGGGGGCTTTTGGAGAAACTCTTTAGAGACTTTTGAGGCCACACTTTGTTTAGAGGGGTTTTTGGAATTGTATGATTTTGAAAAGATAATAAAAATAGCATTTGGATTGTATGTTGTAAACGTACTACATCTAAGTTATTATTTCTAATTTTTTGTATGTCAGATTCATAATCCCTTTATTCTTCACAAAAACTATTGGGCATATGTTGAAACATTTATCAACTATGCAATTGATGCAATAAAACACAAATATCTCTTGGTGTCTTATTTTTTATTTTTTGAAGCAACCTTTCACTTCTTGTGTTAAGATTTGTTATCCTTCTAAATCATCATCATTACATATCAAAACATCTATTGTGGTGAAATCCATCATACACTTTTGTGGAACATAGTTTCTAATTTTATGATGATCTTTGTTATTTTTAAATAATGTAATGAAATCCAAGTTTGTATTCATGTGTCTATTTCTATGGCTTCAATAAATCATTTTCCTTTAGGTTTTCACTTTTCCCTTTTGTACTTTCATATTAAAGGTACACAAAAACCTTATAAACCCTATCATATGAGGGAGTTGTCCCTCTCAAATGTAGAGGAATTTTTTTAGTCTAGTAACAGCTTATCCAACAATTGGAGCACTTTTCACTACCTATTAAGTGAGTCACACTAAAATCCATGACAAATCTATTTACAAACACAACTATAGTGTTGTAATAAAATTGAAATGAAAGGATAATAATGGGAAAGGAAACTGGCATACATCCTTTAGCTCAAGAACCCTCGAGGAGTTTGAGAAAATTTATAACTTGATTGAGAAAAAGGATTATTCTCTAGTTCAAGGACTAAATAAATTCAAACACCTAATATTATGGGGGAAAATTATGTCATTTTTTGTGCATCCCAACATTAGGGAATATTTCATGGAAGGGGAAATAAGTGAGAAATACCAAATTAGATCACAAGGATCATGAAATATGTTAACATTATATACCTTCTAAAATTTGAGACAAATCATCCTAGATCTAGATTTTGCATTGCATTGTTTTGCAATTTTCATTTAGGCATTCATTTTTGCATCATAAAAAACATAAAAATTCAAAAAATTGCATATCATATTGCATTATAGGTTGCAATAGGGTTTATTTCAGTCAGTTTAGCTCCACTTTACATTCAAATGGAATCTCAAAATCTACATTAGGTCATTTAAAATCTGAAAACAAAAAAATGAAAGTGTCATTGCATGCATTTAGGAATCTTGTATATAGTTTAAAAGTGAAATTTTGTATTGTTTTGTTTCAAAAAACATATCAATATCATCAATTTTAGAAGTTTACATATTAAAATTAGTTATTTATTATATTTTAGATCTGAAAATTACATTCACAATTATGATTTATTGTTCAAGCATTTTTAATATTATTGCACATTTGCATTTTGAGTTATATTATATTAAATTGAATAAATTCTAGAAAAATATTCATTGTCAAAATTGTTTGCACACAGATCAACATGGCAGACAGAGAAAATTTTAATTTTACAAAACCCTATCCAGGACATAGGTTCCCTAGGTACTCTAGTCCTTCCTTTTTTTGGCTCAATTTTTTGTGATAGAGACTTCTCATAATCCTCTATCCAAATTTGTTGTTTGTTTTCCATTTACCTGTTGCATAAAAGTATGAACCTCAATGCAAGCATCATATGGTCATAATGGCTTAGTGTTTTGGTAAGATGTTGAGTTCCTTGAAATCCTTGATTGATGTTTCAAGTTGTGTTTGGAAATGACCCTAATTCAAATGATGATATTCATGATTCTTCATCTCCCAACATATGTCTTCTTAATGAAGATATCTTAAGATAATAGGAGGACATTATGAATTAATTCATAAACAATACCTTAAATATTGTGGTCCTTTTCCCCTCAATGGAATGTCCTAATCACCCATATCAACAATCAGCACCACCTACCATACCACCATGTGAAATTTTTTCCACATCATATACAAAAAGTGACTTGCAATTCATACCTCAACTAATGTGCATGGAAATTTTTTGATGTTATGGTGTGTTGCTGATATTTGGTTGTCATTGATTTCAACACTATTAGCATTATTACACTAGAAGTTGTATATGTCGAGGATATTGAGAAAATTGTAATAAGAAGTGTTGCAGGTTGTCAGTGGTGAAGTGAAGTTCAGTCTGTCAGTGTGATTATTAAGTTTTTGATCTGATGTTGTGGTTTAAAGGGTTTCTTTCTGAGTATATCTAGTTTATCCATGTCAAGTTTTAGAGATCCACGTGAAGATTTGATCAAGCTATGAAGATTTCTATTCTGATATTTTTTTGTTACTTCAGTTTGTGTTCTTGAATGAAGATCATGTGATTTCTATAAGTTCAATTGCTACAAATGATTTTCTGGATTTTCATGGTGTTTTTGGATGTTTCTAGTTCATGCTCTATCCATGTGACACATTTGCATTGATCATTGTGCTCATGATCTAATATTTTCTCTTGTGTGTTCATGTTTTTCATGTTCATGGTCGACTAGGTGTTGAAGCGTGTTGTGGATTTTCGAGGAGAAATTAATTGAAGTGTTTTTGTGTTGGAGTTGTTGATTTGGGTCCTCACTATGTTGTGGCTGACCTTGGTTGATTCACATTAAAAATTATCTATTATTTTGGGCCGACAGTTTGTATTAATTTTATTATTTCTTTGTGGCCAACTTGTAGCGATGTAATTCCATGATGCGGATATATAAGAGTGATTGCTTATTCGAATTGAAGTGTGCAAGGAAGTGTCCTTTTGTATGAGATGTGTGAATAATGTCCTAATCATTCGAAGGAAGAGCAGAGTGTGAAGAAGAGCGAGGAAGAGTATGAAGAAGTGTTCATGTGCTTAACTAGGACTATAATCAGGCATTAGCAGATGTTATTTTCTCAGTTCAAAATCCAGATGGTTGTAATATTAATCTTTCTATAAGGAAGTGTGTCTTCCTTTGTAATTGAGTAGTGAGCTCTAGGCAGTGTGCCTAAATGCATGTGCATTCCCCATTTATTCTTCTTATACTTTTAATAGGGTATAATCTTTTGGACTGATCTCCACTATGGTTTTTCCCCTAACAGGGTTTCCACGTAAAAATCTTGGTGTTCTCTGTGTTTCTAATGTGTTGATTATTTGTGGTTTATTGTTCATTCATCAGATATGAGACTAAGTTAAGTTAAGTTTGAAAAGTTTAAATATTCTATGACAACTGATTCACCTCCCCCCTCTCAATTGTTTGTCCTTGTTTTTCCAACAATTGGTATCAAAGAAGGTTCCTCTGAAGAATTTTAAAACCTTGAGGTGATCTGAGATGGCATCATACAAGAAAGACAGTCCTAGATTCAATGGAACAAACTACTCTCTATGGAAATCCAGAATGGATTATCATTTGAGGTGTATTGGTGAACCCTTCTAGAAGATTACAAAGAACATATATGTTATTCCTCATAATGGTCCTTCCACTCCTGATGAGATTAAAGAGGTTGAGATTAATATCAGGGCTATTGAAGCTTTGCTCAGTGCTTTGATAGATTTAGAAATGAAAAATGTGATGGATCTAAAGACAACTCATGAGATTTGGAAGAAACTAGAGACTTTGTATGAAGGAGATGCACTTGTGAAGATCACTAAGCTACAAAGTTTGAAAGGCAAGTATGAAAATTTGAAGATGCGTGAAGATGAAAATATTTCTTCTTTTATGCAAAGAGTAAATGAACTTCTGATGGGTATTACATGTGTTGGTGGTACCCTGGATGAACAAGAAATTGTAGCTAAAGTGCTCAAATCATTACCTCCCTCTTACAAATCAAAGGCTCATGATATTGAAGAGCTCAGAACAATAACAAATGTGACAAGAGATAATTTGATAGGTAAACTTGTTACCTTTGACTTGAGTGAATTTGGCTATTCTTCCCCCAAGACTGAATCTACATTTAAGGCCTTTATATCTAGAAGAAACAAGCAAATATATGATCTGGGAGATAGTTCTAGAAAGACATTCAAGTATGAGGAAGAGATGAAACAGCTTGAAGATGAAGAAAGAGAGGTAGAAGATTTGGAAGCATTGATTATGAAGAAAGAAGGTAAAGGACAAGGTAAGTATAAAGGAAATCTTTCTATTAAATGTTTCTCTTGTAGTAAAATAGGTCATTTTGCTTCAAGGTGTCCTAAAAGAGTTCCTAGGTCTAAGCCTAACAAATCTAGATTTCAAAAGAAATGCTATTATGCTAAAGAAGGTGTGACTGATGAAGAATATGATAAAGAAAATGGAAATGAAGATGAATGGGATTTCATTTCTATCAAGGAAAATGGTTTGGTGGCTATTGAATCTGCTAAAGTTGAGAAAGCTCTTGCAAACTAAATTGAAGAAAAGGATGAGTGGGTTATTGACATCGGATGCTCACATCATATGACTGGTGACAAAAGAAAATTTGTAAGACTAAATAATTATTACGGTGGGGTTGTAAGATTCAGACATAACAATGTTGGTGTGATTCATGGCAAAGGATCTATTTGTCTTGGTGGTAAACATAACACTAACGATGTCATTTATGTTGAAGGCTTGAAGCATAACTGTTGAGTGTTGGATAGATGGTGGACAAGGGTTACAATCTTCAATTAAAAGATGGAAGATGAAGGATACTTGGAAGTTCTAGAAATGAAATTGCTTCAGGTACAAGGAAAAAAGGTAATATTTTTCACCTGAGTGTTGCTAATGTAAGTTGTTTAATTTCTCAAGTAGATGAAAGTTGGTTATGGCATAGAAGGTTGTGTCATGTGAATTTTGATAACATTGTCAAGGTAAGCTCCACTCAAGTAGTAAGAGATCTACCTAAGCTAGTGAAGCCTACTAACACAATATGTAAGGAATGCCACATGGGAAAACATACTAGAGTTTCTTTTTAGAGCAAGCAGCATCATTCTAATGGAGTACTAGAGTTGGTGCATACTAATTTGTGCAGTCCCTCCAAAATCAGAAGTCTACAAGGAGAAAGATACTTTATACTTCTTATTGATGATTACTCTAAGATGATATGGGTTGCTTTTTTAAGAGAAAAATGTGAAGCATTAGAGAAGTTCAAAAGTTTCAAAGCTATGGAAAAGAATGAGACAAGTCTGAAGATCAAATTCCTAAGGTCAAACAAAGGTGGTGAGTTCACCTCCCGGGAGTTCAATTCTTTATGTGAAGAGTGTGGAATCAAAAGATAGTTATATGCTCCCCGAACCCCTCAATAGAATGGAGCTGTAGAGAGAAAGAACATAACAATTATGGATGTTGCTAGAACAATGATGTTGGAAGGAAATGTTCCTCACATCTATTGGAGAGAAGTTGTAAGCACTATTGTGTACACTCTAAACCGGGTAAATGTCAATGGTATTTTCGATAAGACTCCTTTTGAGTTGTGGTTTGGTTATAAGCCTACTATTAAATATTTCAAGATATTTGGAAGCAAGTGTTATATTAAGAGAGATGAGCACATAGGAAAGTTTGATGCAAGGATCAATGAAGGAATATTTCTAGGTTACTCTACTAAAAGCAAGGCTTACCGGTGCTATAATAGAAGATTGAGAAAATTGGTTGAAAGTGCAAATGTCGGAGTTGATGAGGACTCTGCTAGACCATCCAGATACTATGGATATGATTTAGATGACCAACAAGATAGTACAGACAAAGAGAAGAATGCTCAGACACAAAATCAAGTTCATATTGTTCTAGTAAATCAAGAAAGTTAGGAAGGAGAGACAAGTGGAAGTGCAGAAGAAAGAACAGAAGAACTAGAAATGTGAGAGAATCCTAAAATTCTGAGGTATGTAAAGCTAAATCATTCTGAAGATCAAATTATAGGAGATAAGAATAAAGGTGTGTAGACTAGAAGAAGGATTACAGAAGAGTATTGTTTGATTTCCAATACTGAGCCTAACAATGTCAATGAAGCTTGTAATGATGAACACTGGATGGAAGCTATGAAGGAAGAACTAATGCAGATTGAAAATAATGATACATGGATTCTTATTCCCAAACCTAAAGATAAAAACGTGATTGGTACTAAATGGGTCTTTCGGAATAAGATGAATGAACAAGGTGAAGTTATTCAAAATAAAGCAAGACTGGTATGTAAAGGGTATTCACAAATGGAAGGTATTGATTTTGAAGAAACCTTTGCCCCTGTTGCCAGAATTGAAGTCGTAAGATTATTTCTTGCTTATGTCACATATAAGAACTACATATTATATCAAATGGATGTGAACTCATCCTTTTTTGAATGGTGAGTTAGAAGAAGAAGTATATGTTGAACAATCAGATGGATTTCAACTAACTGATAAGGAAGACGTGGTTTGTCGATTGAAGAAAACTCTGTATGGACTCAAGCAAGCCCCTAAAGCCTGGTATGCTAGACTAGATAAATACTTACTAAATCTTAGATTCAATAAAGGTACTGCTGACAGCAACTTGTATTTTAAGTTGGATCATGATAAAGAATTGATTATTGAAGCCTTTGTTGATGACATTATTTTTGGAGGTGATGATGATCTATGTATGAAGTTTACTAATGAAATGAGAAGTGAATTTGAAATGAGTATGATTGGAGAGATAAAGTTCTTTTTGGGATTGCAAGTCACTTAGTTATACAATGGTATTTTCATATCTCAGTCCAAATATGTGAGAGATTTGTTGAAGAAGTTTGGCATGGACGAATCAAATCCTATTGGTACACCCATGGTAACCGGATGCAAGTTAAAAAAAATGATGATTCTCCTAAAGAAAATCAAACAAGATATAGTCCAATGATTGGTGGATTTCTCTACTTAACTTAGACTAGACCAAACATCATGAATGTTGTGTGTATGGTTGCTAGATATCAAGTTGATCCAAAAGAGTCTCATGTGACTGCTATAAAGAGAATTTTTAGATACCTAAAAGGAACAGTTGATTTTAGGCTTTGGTATCCTAAAGATGATGACCTTACCTTGAGTTCCTATACTGATGCGGATTGGGCAGGAGATGTAGATGATAGGAAAATCAATAGTGGTGGTTCCTTCTTCCTAAGGAAGAAGTTGGTGTCTTGGTTGAGTAAAAAGTAGAATTCCATTTCCCTATCTACTGTTGAGGAAAAGTATATTGCTACTGTAAATAATTGTACTCAAGTGTTGTGAATGAAACAGATGCTAAAAGATATTAGAGTAGTATATGATGAGCCTATTATCATATACTATGACAACTCAAGTGCAATAAACATATCAAAGAATCCAGTGCTACACTCTAATACCAAGCATATATCAATCAAGTTTCACTTTATGAGGGAGAAAGTGAGTGAGAAAGAAGTCGAACTAGAGTATGTTCCTACCAAAGAACATATTGCAGACATTTTCACCAAGTCATTGCGAAAGGATAATTTTGAGTATATCAAAGGGAAGTTAGGGGTGATTACCCCTCCTAATCAGAACTAAGGATGCATTGGTTTGCATCAATCTGTGCACTTCATGATCATATTTTTATTTGAATTGATGTTGTGGTGCCTGCTACTCCGAGGGAGTACTTAGATGTTCAGAAGTTCAATTGTTCAAGTATGTGGTTCATAGCTTGTATAGATGATATTTTTGCCATTGATGTCAAAGGGGGGGAAGAGCAATGTGAAAAATATTTCTAGAAGAGACGAAACCTAAGGGGGAGTAAGTGTAGTTGTGTAGATGGTATTTTTCACATCATGTGTTGCCATCAATTCCAAAGGGGGAGATTGTTGGATGCTATGGTGTGTTGCTGATATGTGGTTTTCATTTATGTCAACACTAATAGAATTGTTGCACTAGAAATTGTATATGTCGAGGATATTGAGAAAATTGTAATAAGAAGTGTTGCAGGTTGTCAGTGGTGAAGTGAAGTTCAGTTTGTCGATGTGATCAGTAAGTTGTTGATCTAGGGTTTTGGTTTAAAGGGTTTCTTGCTAAGTATATCTAGTTTATCCATGTCAAGTTTCAGAGATCCACTTGAAGATTTGATCAAGTTATGAAGATTTGTATTCTGACAATTTTTTATGTTACTTCAGTTTGTGTTCCTAAATGATCATGTGATTTTTGTAAGTTTAGTTGTTGCGGATGCTTCTTTGGGGCTTCATGGTGTTTTTGGATGTTTCTAGTTCATGCTCTATCTATGTTGCATGTTTGCATTGATCGTTGTGCTCGTGATCTGATATTTTCTCTTGTGTGTTCATGTTTTTCATGTTCATGGCCGACTAGGTGTTGAAGCGTGTTGTGGATCTTTGAGGAGAAATTAATTTAAGTGTTTTTGTGTTCAATTTGTTGATTTGATTCTTCACTATGTTGTGGTCGACCTTGGTTGATTTGCATTAAAAATTATCTATTTTTTTGGGTCGACAGTTTGTATTCATTTTATTATATTTCTTTGTGGCCAACTTGTAGCGATGTAATTCCATGTTGCGGATATATAAGAGAAATTGCTTATTCGAATTAAAGTGTGCAAGGAAGTGTGATTTTGTATGAGATGTGTGAATAATGTCCTAATCATTTGATGGTAGAGCAGAGTGTGAAGAAGAGTGAAGAAGAGTGAGGAAGAGTATGAAGAAGTGTTCATGTGCTTAACCGGAACTGTAATCAGGCATTAGCAAATTCTATTTTCTCAGTTTGAAATCTGGATAGTTGTAATCTAAATCTTTATGTAAGAAAGTGTGTCTTCCTTTGTAATTGAGCAGTGAGCTCTAAGCAGTGTGCCTAAATGCATGTGCATTCCCCATTTATTCTTCTTATACTTTTAATAGGGTATAATCTTATGAACTAATCTCCGCCGTGGTTTTTCCCCTAAAAGGGTTTCCATGTAAAAATCTTGGTGTTCTCTGTGTTTTTTATGTGTTGACTGTTTGTTGTTTATTGTCCATTCATCAGATCTGAGACTAAGTTAAGTTAAGTTTGAAAAGCTTAAATATTTTGTGACAACTATTTCACCCCTCCTCTCAATTGTGTTTCCTTGTTTTTCCAACAAAAATACCTATCACTAACAATCACAAGGAAAACATGTCACCCAATCTCCCATCATATGAGAAAAAAGTTACAAACACACTTGTTAGCTTGGAGCAAAGATATGGACAAGGATTTAATATCCTAGAAAAACAAGGATGTGACACAAAGAATGAACATAAAATCTATTCTCTTTTGGAACAAGCACCATTTGAAGACACAAAAGGAATCGATTACCAAGGTCCTCCACCTTTATATCAAACATTTGTTCCACCAACCAAACCATACAAAGTCCATTGTCCTATTAAGAATTTTTTTACCTACTTTTCATCCCTTATCAGATATTGAGTGTAATATAGCTACACTTCTAAACTTGGGATACATTACATTACCACCCATGTGTGAATGAAAATATAATAAACAAAAGAATACAAATACATCATATTGTGCATATCATAGAGTATTTGGGCATACTACTGATGAATGTGGTGCTTTAAAGATGAAATTGAAATAATTTTATCCTTGCAATGATCAAATTGAACGAATAATAAATTAACATATATGTGCTTTGCTCCTTGTCATGTGTTAGTTGTAGTATCATAACATACTCATTACCAAGGTACCTTTTTAGTGATAATAGTACACATCTCTAAGAAAGTATGGCCTTATCAATGGAAGTGTAGCATTTTCAATATATGTTGTGTCTCATTTTGCAATGATATTGGGCTCGATATCTTCTAAGTGTGTGACTTTTCTTGTTATATTATGTTCCCCTTTGTGGTAATACTATGGCTAGTATTCCCTAAGGTGTGATCTTTTTATTACATGACTTGTCCTCTCTTAGTGGTGATGTCATGTGAGATATTCCCTAAGGGGTGACCCTTCTTGTATTGAGCAATGCCTTTTTTTTATTTTGTAAATCACCTTTTATGGTGGTGTTGTTTATAAAACCCCTTGAGGTTTTGGTCTTATCTTATGCACCTTCCTGGGTGAGTTTATGCACCTTTGTAGGCAATTTTTCATTTATGTGCCTTCGTACACGAGTTTATGCATAATCCTAGGTGAGGTTTTGGCAAGATAGTTCATGGATTTAGCATAATAGAGCTTGTTAGGTTGTGAAATTGAGCACCTCTTTAACATGGCCTCCAAGCATAACGCAACTTGCTTGAAAATAGAGCTATGTGTTTAATGAGTATCTAGCATAATGTAACTTGCTAGCCTTGTGGAACCGCCTTTTATTAACATGGCCGCCAAGCATAATACAACTTGCTTGATAGTAGAGCTATGTGTTTCATGAGTTTCTAGAATAATGCAACTTGCTAGCCTTATGGAACCCCCTTTTATTAACATGATCGTCGAGCATAACACAACTTCCTTGACAGTTAAGCTATGTGTTTCATGAGTGTCTAGCATAATGCATCATGTTATCCTTTTGGAGCCCCCTTTTTATTAACATGGCCACCGAGTATAACACAACCTGCTTGATAGTAGAGCTATGTGTTTCATGAGTGTCTAGCATAACACAACTTGCTAACCTTGTGGAACCCATTATATTGCATGGACACCTATCATAATGGAACTTTCTAGCCAGTAGATCCATGTGGCTCGTGAGTGATGTGGCATAATGCAGCTTGCCAGTCCTCATGGGAACATTCCTTTAACTAGCATTTATTCAATGGATGGTGTTTGGTATTTGAGGCAATTTAAGAATGAGGTCTCTTTACCTTATCGACTCAAATCCCTTTTGTCCTAACCTTGTGTTTTTTTATGTGTCTTCTTCGTGTTTGCATTGTGTTTGTGATTTTTTTTATCATCTACATGTTATGTTATGTCATGTGTTTTCATCATGTATGCTTCATGTTTTCTGACATGTATGTTTATGTATGTTGATTTGTTTCCTTTCATAAATGTGTGTGCTCCTTTGTGCTTATGTTATTTTTCCATGGGATCTCGGATCATGGGGCCTTGTGCACTCACCCTAGATCCTTACTCATCTTATCTCTTCAACATTTGGACAATCAGACCCCTCTTGACACATATTTTTCTACTTGAGTGTGAGTCTGAGTGTAAGTTCATACTCTCACTAAAATGGGGGCTAAATGTAGTATCGTAAATTGTCACTCTTGATCTAATTTTATTTTTTTGTCCCTTAAGTGCATGGACCTAATTGAACACCTGATTTCCTAAATTATTCATTCCATGGCCCATTTTAAACATTTACTGGAAAATTGTAGACACAAAACAAATGCTCTCATTTAATACTTTTCCCTCAACTCCTTAAATTTTAGAAAATAGGTCTAAGGCACTGACACGTATGTCCCCCTATTTTGGCTCCAAATTCAAATATATAGGTGTTGACATTTTATTATTTGATAAATTCAAATATCTAAAGTTAACAGTCAAGATTTAATTTTTTGGAAATTAGAATAATAGCATATAAATACCTAGTTATTGCATCATTTGAAAATAATCTAGCAAGTTGGAGAATTTTTGATCAAGCAATTATCAAGAGCATTATCAAGAAAGTCAAGAGTAGCCATTAGAGGATTTATTACAACAATTCAAGATCTAAACATCATGTCAAATTGTAAGTGAGCATGTTCCTGTTTATGTTTTCATATTTTTTGTGAAGACTAATCCTTGTAGGTCTCCAATAAATCCAAGCAATTCATGAAAATCAAGCAAGCAAGATCCAAGCCTTGAGGAGATATGTATATGACTTCAGTCATTCAAGGAAGTCATTGAAGGGTGGTGAGTTGTAGAAATTTTTGGATTCATCATTTCTTCCTATCATTTATCATTTTATCATTGGCATTGCCATTATGGAAGTGGAAACACTAACACGGGGTTTGACCAAGGCAAGCCCCTAAATGGCACAACCTTTCTTCTCTTTTTGAATGTGCAATTTTTAGGTCTGAAGGAGATTGAAGTAAGTTTGAAGATTAATTATTCAATGTTGTAATCAAAACCCTACACCTTGACAACTCATGAAAACTCCATTGCAGAATTATCCAAGTATGATAGGACAGTGCAACAAGTGAAAAACATAAGCTTTGATATCGCACTAGAGGACTGTGAAATCATATCTAAATTACCCTCATGAAGATAGTGGTGCTTGGGGCACCTATTTCCAATATTTTCAGCTCCAAATTTATATTATTGGTGCACAGTGTCCTCATCCCTTTCATATAGTTTGTTTTTGTCTGTGGTTCCTCAAATCTATTGTATTGCATCAGAACATTAATTTGCATCATTAGGTCAATTGATTCATTTCATTTCATCCTTAGGTTACTTTCAAATTTTTTCAAGGACAAGTTGACTCACCTTTTAGGATATAATTCAATCATATACCTTGTCCAAATCCAATAAAAACCCCACCCCTCTCTTGCATTCAATGAAATTAGGAAAAGGTGTCCAAACCCTAAAGTGAAATTTCTAAGGTTTCCTTTTCCCTATGTTTCAATTACCAATCTGAAAACTCACCAAGCATTGCTCACTTACTAGAATTTGATATCCCTTGTACAACCATGTAACCTTGCATGGATTTGGATGCTTTGTTTTCTCCAATTTTAGCTTCTCAACCATTTCTTGTGACACCAAATTATTTGTGCTACCACTTTCCACAATAATTGTACAACACTTCCCCTTTTTTTTGCAAATAGTTTTGAACAAACTCCTCCTTTGTGCAAGCTCTTGTTATTTCTCTAGTTTTGAAAGAACTCTTTTTAACATGAGATTTTCTCCATGCTTCGGGTCCAATTGTTCTTCCTCTTCTTCAACCTCGATAGTAAAATTCCTTCTAAAATTATTTTTTCCACTCTCTTGTATTTGTGTGCATTCAAAATCCCTATGACCTACCTCTCCACAATTAAAGAACACCGCTAAAAATTTGTCTTCCTCTCCCATAGTCTCCTCTTCCTCTTGAAGACTCACCTCTCTCTCTTGGGAAATATCATCTTCCTCTTGTACTTGGTCTGATATCGTTTTGTGACAAGCTTGACTCTCCATCTCTTGTTGGTTGTCCTCTTCTATTATTTACTTGTCCTCTACCTCTGATATTACCTTGTTGCTTTCTTTCCAAATTTTCCTCTACCTTGTGAGCATATTGGTAGACTTCTTTTGGCATTCTCATTATAACCAAACTGAGTTCATCTTGGATTGAAACCCGTAATCCATTGATATATCTTGTCACCTTCTCTCCATCATCTTCAACATGTCCAACTTGAATGCTAAGCATATATAATTATTTAGTATATTCTATAACACTTGAATCATTTTGTTTAAAATTTTTTAATCTCTTAAGCAACCTGATATGATAATCTATTGAAAAAAAATTGGCCTTCAATTTAATCACCGTTTTATCTATGACTTTATTTTTTCCTTACCTTTTCTTTTCCTTTCAATTTGTAGTTTCTCTCTCCATAGGGATGCATGTCCCTTGAACCTTGTGCAAGCATAATTCACCTTGTTCCTATCTTTTGTGAAATCCAAATCAAAATATTTTTCCATCTCTATAATCCACTCAATGAATTATTTTGGATTAAAACTCACATTGTAGCGTGGTGGAGCCATTCTAGTCTTGCTTCTTAATTTTGATATAATATACAAGAATCTATCTTGTTTCTCATCCACTCTTCCTCCTGCATTCTTAGGTTCTTCAACTTCATCTTCACTAACATCCTTTATATGCACTCGTCTTTGTTATCTCATTTGTATGGCTTATAATTGTATTGGTATTCCTCTCAGCATCTCCATAACCCTAGTATCATTTCCATGTGGTGCTCTTCCTCTACCATGCCCTCTATGTGTCATTCCTCTTGAAATTATTTATATTTGTAGGTCTACACTCACCTTTCCTACCCACAAAAAAAAATATTTAAAATCTCTCAACAAGAACCAGGCTCTGATGCCATTTGATGCAGATCAACAATTGATATCCCTCTATGGGTATCAATTTTTGTAGCTATGTAGCAACCTCCAACCATAAAAAAAAATGAAAGTAATTTTCATTACATAAGGAAATTTTTAAAAATAAAGAACTAGATATTCTTGTAGGAAAACTTGTTTCATTTATTTATTTGCAACAATGACATAGTCTCTTCAATATGAAACTAGCTATAGGAAAGATTATTCTAAAATTAGCCTCCTCAATCAAATTTTAGTTACAAACATTCAAAACTACAGGAAACCATTGAAATATATGTCACAACACACTCCCCAAACTAGCTCCTCACACCTAGCTACAAGTACTTATTTCTCTGGATTTCTCCAGTTGAGCTCCATAAAATTCATCATTATTGCATGTCTCTAAAATCATCTCCCTTATCAAGCTAATATTTCATTTCCATTTATGATTTCCCCCCCTCTTTCCCCTATTCTTCTAAGTGTTGAAATTCTCTAGGAAAATCCAAAATTGCAACTTGGCATTCTCCAATTTTGTAACTCTTGGAAATCACTCTTTTTACCATTATTTCACTCCCTAAAACCACCAAGCACTAGGGAGAAATCTTATCCCAAAATAGAGGCATTGGAGATTTAAAATTAAGAATAATGTTGCATTAAATGGCTCACTCTCATTCCTAGGCATTGGGATTTTTCTCCTTCAATTTGGTGAAGAAATATTCAATTTATGAGTCACTAAACATAAGAAAATAAAGCATTTGGTGCACCTATCCAATAGTTATTAGAATATAATTTTTAATATGTTGGAAATGTGTGAAAAGTTCTCTAAAATCATGCTTGTAAGACCAAAATAAAAGTTCACTACAAAATAAATAAAGGAAAATGCAATTCTTTTTGTGTGATGCAAGATTGTCCGTGCACCCGAATGGTCCTGCATCAAAACCTCAAGTAGGCTCAAATGGTGAACCATCTATGATTTCTCACTTAAATAGGGTAAGAGAAAAAATATATGTAATATTGAATAGAAAATTTTGTTTAATCCTCATAAATACATTTACAAATAAATAAATATTTGATAGTTTGAATTCACATACTAAAAGGAATTTTAGAATGCATAGGACAACTAAGAAGGGGGGATGAATCAATTGTAAACTTTTAAAACATTAGAAACCCTCATTAACATTTAGACCTACATTAGTTCTTAAACCCTTATAAACCATTAAACCCTTAACATGCATTAACAAAATGTAAACTTGTAAAGCAATAATTCAAACACATGAGAACAATAGATTTACGTGGAAAACCCAATAAGGGAAAAACCATGGTGAGGATTAGCTCACTAATATATGAATTGCAACACTGAATACAATAAGGCTCACTACCAAGGGCTCTCTGCCCAAAAAGACAAAGAAAGGCTCATTTCCAAAGGACTCATTGTCCAAAAGAAGGAAAGAAAGAAGGGGTGGATCACTGCCAATTTGAACTACTAACAATGCATCTCTTATATTCCAAAGGTATAGTTCCACTGAAGCACAAATAGTTCTCTTCAAACAGATTGAAATGTAGACATATTTTGCTCATTGCATTAGGAAGTTAGAAGAATTCAGGCTTGCACTCAAATCAACACACTTGATCACTTTCGCATCTTTCGTATCACACACACTTCGCACCTCATCCATATAAAAATTATCCTTGCATTTATACCCTCTATGACCTAAAACAATCTCAATTAGGTCGGACCTTAATGAAACATATATACCTCAACCGTGTAACACCAAATAGGTCAGCACTAAACACTTCCACAAATAAAGAATTGAATCCAAACCATGGCACTACTTAATTGGGACCTAAATCTACATAAACATGCTTCTCAATAATTCCTCAAACAACAATTATCCTTTGTAATTAGTGCTAGCACATCAAAGAATCCAAACCTGCACTAACACTAGCAAGCAAATCCAAACACACCTCTCAAGGTCTAAAAACATCTCGTGGACCACACAGCAACATCCCACACTATTAATACATCTTAGAATATTCTAGCATCATTAAAATTTTATGCACAACTACTGCAACCACCTAAAACTCACGAACACCTTCATTTTGTGCAACCATATGTGCTAGCATAGACACCCAACACATCAGAAAATCTTGTGGAACAACTCAATACCTAAAACTTAAAGGGAAGATAGATAAAAACATTATAAGCACATTCCAAAATCCAAAACACCAAAAGCTTCACTGTGGAGAAATGTGGAGCAATCTCATTCCTCCTAGACACCATGTTTCACCAAACAAACATATTGTCAAACACATCTTTTGTTATAGAAAGATCCATAACCTGAAACTCTGGATATGATGTCTATGAACACCTATGATCATCATGTCCAAACTACATGGGCACATCTTTAACCATGAAGAAATGTGGAGCAAAACACTAAACACCACTCTATCACATTGAACTCTCTTTTATTCAAATTTTCTCAAAATCTCTCAGAAACCAAGTGAACTAAATTCATCAACAAAATTACTAACATCTATGCAACACATCTACAATAATCTCCTCAAAAATAATTCAAACTAGCAACCTCTAAAACTATGTTGAAGTAGGGCATCAATGACAACACCAAAAACATTGTCTTGACATTAATACCAACAACTTCAGACTTCCACAACTCCAATGCTATGGGTTGACATCATCAAAACCAACATCATTCCAATACTCTCTTCATATAAGGGGTTGACATCAATGACAACACCCAAGCAACTCACAAACAACTTCAACATCTCCAAAATTCCAAAAAGGAATACGAGAAGAATGAATTATCTAATATACTTAGGAACGATATGCAATCCACAAACAACCAATATATGTGAAATTATAAATTTATTCTTCTTCTTTTTTTTAAATAAGAGAACAAAGTCACTCAACAATTGTTTGTATATGGCTATACAAAAAGGCAAAAAAAAGTCTTAAAATTTAGTATTTTTTATAATATATAGGTGAATAAATATTTGCCTCCCTTCCTAGGCATCTAACTTCCCGTGAAGTTTTACAAACATTTGAAAATATAAATACAAATATGATTTATAATGAGAACAAAGATATAATAAAAAAAACACATTTTATTAGTTTACATCATTTCAAAATTCAAAACATATATGCCACTTTTTAGTGATTCAAGTTCAAAATTCGGATCAATGTTGGTTGTTTTCTTTATAAAAGTGTGACACAACTTTGTATTTTTACCCATTAATTTTTCAATAAATAGGTGAATAAATATTCACCTCCCTTCCTAGACATATAACTTCATGTGAAACTTTACAAACATTTGAAAATTTAAATACAAATATAATTTAGAATGAGCATATATATTATGGATTAAAAGAGACTTTATAATAAAATATTATTATATTGTAAGCTTTAATAAAAGATATTTTATAATTAAATATTAAATATCTCCATCAATTTACCATGCAAATGGATATTGTAAAATTTTCACTTAATGAAACAACAAGCATAAATCCCGGCACATAATTGTTTATAATTCTCCTTTATTGGAATGGGAACTCAATCTAAGAGCCCTTGAATTTCATTATCTTCTCTTATTTTTACATATGTAAACTTTTCACTTAATTAAATAACTAGCATAGATTAATACTATCAATTTCCTATCTATTGTATGTATGTTGAGAGTAGTACATATTGTGTTAGTAGTGCATAATTATATTAAACTTGACCAATTTAACTACATTAGCTCAATATAATTTAAAAATGGTGTTTCTTAAAAATTAGATTGTGTATTAATTTGAACATTAGTTAGCTTCTTCTTCTTCAACCATTAGAAGGAAGAAAATATAGCTAACCTTGTAACCACACTTTCATTAAATTTCTCTATAAGACAGCTCATTGTTTGTATTCATAAACCATCAAATAATGACTAACGATTGACATTATTGCATGAAATTGCTTGTAGCATGCCCTAAATAGGACATATTACCCTAGTAATAAGTATTATCTAACTTTCTTTTATATATTTTTCCTGTATTTGATCAAGTGAAGGTGTAGGCATACTTTTTTTAGATTTTGGAAGTGGAATGCAATTAATTTCCTACTATAAATCTAGTAAGATTTGGAGGTCCAAGTGTAACTTCCAAATTAAAAATTTGCATGCAGTTTCTATATTTCCACCATGTTAAATTGAAGTGGTAGAATCCTTTTCAAAATATGAACTAGCATATCACATGTGCTAAGAGAGAACTTTGTAGGTTTATGAATATATATTTTCTATAATTAATCCACGTTATACCCTTATCCACCTATATCTATGTGTAAGAAAACTTTTGGGCTTCCACCAATGATATTACCCAAACTTTTAATATTTATTGTAGATGAAATAGACATTTTGTTTCATACTTTTATTGACTAGGTAACTCAATTGATCATGTAATTTAAAAATTATGACTATTTTAATGTAATACAACTTAGAAATTCACTTGATAGGTATATGAGGAGAAATGGTTAGATGGGTTATGGCTAAATTATGAGATAACATGAGGGGTATAGACAATAAGAATATGGGTAGGATGGGAGGGGATAGGTATGGAGATCAAGAAAATGTGTGTTGTAAGATAGAAGGTGCATGAGGATATGGATGAATGAGGATGAGTTGGGAAAGGAAGAGTGACATGTTCATTAAAGGGGTAAATGTTTGAGTAGTAGGATAAAGAGGGAAAGGGAATGGATGATGTGACCAATACCCTATAATATGGCAATCCACTCTAGGCGTTTAATGAGGATTTTACACAAAAAAATAATGATGGAAGAGACGTTGGAATGGGAGGAATCATTACTTAAGAAACTATGAAAAATACAAAGGTGATAGTCTATGTCCCAGAGGGTAGTGGAAGGAAGTATCATGATTAAAATGTTTGTCTAAGGTGGACTAGAAAGAGGAAAAACTTTATGGATTAGATAGAAATAGAGGAAGAGAAGAAGATGGATCAAAGAAGGAGGAGGTAGGCATGCTACAAGTGGACATAGTCAAGTTGAAATGAGGGATTCTATGAGGAGGAATGAAAAAAGATGGAACACTTGAAGGTACAAATCTCATGGATTTTGAAAGAAAACAAGAGAGAGGATAATTTAATATGTTTATAGAAATGAGCATAAAATAATATTTTTTATTTTGAGTAAAAATAGGGATGCAAACTCTAACACACTTGTGTCATAGTCCATCATTTTTTGAAACATCTATTTTACTCAAAAGGTGGAGTCTTCTAATTGGAGACTATCAATGAAAATAGACTACAAAGATTAAAAATAAAAATATACAAAAAATATAGTAAGGTTTGCTAATTAAAGAAATGATTTAAAGATTTATTAACTCCTAAAAGAGAGAAAAAGATTTTGATGATTAATGTTGGGTTCGCCAAAATAAAATGAGGGGAAAGGGAGGCCTAAAGCCTAGGAAATTTTCACATTTACTAATCTAAATACTTTTACCCTATTTTTGGTATTGAATTAAAAGGAAACTAATATTTACCCAATTAAACAAAATTAGTAGCAAAACAAATTTAAAGGAAATGGTTAACTAAATAATTATTGGATTCCTTTTAGTAGATTACCAATGTGTGTCCTACGTAAGCTAAGTTCATTAACAAAATTGAGCTATGGAATCTTTCAACTTAGTGACAAGTAAAGATGAGATTTATGCTAGGTTACTTGAGTGTTAAGAAATTGTGATTTTATTTTATTCAAGGGGTGTTTGAAAGATGTAAGCATAGAACCTAATTTATTTATATTGAAATATGTTATCTACAAGAGAAAGGATTGATTTGAACACTTAGATGTTGAAATGGATGTGTGGATATTCTTACAAGTGCAAATCAATCCTTTAAGAGTAGAAAAAATGAAAGTATAAATGACAATGATAGGTATAAAATATTAAAAATAAATGCAAGTGGTGAATAAATAATATTCTAAAAAAATCATAAATGAATTATGTAAAGAAAATAGAGGAAGGTGAGAGAGTTTGAACCAAGTGTTGACCAAAGAGAAAATTTATAAGATTAGGGGAAAGGAAATTTTGGTATGACTACATAGAAGCTTTCCAAAGTGGTCAAGTCCCTATTTTTTCTTTCAACCTCCATAGCTAGTCAAGGTAATCATGTGTGAGTGGTTGATTTTGTGACTAGGGCTAGAATAATATAAAAATAACGCATAATGATAGATAAATTTGTGAGATATGACCTATGTTAAATGCATATGAATATAAACAACAAGCATTATGAAAACATTTATTTTCTATACCCATACAACTAAATTATTTACAATATTAAAATTACTCTTCATCATAATTCCAAAAGTTAAATGCACTGTCTCACTTCATTTCATATATCCAATATTCATTTATTTTCAAATTTTTTACTCAACTTTATTGTTACATATCACAATTAATTTATACTTATTTATACATTCATTTAACTTATTTAAATTCACATTAAATAAATATTTTCATTTACAACATTTAATTTACTATAATTTAATTTTTAACTTCCCTTAAATAATATATAGAGGAGTCCAAAGTCAAAAAGCTTAAAGTTGAAGACCATAACTAAAATTCCTAGATTAAACTTTTGATGATAACTTGAAAGATAAGTTATATTGTGTGCTAACATCATGATTTTATAGCAAATTAAAATTAGAATGTAGGGTTTAAAGTGGTTGTATGGTAAGGTTATATGTTTTTATAATGAAAATCTAGATTCCTTTTTTTTAAATGATATTTAAGTATTGTTGTGCATGTTAGTGTGGCATCTTTGCATAAGTTTTTGATAAGGTAAGCAGCATTTACAGGGTCTTGTATCTCTTATATTGAGGGCCCTCGAGGTCAAAAAAGAGCTAGTTCAAAATAGGACATGAACTAGAAAGAGCTACAAACAGGAGCCACAAGGCTCGATAGAACAGGCCAAACAAGCCACACATAGAATTGTACTAGAACATGAACAGCCGACAGGCAGCATGTCAGAAGAAGTACGGAACTAGACAACCCCAGAATCTAGTGGGATAGGGCTAACTTCCAAAACCTGAGGATGCGGTTTGGGGAGTCCCTTCTTTTTTATCTACACAATAGACCAGGAAGGCCCAAAGCCAAGATCAACCAAGCGAGGCGAGAAGAGCAGTTCATCCACAACCACAACGGATGGAGAGCCACCACGCAATGAAGCCAGCAGCGCAGAAGAGGAGTCAGGAGCATAAGTTGGTGTTGTACTTCTATTGGTGATTAAGTATGAAGAGCAATATTCCATTAGGTGAAGCAACATACAAGTGAAAATGGAGTTAGCATAGTCAAAATCAAAGTAGAAGGTGGAACAAAATACTCCCCTGAGTGAAGAGGAGTTGGAGTAGGTGAAGTGGTGCACAAGGGAAGAAGTTTGCACGATTGAAAACAAAACAAGAGTTGGAGTATGACATCTACATAGGTGAAGTGATGTACATGTTAAAGAGTTGGAGTAGCTATCAAGGGAATAGTATGTAGAGTGTGGTATTCTTGTGGGAGAAGTAGATGGAGTGTGTGATTCTAGAAGAGGAAGAAAAGAGATATCTCCATAAATGTAGTGGAACACTATCCCTACAAATTGAATTGAAAAATGTGATATTCTCCTCACAAATAGAATAACAATTAAAATAATATCCCACAAATAATCATATAATAAACAAAAACATAAAGAATGTGAACCCCATTATCAAAACCTCACTATTAAGAAAACAGAATGGAAGGAACTAAAACATATATCTCTGAAAGCAATGCAAAAATGTTTTTCTTTTTTTTGTTTTAAAGAATGCTATAAAAAGGCGGCTCTAAGCAAAGTTGATGTGAAATAGACCTTGAATCTAAACACCCCTCCTCCACTCCCCAATGCGTACTAGCTTAGAATAATGAGCCTTACAATGTCCAACCCATGACAAAATAAATATATTGCAGGTCCATGAATGGTCACATCTTCAGATTCTAAGTTGAGAGACAAAAGCAAGCCCAGCTTTTTATATTGGATTAAGCATAAAAAACTCAGGAAATACAGAGGAATCAGCAGCCCAGCAGCAAGTTCAACTTTATGTGTTCGTTATTATATTCACATCCAAGTGCACAGTGCTAATGATGAAGCATCATTAGAATAAACCCATGATTGAAAACAATAAAAATTCCAATCTGTTAAGAAATATGCTACCCAGTCTATGAAAATGAGATAATATAGGGGAATAATTATACAAGTAGACCATGTACACAGTATATATATAATAATTAGTTTATTGAGAAGCGTGTGCACTTTATTTAAGCACTACGTCAGGCCATGCAGTTGCATTAATTTACCATATGCGTGCCTTCAAAGGAATCATCAATGGCTGTTTGGTACCATTCTGAAAACACTATTTTAATATAGAATCAAAGTTCTTATTCTGGTACACATTCTCTAAAGGAGAATCAAAATTGCTCTTAGTGGAATGATTTTTCTTCGAATATATTCTTTTGATATAAAAAGAAATTTATTTGAACTTTTTGAACAAAAGTTTCATATATAGACTTAGTTTATGTATCTATGTATTTTGGTGTTAGAGAAAAGGGAGATTGATAAGTAGGACGTATTTTCTACAGTGTGTCAAATTATGACATTGTTGCTGAAAGATTTATGGATTCGATTGTGTGAAATTTTGATGCAAAAAATTTCACGCAATCGAATTTAGAAATATTTCAGCAATTATCA
Organism: Sequoia sempervirens; assembly: GCA_007258455.2. Classification (NCBI taxonomy): domain Eukaryota; kingdom Viridiplantae; phylum Streptophyta; class Pinopsida; order Cupressales; family Cupressaceae; genus Sequoia; species Sequoia sempervirens. The sequence continues at coordinate 804,280,456 of VDFB02271358.1, forward strand.
ATATGGATTGTGGAAACTTGTTATCTTTGTATGATATTGTTATTAGAATTCAACTGTGTAGTTTTTCGAGTCAAATTCATTGACCCATGTTTCATGAGTAGTGGTTCACAAGAACCCATATCTCATGATAATGAATGGTCCACTTAGCTCTCATTACATCTAGGTGATGCTCAGAGGGGAGATTGAGTTAAGAACAGATAATTGTGACAAATGTGAAATTGAAAAATTTTGAACCATGCATAGATCAAGGTTATAGGTATGGTTTTAGAACGTTTAAATGTAGTCTCAAATCTTTTGTTTGTTCTAAATTCTAATAAATTATGGTTTTAGTATTTGTAGAAGTTTTGCATGTATTTATACTTGTCAATAAAAATTTCATGGTATTAAGAAGTATCATGGAGTTTATTAAGTTCAATGTAGAAGTGTACTTTCTCCATTAATCAATTCAATAATTTTTAATATGTTGGAAGACATGCCAAGTAACTTGTATGCAACAAATGTGTAAAAAGTTAACAATGATATAGTATAATGATAATGAGTGATTGAGGTTTGATGCAATGGATGAAGTGTAATGGATGTTGAAGTGATAGATTGAGTACAAAAATTAGTGTTTTATCATTTGTTGATGCAAAAGCTAATGTAAATAAGATAAATGACACAAAGATAGCCTAGTGTAATTGTTGAGTGGTCATTTTCTTACATGAAAGTAAATGTAGATGAATTGTCCTAGTTAAACTTGATTGATTGAAATGATCTAGGGAAATGTCTTTTAATACAAGTCCTTTGCATATTATTTGAACTCTATGACAAAGGAGTTGACACAAACATTGAGTTTAGTTACCCTCGAACCCTAGTTAAATTTGAATTTGGATAAATCAAAAAATCAAAAATGAATGTGTGGCTCTAAACTATATCAAGACTACAAACATGATGCAACCTCAAATTAGATCAATATTACAAATTTAATCTTAACCTAAATAAACAAAATACTAATTTTAAATTTTAAATCAAATTTAAAAACAATAAATATAACAAATAAAATAAAATCATATACTAATAGTATACACTCAAAACATTCATATAAAATAATAAATATAAGTTGAGAAACTTTTCACCTCTAAAAAAATATATAAATAAAGTCACTAAAACTATAAATGTTTTAAAAACGGTGACAAATATAAGGAGATAAAGTATAATGTTGGTTGGGGCATAATTTACTTTTCTTGCCATTTATACATTTTGCCTTTTGTCAAACTAGTGGATCCGAATTACCTTTAATAAGGAAAGTAATTGGATTTTTTTTTAAGAATTCAAGTATTATAATTTATTCAAAGTAAAAAAAAAAAATGTTAAGCTTTGAAAATTATATAGTTATTAAAAAAAGTGATGTTAATTTATATAGTTTATTAAAATTATGATTTGATAGGTAAGGGTTTTTTAATGGTGAAGTTTATATATTCGTGTCATTTTTATTTAATTTTGTGTTTATTTTAAGAAAATGTCTTAGTAAAATTATATATTCATAAATAGTATAATTTTATAAAAAGTGGAGTTTATTCTTTCTATTTATCACTTATATTTATATATACTCTTTCTCATACTATATTTTATGTGTATTTACACATTCCCCCACACTAATTATATTTATTAGTCTATCCATGATTAAACATTCACTCTATACATATAATATATTATTTTAGCATCTAGGGTCATTTCGACAAGCATAGAATTGATTTTATATCTATGGATCTAACTCCTAATTTTGTAAAATTTAAATATAAAATTAGTTAACCCCCATTCATTTTGCTAACTAAACACCTTTTTCTGAATTGTTGATATGTCTTGGTATTTAAAGACATTCATTTGTTTTAATTTCACATTCTCAACACATTCAAACATCCACTCGTCATAAGGAACAATTATTAAAAAAATTCAAATTAATGTACTAAAAATAATTAGATTTTGCATATTATCATGGGATCATTTACATAGCTGAAGCTTGTTTTCAATCATTGGTATAACTATAAATCCATACATTTTCTAAGGGTTGACCTAGGAGAACATGAACTCTATATATTTCATAATCCTCTAACGTTATTCATAAATACCACCAACCTAGATAGTAGAGTAAACAAAGGAAAATTCAAAAAATAAAAGAGAAGGATTTGAAAATCATAAATATCAAGTTTATGTGGTAGGGCATGTCTACAAAAGTGAAAAAGATCAAAACCTACATAATTGACCCCAAACGAAGCACGTCTTATGTGGAATTTGAGGCATCACACAAACATAAAGGTACCATTCTTAGGCTAGGCAATGAAAATCCCAAATCTTAATCAAAATTGTGCATTCTTTAGTCATTAAGCTAATTACCTCTATCTACTTTACATTTACTTTTCTGGAATAATAGCTAATCTAGAATTAAATGACTCACATTTTTATCATTAAGTAATATAGGTTAATTATGGTATAAATTTGTATGCATCTTATTTGATTATCCTAAATTAAACATTTTCATTTATATTTTGATAAATATAATCTTACTAAATTTCTTTAAACTTAGGAAAATATTATTTTCATTTATATTTTGATAAACTCCTATAATCTTACATAATCTAATTTCTTCTAGGGTTTCTCATCACTATTAAGCTTTTTAGATTTATGTTTCTTTGATTTTATGTCTCATTTTTAGATTTAATCTTCCTTTGTCACATGTGTGCTTCATTGACATGTTATGTTCCTAATTTGATATATTCCTAAGTGTATATTATACATTCCTACTTATATATATATTATATATTCCTAAGTATAATATGATGCTTAACCCTAACATAAATATTAGTTAACACTAATCTCTTAATTAGAATGAAGAGGTATGTCCCTACATAGTTAAGCCTATAAATAAGGAAGATAACTCTCTCATATCATCATATTATAAAATATTGAATTCATATATTATTATTTGATTATTTGAGGTCACCCCCTCAAGTGGTTTTCTATATTTTTATTTTATAAATATTTCCAAAAAATATTATAACTAGTGATATCAGAGCTACAATTTGGGCAAATATTTTTGTTTCCACCTTACCTTACAAACAATACGAATTTGGATTTTTATGGAGGTTTTTGAGGAATGTATTAGATAAGATCTCAATAAAAAATTTAGACATTGAAGGTATTTTTTCTAAAAGTTATTGATATTTTATGTTTTTCCATTAATTTTTCTATAGGCTATAATTTTCAAAAAAAATTAATTACATTTTTGGAAAGAATATCAAAAATTAGGTATGATTAGTTATTTGTAATTTACTACTAGAAATAAAATAAGTTATTTAATTTAGTGGTAAAATTTTAGTCAAAACTTTCATTAATTTGCTCTATAGGCTGCAATTTTTAGATTTTTTTTAAATTATAATCTTTGGAAATATTATAAAAAATTGGGTAGGTTTAGTTCTTTAGAATTTAGTGTTATATATAAAATATATTCTTTAATTTAGTGGTCAATTTTGTGTCCAAACAAAAACATCAAATTCTCTCTAACACCAAATACTTTCCTACCTTAATAAACCTTAAAATAAAAACATAATTAAAGCCATGTCATATTTAGGATTAGAGGACATTTCTACACATACAAAATCTAAGGACCCATTTTATTTTCCACTGCCTAGAATTGAGGAAATAATTCTAGAAGGACATGAAACAACAATACAATTCATTAAAGATAAAATTGTTTAAACCACTTGTAAAATCATTAAATGAAAGTTTAGATAGGTTTAGGAAGGAATTTTTATCAGAATTAAAGTTCCAAAAAAACCCACCACGGTGCAAACAACCCTAATAATCCAAATCAAGGTATAGGAGAATATTTTTGAAGTCAACAATTATATCTACCAAGAATAAATATTCATAAATTTGATTGTAGAAATGTAATTTCATGGGTAAGCCTAATGAACAACAATTTAAACTTCATAATATACCAAATAATACCATGGTCAACATAGCTTTACTATATTTAGAATTAGGACCTTACCAATGGTACCAATAGAAGATGAGTGACAGACAAGGGAAAATGTTTAGTTGGCAAGAATTTAGTAACGAATTAGCAATCTTTTATGAGCAACCATGTATTGAAAGTTATTTTACCCAACTAATAAATTTAAAACAATTAAGGTTTGTAGCTGAATATAATACTAAGCATTTGAGATTGCCACTTCAAGCTCCAAAGGTGACACCTGACCAAAGGCTTCAATTGTAAATCAATGGACTTAAGGACCAAATTCAACATGATGTTTGTTTGTCGGAACATTGTATAGTTAGGAAAGCTATGCAACAAGCATTGCATATTGAGAAACAAAAAACCACCAAAAGTGAAATCATAAGAGTAATTGAGAAAAATGTGACTAATCCTACTAGCAAAAGCGTGGACAAATTATTTAACCTAAGAGAAATTAGTAAGCTCTCTCTTCAATGAGAGATAGAGAAAAGAAAAAAAATGCTTATGTTGGAATTGTGACAACAAATGGTCAAAGTCCTAAGTGTTCTAATAGTGAGAAAAAGAAAGAGGGAGAAGAAGAGGGAGAAGTACCTACAAAAGAACTAAACATAAAACATTAAAATGGGGATTCCAAGGAAAAAGAAAGCACTACTATATCTCTACATGCATTGAATGGAACAAATGCATCACAAACACTCAAAGTAATCAGTAATATAAAAAAGAAAAATGTGAAAGTGTTAGTTGATATTAGCAGTACACATAACTTTATTGATAGAAGATTAGATAATGAGCTCAATTGTTTTGTGTATCTAGTCTCTAATTTTAAGCCATGATAATTGATGGGAAACAACTAACTTGTGGTGGTAAATGTCATCATATAAAACTCTCAATGAGAAAGTATCAACTAGATTTAGAAATTTTTTCTATCCCTATTAGGTGAGTGGGTGTAGTTTTGGGTGTGCAATGGCTTAAACAATTAGGAACAATATCTTTCAATTTTCAAGATGTATCCATGAATTTTAGGATACATGGGAAAAAATATGAACTTTTGGGAATAAAATCACCACCAAGTGAAATCATTATCTCCCATAGGATGGATAAATTACTCGAGAAAGGTTCTTATAATATAAGGGCACAATTACATTTATAGAAGTGCAAGATATGATAACTTGAGATAAACCAAAAATTCAAGAGATTATTCAACATCATCAAGTATTTCAAGAATCCAAGGTTGTACCTCTAATTGGAGACCATAATCATAACATTGAATTAATACCAAGAAGCATTGGTCATCCTAATAAAAGTTCCTATTTATCCTTTGTGTGTATTCTTAACAAAAAGAATGATCCATGGAGAATGTGCTCACATTACAAGAAGCTAAACAAGATCATTCGTAAAGACAAGTTTCATATCCATATTGTTAATGAATTGAAAGATAATAAAATATATGCAAATCAATCCAAATTTATCTTTAGGGTGAAATAAGTAGAATACTCAAGATATCCGGTGTCACTTAAGGTCTTAAGATGGACCCTAAGAAGAGAGGATTCTTGGATCTAACAAGATACTATAGAAGATTTATCGATACCTATTATCTTATAAAGAAAAAATTATTTTGGGAAGGTCTCAAAGTGAATGTCCAAAAATTTATGGTGGAATGTTTGATATGCCAATGAAATAAAAGGGAAACACTAAAGACTCTAGGCCTCTTACAAATATTAGGCATTCCAATACAACATTGGGTAGAAATATTAATGGAATTCATTATGAGATTTCCAAAGTCAAATAATCTTGATGTAATATTTCTTGTTGTGGATAGACTCATTAAGAATGCATATTTTTGTGGATTCTCTCATCTATTTCCTACTAATGCTAAGAAAAATATATATACAAAATATACAAGAACTTCATGGAATTTCCAAAATCATATTGTAAAACAAAACCACCTCAAAAATTTCAATCAAATGGAAGAATTTACCAATTGAAGATGCAACATTAAATGATGAACGATGCATACAAAAGATTTTAGAGTTGCTAAGCATTGAGGTCACTTCTTTTCTGAAGGGGAAGGGAGTATTATGATCCTAATATGATAGATTCCTAATTATATGTTATGTATTCTTAAGTATATATATAGTATATATTTCTAAGTATAATAAGGATAAGTACTCATGGAATCATTAACCCTAACATAAATATTTGTTAATACACTAATTCCTCTTAATTAGGATGAAGGGGTATGTCCCTACATAGTTAATCCTATATGTAAGGAAGAGAACTATCTCTCATAGATCATCATATCATAAAATATTGAATTCATATATTATTATCTCATTATTGGAGGTCACCCCCTTGAAGTGGTCAGCTATATTTTTCTTTTTACAAATATTTCCAAGAAATTTCATAACATGATATATCTCATTTTAGTATTAGATGCTTATTTACCTATCATATCATTTACCCACCCTGACAACCTTGTGTTGATCTTATGATACTTGGCTTTACATCTAATGTACCTTGATTTTTATTTTCTAATTTGAGATTTGATTATACCCTATCATATTATTATTTATTCCATGAACTACTCATAATCCTTACCTTCCATTGAGAAGTTCTTTCTTAAACCTTAATATGATCATGAATCCAACAATAATGATATCTTTAATGTTGGATGTGTTGAGACTAAATTGAATGACCAAGAAGAATATGATCATGATACACATGCATGGCTAAACAAGATAACACTTTTATTATACAAGATACATTTATGCAAGGAAAACACCCTAAGAAATTGATGAATCTATTTTATACAGCATTAGTTAGATATCCTCATTGCAGAAAAATTTTACAATTTCTTGGATCCTTGATTAATCCTTCAAATGGTGTATCATCCAGTCTATCTTCCTCTTCAAATCCCAAACTTTTTACTTCCATGACTACTATCATTGTTAAAACTAATATTGCTCCTGCATCCTTCCCATTGGATTGATTCCCCAATATGTCCTAACCCATGGTTACACTTCTCCCCTTATCACCTCCACTTTTTATTCTATTCCTTCTATCATTCCACCCATATCTAACCTTATCACTTTCATAGCCACTACTAGTACGCCCTCCACTCATACCATCTATATTTTCTTTTCATCTCAACTCATAATGTATACTTGTCATAATTTTTCTAATTCATTCATCATTATGCCCATGTATCTTATATCACAACTCAAATTTAACTAATATGATACTCCTAATACAAACCTTTTTTCCCATTACCACCTTATATAAACTAGTGCAATAATTATCAACTCAAAGATGAAGAAAAAAGGATGTAAAGGATACTATTAAACATAGTCTTCCACATCCCATGTGTTTTCCTTTAAATTTATTGCATATCCATTTCGTTGACGACTTGTTATTCCTCAATTTAAATTATATAATGGAAAATGAGACCCTAACATTCATTTATGATCATTTATAGTGGTATGTGTTGACTAAACATATGATTGTAAGATCTTAACTCGATTAATCCAACAAACCTTAAAGTGCTATCCTATTCAAAGTTTTATTTCATTACATGCAGGTTTTATTAAAAAAAATTATGATCTTGTTAATACTTTCTAAAGGAAGAAAAATACAACAAAAAAATTTCCTACTTAATCTTGAGAGGAGAGAAATGCAAATATGCTAAGATTTAACTAATTTTAGAAAATACATCTCACATGCAATCACATGAAACACATAAAAAAAAAAACTCGAAATGGTATATACCCTAGGAAGATCCTTTTGGATTAAAAGCCTAGAAAAAATTATCGTCAATGTATATCCAGTAATTAATAATAGTATGGTTATAATACAATATCAAAGCATCACTTCTCAATCCCAACACCAGTTGTCTGGAGAAATTTAAATAGCATAACCCCTTACAAAATAAAATTTCTCAATATATATACCACTTGTCCAAAATTGAGACTGGACAAATGGTTTCCAAATCCTTGAGCCAAGAAACCATGGGAAAAAATAGTACCCAAATATTTGACCTGAATTCCAAATCTTAAATCCAAAAGGGTCCACTATTACAACATGGAATCTAGCTATGTTATATGATCCACCCACCAAATTAGGGCACTCTATTATGGAATCATTGTTCTATTAGTAAGATACTCTATGATGTGTTATTCTTATGCATTGATAAGTTGGTCAAAAGTATCCATGACTTTTCTAGTCCATATTGTAACTCCCTCTTACACATTCTTACATGCATAATAGAATCTCTTACATCTGAAAATGTCATACATGCTCATACACATCTTACGTGAGATTCAATATTCTTAAATGATTTCACAATATAAATTATAAATGGCATAAATTGCCACCTTAAGACGAATTCCCTTTTCTTTAAGGGTACATTAAATTACAAAATAATAAATAAAATAAACATTAGGATTTGCAAGGTCTATGACACTTGATCCCAATAATCTCCCACTTTTCATATACCTTGCAAGAGAAAAAGGGAAACCCAGTGAAAATAAACTACCAACTGAGGATAAAAATGCTCAAAGACTCACAACACCAAAAATTCTCAATATTCAAATGCTTTGTTAAAGCATTTACAAACTCACAAAATTAACTACCTTCACAAGAATAAACTTCCCATCCTCAGCTAATTCATGAATAAATTGATACTACACATTAATGTTATTTTTTCATGCATGAAACGTATGGATTTTTGCCAAGATAATGGAACTCTCTATCATGATTAGTCATTATTACTCATTGACTTAGCCCAACATTTGAACACAACATTTAAAGTCAAGATACCTTCTTACATGTCTGAGAAGCTACCATCTAATCTTCCTCTATAGTGAAATTAATGACCACAACCTATTTCTTATTCATATAATTTATTGTGTCATCAAAGAGGACAAAAACATAACCATGAGTAGACCTTTTATTGTCCATATATCCTACCCACTTATTTTTCTATGAATCCTTGTATATTCAACATGTTATGGAATCCCATTGTAAAAAAACCATGTTGAAGTTCTTTGTTGTTGAACATCCTTTCTACCAAAGCCTATGCCACCGAAGATAGAAGACATGATTACAAAATATAGTGCTACCAAAAATCCTTTATAGAAAATAGAGTAATATAAAATGCCATAAAGATATATAAAAACCCTCTTTATTATATCCTAGTGATCCTTTACAATATTAACCATAAATATTCTCAAAATTCCCACTACTTGGGTGATGTCTAATCTAGTGCAGGACATGTCTAATCTAGTGCAGGACATAATATGAATGAGGCTTCCAACTACACTAGCATACAATACATAGCTTATGTCCATCTCTAGGGATAGAAGAACAATACTCAATTAAGATTTGTATTTCCACAAATATAGGAAATCTAATTTGCTTGTAATTTACCATGCTAAAATGCTACAAAACAAGATCAACATACTTTCTCTAACTCAACTAAAGTTTTATGTTATATCTATCCATTTTGATATCCATCCCTAACATAAAATTAGCAACCCCCAAATCCTTCATTTTAAACTACAATGAAAGGTGATATTTAAATCCCTTGCAATATCCTTAGTTATCAATCAAAAATAGCATATGTATGCAAGGTGATAATAATCAACTAGTCACTAGCTTGCTTGGAAAAAACACAATGATATAATTTGGATCCCAACCTCAAAATATATGAGTTAAATTTTTGGTACCACTTTTTGGGATAATATTTGAGACTAATTAAAGTGATTTTTTAACTTGCAAACCATTTTTTCCTTACTCTTTATAGTGCTCTAGTTGTGTGATGTAGATCTCATCCTTTAGGTCACCATGCAAGAAAGTTTTTGTTCTCATCCATTTACTCAAACTCAAGGTAAAAATCATAATAAGAGATGAAATAAATATAATTGATGACATAATTTCATCCCAAGATATGATCTCATCAAAATTTATTCCCTCTACTTGAGAATAACCATTAACAACCAACCTTGATTTGTGCTTTTCTAACTTGCCTTCAAAACTTAATTTCTTCTTGAAAACCAATTTTTAATCAACAAGTTTCCTTTCCTTAGGAAATTAAATTAGGCCCCATTCTTTTTCTTCAATTTATCATCTCCTTGTCCATGGCCATCCTCTAGGAGTCATTATTATTAATTTTCATTACCTCTTTCACATGTATAGGCTCATCAATGTTAGTAAACAAAGTAAATATACATCTAAAATCAAGTGGGATACACCTTTATAGATACCTCCTCTCATGAATGGAACTCCTCAAAATTTGAGGTGGAGGAGCTTCTTTTTTATATCTTTCAGAGATATTTGTATCATCCTCATCCAATCTATCTTGAACCTCTAGTTAATATTAGATGTAGCTTACTCAGTCTTTAGTTGCAGCTACAAAACTTAATTCACATTCTCCTTTGGTTCTCAATTTTAGGAAAAGGCTTGATCTCCATAAGTATCGCATTCAAGGACTATATACCTTTCTTCCTGTCATAAGAATCAAAAGCACACATCCTTTTACTACATCATTGTAACTAGTGAAGATACACTTTATTACTTTAACCTTTACCTCTTCTCATTAGACACGTGTATATAAGTCTCACATCTAAAAACCCCAATATGTTGAAGTGGAGGCTTAGTGCCTATCTAAACATCCTTTGGGATTTTTTCAACAATATCCAATGTAAGATATATATTCATCAAATAACAAGCTATATAACCACTTTTAACAAGAATTTCAAATCCAAATGGGCACCACTAAGCATACTCCTAGCCTTCTCTATAAGTATAATTTTCATCATCTTTATAAATTCACTTTGTTGAGGGGTATATGGATCTATCTTATGCATAATATTATTTTCTTTATAAAAATTTATAAACTATGTTGATTAGAATTATCCACCATTATTGTTAGGATTAGGTGACATACACCTTGCATATCCCAATGTTCAAGTTGTTTATTTATTTTAATTTATTAATGTTCCATCTTAGAAAATAGAATCTCAATTGAGGTTGCATTCCACATCACATGTTAGTGGTATTATGATGTGTAAGAGCATTATGAAACAGAGATATAAAATGGACCATACAAATTAATAGACTTGTGATATATAGTAATGATGTGTCAAACTATATTTATAGATTCCCAATTTTGGTGGGTCATATATTATTTTGTAGTTACATTCTATTAATGGAATGTTGAATAATTATATAGGAGGGCATTGAAATTCATTCCATGCATGTTGGGCATCATGTTTTCTCGTGATTATAGCCCATAGTTTTTAAAAACCATTTCAAGTTTCCTAGTTATACTATATCTATAAATTGGATGTTTGGGATGGAGATTGCATCACTTATTTTTGTAAGAAAGGTATGCTACCAAAATAGTTGATGCGTGTACATAGGAGTGGACACTTTGAAGAGTGTATTATAACTAAAATTGTTACAACTTAGGGTATATATTATGTCAAATGTCTTCCATGTTATTTGCATGTCATTGCATGTTTGATATTTCTTTATAAAATTGTTACAACTTTTCTATTTAGTCCTACTCTCTTGTAGGAAGTTTCATTTGGCCTCTTAATTTGGTATCAAAGCATAGCTACCTTGTGATATCCTTGCTAGTGAAAATTATTTTTTGATCTATTCATTTTTATTTTTTTATTTTAGGTTTTTATTTTCCTATTATCTAGGTTTTTCCTACAGCTTTTAATTAAGGTTTATTAGGTTAATAAAATTATTATTAGTGTAAGTAGTGTGAGGTGTTAGCATCTTCTATGGGAGTTACACTTTTCTAATCTTGGATGCTTTTATTGTACTCTCCCTATTGGTCGTTTTTTCCACCTCCCTTCTCTCACTTAGTCTATATATGCTCACTCTCCTAGGTTGTATTTGTGTCTTGTCGCTTCATGTTGTTATGCTTTTTTAATGTTGTTTACTTCTTGAAAATTTGCATATCTCTCTTGGAGACTAAATCTATAATTTTAATTTGATCTGATTAAAACGTCTATATTTACAATTTTAATAGTTTATATTTCTTTACACTAGATCTTAGATTATCATCTATTTTATTCCTAACATTATGTTAAAGCATTTAGTGCTAGGATATATATTTGGTTTCCATAGTTAACAAATTCCCCCTAAAAACCAAGTACTCTATTCTCTTGCACCTTTGGATGACCTAAAGAATTATAAAATTTTCACAAAAAGTTTCTAACATTTGGAATTTTACACTTGTGTTTTCTGAAATCTAGATGATTAGGCTTTTGGTAATACTGACAATATTTTTTAGTTATTATATAGCATCCCAAAGGATTAAGAAAGCCAATTGTTTCTTTCATTTCATCAAAATCAAAAATCTAGAAGCCGGTTTACTAACAAGGGATTCAATGGTGCATCAAGCATGTTGAAACCCCTACTTACATATAAAAGTTATCAATTTTGGATTATATTTTTAAGGAAAATATTTTGTACCTAAAGAGGTTGTATGACCCTTACACAAGCACGTAGATTTCAAAAAATAAAAAATAAAAATAAATGTATAAAATTTAAGTGCCAACTACCAATGGCCAACATTGTAGTTAGAATATTAATAGGAGCCAACCTAACAATTTCTAGATAAACACTTCTTTGAAGGGATTCAACCACACACATTGTCCCTGCATAACCCTTGTACCACCCCATTGCCACCCAACTAACCTATTACTAGTCACCATCAAAGCACCACCACCAATAATAGCACCACCTTCTCACCATTCAGGCATTTCCCTCCTACTACTAAGGCCCCTCTACCACTCTCCAATGTAAATTTTAAAATTGATAGGCCAACTTCAAAAATCTTATTCTTAGTCATATAAAGGTCTTTTTTGACACAATTTTTATTTGGCGTAGAATTTAATTCTCTTCATAGTGGTGAAGTTATTTTTCTAATTTGACACTTTAAGTTCTTATAAATTGAATCTTTTTTGGAATTTGCTACATAATCCTCATTTTGAGACCTTTAGAGGGTCATATCTTGTGCATGCAAAATCCTTTTTGGATCTTTTTTCTTTAGAGTGCATTTTTTTGTAATCTATATATTGATGCTCTCAAATGGATTTCATATTATATTTATGCATCAATATATATTTACAAAAAATGCATAGATGATAAATATACAAATATTATATTTATTGGGAGTCATTTTAGTGAATAGTGATAGGGGGTATACTTGTGTTGTCTTCTTTTCAGTGCACTTATTTATTTTCTATAGTATGGATCAAAATTCAATTCCTCTACTCACACCTGTAGAAGAGTAGATTTGCTACTCTTGAGTCTCTAGGATGAAGAAGAGTCTACAAGGAGCAAATTGCCCTCAACTACCTCAAAAGTGACTCAACTAACAAAGGACAACAAAGGGGAGGTTTTACTACATTTTATGCTTTATGGAAAATTTTGGAAAAAGGACTTCAAGGACCAAAAGAGCAAATTGCAAAGGTTTTTGGGACAAGTTGGCTAGCTCTCGGCCAGAGGACGATAGCACAATGCACAGAAGTCCCTACGGTGCATTGTAGTCTTGTACGGTCCTAAAGCAAAACTTGCAAAAGAATCACAAGGAATATACTGACTATTCGAGAATTGAAAACTAAATACTTTCTAAACTAACAAAATGTTGGAAATGGCAAAAATAACAAGAAGAATGCTAAACATGCAAGGATCTAAATGAAACAAGATAGAAATGACAAAGTGAAAGAGAAGGAACTGAACTCAAAAGAGGTCCAGTGCTATGAAGCCTCTCGCAACACTCCTCACAAACAATTTGCACACACAAAAACAAGAAAAAATGTTGGGGTTGTTTCGGGGTTTTCCTTAGTCAAACCCTTGTTTTGGTGTTTCCACCTCCACAAACATCCAAGAAGAAAAGTAGATAGAAATAGACAATAGACGATATAAAATGACAAGATAAAGAAAGTAGATACATTAGAAGATAAATATGCTACTACACAAAGATGATAATGCAAATAAAAAGAGAGTGTTTTGCCCTCCCTTCAACAAGCCTATAGAGAGTGCAACACTTGAGAGAGCTAAGTGTTGGGAATAAGATGTCATTTAATTGCAAACCTAAACATATTTCATGTATCTCCTAAGTCTTTGGAAAGTGTTCCCCAACACTAGGATTAAAAAGAGATTAAATTTGAATGACATGAACATGTAAATTGACATTTGCGATTATTCCTAAATGATAGGAACATGTGAGGATGTCCAAGAAGAGCTCCTACAAGATAGGAGCACATGGGGTGCCCACATGGAAGGTGGAACCCACCTTGCTTAAGTTAACTGTTTGGAGGATTAATAACACTTCAATAATGCATGTAAAGATCCTACAAGTTAGGGATTGATATTTACATGAGTGCAATTCAGTTCAATTCAGTTTAGTTCAATTATGGTTCAGTTATCTTCAGTTGCATGTAGTTAGTTTGAGTTGAATGCTAGTTGACTTCAGTTGAATTGAGTTGCATGATTAATGACTTCAGTCACATAACAGATAACAGGTGGATACTTTCAGTTAAGTGGGGATGATCAATCATGCATGATGTTTGCATGAATTGGTGGAGAGATATGTTTTAGTTAACTAAGATTGACTTGGACCCACCTTGGGTGCCCAAGTTGGCATCTTTTAGTTAACACTTTTTGCATGAGAAGATATTTACAAGGCTCAGTTAAGTGGGCCCATTCTTGGGCGCCAACTTTGAGGAGAAGCTTGCAAGATATTTTCTTGACCAACATTCAGTTAAGTGTTCAGTTTGGGGCGCCTAAATTGAGGAAGACTTTGGTTTGAACTCAGATTGCATTGTGGAACTCTACTTGCACAATCTAGGCGTGGTTTTTTAGAGGAGCTTCAAGCCCTTGTATTTGATAACTCTTATGAGTTTACATGCTCATTAATTGTCTATTAATTGCAGCAAGTGCATCGAGTTTGTGGCAAGTTAGTTGAGCTTGTGCATGTGTGAGGGTTTGAAGCATGGCATGGGATGTGTGGATTCATGCTTGGTCACATGGAATGCATGGATAGCTTGTGCTTGAGAAGTGTATGAGAGTTTTGTGCAGGTTGTGAAGAAGGATTGTTGAAGGCAAGGAAGCATATCAATCAAGGATTGATATATTATTGTAATCTTGTTCTAAGGTTAAATAATACAAGCACTATTGATTCTAATGGAGTTTTTTCCCAAAAGGGTTTCTCCACGTATATGTTGTGTCACTTCTATCTTCTTGTCTCATTCTTCTACAATATTTTGTCTATTTCTACAATTGGTAAAATTGATCTAAACAAATTAATCATACACAAGAATTGTGACAAAGAACACTTAATTAGATCTACAATCTCATAGTTTTACAAGCTTTAAGCTACAATTTCACCTTCATTTTCAACACTGAGGCGTTGGTGTAGAAGCCAAGAACTTGCAAGAGAGCTTGAGAAAAATGGTGTAAAAGTGTAGAATGAGCTTGAGAAGCAAGAGTGCAAGAATGAGAGTGAAAGAATGAAAGATTGAATGAAAGAATGGAAGAAATGCATGCAAAGGACCATTTCCAAGCACATCTGCAACCATAGAGGTGTTACACTTCATGGGTAGGTAGAAGTGTAACATCCCAATGGCTACAGACCTGGGAATCTTGTCAGGACATTTGTGCAATGCACAGACATATACGCGTCGTGAAAGCATCCCCGATAAAAATTCATTCAAAGACCGAAAACTAGGGATCGAGGACGAAATTGAAGGCAAGGAAAAGGGGAATTTGCATTATCATCTTCACTAGGTTAAAGGGAGGGTTGTGTAATATAAAATTGCATGGAGTGCAATTTTACAGCATTACATTTTGCCCCCTTTAGTGCGCATACATATTCTAAACATGTGTGAGCTAAAGTAAAAAGAGGTTGAAGAGAATATACCCAAGACGAAGAGGATGCAGGTCTTAGATTCAGTAAATGCCATAGAGAAGTTGAGCCAGGACATGAAGAGGACATGGGTCTTCCATCCTACGAAGTTGACTGCAATCTCACCACAAACATGTTGTAGACAAACACATTAGGAAAAAATGCAAAAATAGACATGACATGACATAATCTGATCAAATAAAAGACAGTGTCGATAGGTATGGCTAACAAGGCTAGAGTACATATGACAAGTGAATAGGCTTGTGGCTACTGCATTGCAAGATAGTCACAGAAAAGACAAGACAAGTCTAGTCAGGTTGTCCCCAAGCTAGACAATGAGATTAAAAGACATCAAGACATATAGACATATTTTTAAATCCTTTTTTTCTTTTAAAAATAAGAAAATATGAAAGCTCCCTTTAAAATGATGTGTGTTACGCAAAGGGTCGCATGTCATTCTAAGGAGAAGAGAATGACAAAGAGATGGTGTGGCATGATATACATAGCTAGATATATTCGTCAGATGTTGTCATGCGAGGGACAACACTTAGAATCCACAACATCAAGAAAAGAAAAGACGAAGAAATCAAGAGCACGGGAGGATCCAATTATTCGGGGTCAAAATTGATCATAGATATAGGTAAATAAATATAATATAGTACGTATGAACTATCACCCCCCAAATAGATCGAAACGAGAAGAAGAGCACATGAAGACAAAATAATAAATAATAAAAATCAAGTCAACATGGAAGAGGCCTAAATGCCCAACGCTTTACATCATTCCCGATGTAAAAGCCAAAATGTATGACACAGAAGAATGATGAAACAAATAGAAGAAGTTTTATGATAGATTTTCTTCTCAAGTACCTGCAAGGGTATCAAGTCTTCCAAATGAGAGCACAAACACATGTACAAGCAAGGAACACAAAAAACACACAAATCTAATCTAAAGATAAAGAAGAGGTACCACTCTAGTCCGACACCTCCAACAAGTCATCTTGCTCCCAGTCTACAACGTAGGGGGAGGAGCGAACATGGAGGGGGGTGATAGCAAGGGTGGTGTCTGTCACTCACCTGCAGTAAGGGCCAAGGAGGAGGCCGCCTCAACATCCTCATCAACAAGGTCTTGTGAGGGAGGAACACAAAAAAGACACAAATCTAATCTAAAGATAAAGAAGAGGTACCACTCTAGTCCGACACCTCCAACAAGTCATCTTGCTCCCAGTCTACATCATCGTAGGGGGAGGAAGACGAACATGGAGGGGGGTGATAGCAAGGGTGGTGTCTGTCGACTCACCTGCAGTAAGGGCCAAGGAGGAGGCCGCCTCAACATCCTCATCAACAAGGTCTTGTGAGGCTAATGTAACGGACTTAGCAAAAATAGAAGAAAGCGTAGAAATATCCTCCGCCGAGTTGAACATACACTTCTCCAGAGTGAAGTGTTGTGACTGAATAGGGAAAGGAGGACAAACCAGAGATTCATGCTGACCTCTGAAGAGGGGCAGTGACAAACTTCGGAGAAGGAGGCAATTACTCGTCACGAGGACAGCACAAGCCAAAGAAGAATAAGACGAAGAAGGTGAAGAAGACTTTTTGTGACCTTAAAACCCTCATTAACCTTCAAACCCTTATTATGCATTCAACCAAGTGATTCACATTCAATTCTTACATTTTAAATTAAACCCAAAAATAATTACTTATACATTACACAACTAACACAAGAGGCAAATATGTCTTATTTAATCCTACCAAGTTTACTCTTCTCTTTGATCATTTTGGAATCCAATTCTTCGCATAGTATTTCTATATTAGAAATTCCAATTCATTTTTTTCATAATTGAACACAAATAACCAACCATTTATTTCATATTACTACACTCATGATTTAATCCTATTTCTAAGTTTGCCACCATAAAATTATATTCACATGCAATTTCAAATAGGAGGACAATATTTTCAAATGCACTTCAAACATTTGTGACTATGTAATGACAATTTATAATTATTTTATATAAAAGTGCATATATTAATAATGAAAACATAAGACAATTTATCTAGTACCATCCATTATTCTAAAATGTGTTGCACTTATACAGCCTACATTTTTATCTTCTAGCGCAATAATAATGGACTCTTTAACATATATACGAAGTAATTTTCCAAGCAAGCTTCAACTCCTAACCCTAATTGACTCATACAATGGCCATATTAAAGAAATCCCTAGATACATATATTGATTGATCTCTAGGAACATATTTTTATATAAATTTCTCTACTTGTTTCATAACCCATTTAACTAAGCAATAAAATATAGGAACAATGAATACTTAGCAATAACACAATTTACCATGTTATCTTCATTTATTTGAAAAGCATAAATACTAATATTTTCTATCTCCTTACCAATATAGATATTTGATTTAAGGTTCTGTAAGAAATTGGTTTTCTAGATGTATCAAATGTTTTGTTGAGATAACACATAATGGTAAACTTATTCCTTGGAACATCATATTGATTTTCAAAGTTCTTGAGGCTCAGAGAACCAACTTAATGTTATCTACATACTTGAAGGGATCCCCTCCTCTTGTGTTAGATTGTACTTTAATACTGAAATTTCCTAAAACATAGGATGGATTTAGGAGCCTCCCTTGTTGGAAATTTCATCCAAGCAAATTTATGATAAGATAGATCTTCTCAAGAAATTTCGGAATTTTGCAGCTAAAATTTCTAGCTTCACATTTCAGTTTGTAATCTTTTTAGCAGGTAGAACTTTGCAACTTCACATTTCAATGCACGGCCTCTCACAGCTTTACAATTTAGTTCATAGCCTAATGAAATTCACAGCTTTGCACTTTCAGTTCACAGCTTTTAATTTGTTTAGCAGCTATCATTTCGTGTGAAATGAATTACAGAAAATGTTTAGTCTACATTCAAATACCATTGATATAGCGAATGAAGGTTATGATCAACCACTACAAACGTGTAATGAGACTCAAACACAATAGTTGAGTAATCATTAAGGCTTTGCAGGAGAATAGCCAGAGTCCATGACTCAAGGGTATTTAATTCAGCAGGGAATATATAGACATCCAAATTCTATTAAATACCTACAATTTTTTTGCTTCATCTGCAATATGGTACAAGATTATATTTTCAGTCAAAATCTTCTCCAGATCATCAATTACAGCAGACCCAACATATAACGATCAGAACATGCAATTTATTTCAAATGAAACTATAAAATCGTACAGTGTCCTCTATTTATGTGGGGAATAACTTAGTAGTTAGTAGTGATGCATGTCACACAGCTGTTGCCCATTGCCATTGCTCTCCTCAGCTTAATTTTATACCTAACAAATCGACTCTATCTTCTACACAGGAAATCCACTTCATCTTCTACAGAGAGAAATAGCTCAAGGTTGAATAATGTGATGGGTGTCCTCTCCCCTAGAATAGGATGTAGTGAAGTGAGAACTCATACAACCCCCGGAAATTTGTAAATTGTGGCCATTAGCCTTTCAGAAAAGAGTAGTAACGACTACCACAGTCGAAGATTTTCCATTTAATAATACCATTCTAATAAATAACAAAGCAATGGATTCTAGAAAAACAATTTTGTGGATGGCTTGAATTTATTGTACAAACTTCGAATTACTGAAACAAAATACATTAAGAAGTGACAACACCAATAGTATCCAAGACAAGCAAGCAAAAGAATTCGCTCATGTGAAATGAAATTGAAACCATACACTACGCTAGTTTTCATCTTCTAAAAGCATTGCCTTCAGTAGCATTGGCAGATCCTTGTAAATAGTGTGTGCGTCTCCTAACACTTTCCTCAATCGTTGAGCTTCCTCCTTTATCTGCACCATACACCCTCTTGTTAGTAACATCCAGGAAATTTTTCCCAGATCCTCTAGCTGCTTCCATAGCTTCACGTGCATCAGCTTCAGATGCCTTTTTCAATCGTTGCCACCTTTGTTCATCATGTAATTCTGCATCCATTTGCATCTCACGTAACCTGGCAGCTTTTTCTTCTTCTGATAACTTGCCTGCCTGGTACTTGGGTCGTGACACAGACTTGGTAGGAAGATCAGGTACAGTGGATGGCTTTTCCCCAGCTAATTGAGAATCTGTACCCCTAGCATGTAAGTCATTTACAATGTCCGGCTGTGTTGAAATCTTATTCCTGTCATCTGAAGGTAATTTATTCCTCCAACCATCAGGTGAACGTGGTCTATACCTTACACTGTCTTGTAAAGGTGATCTGTGCCTTACACTATCCTGCAAAGGTGATCTATGCCTTCTGCCAGAATCTGAAGGTGATCTGTGCCTTCCACTATCCTGCAAAGGTGATCTATGCCTTCTGCCAGAATCTGAAGGTGATCTGTGCCTTCCACTATCCTGCAAAGGTGATCTTTGCCTTCTGCCATTATCTGAAGGTGATCTGTACCTTCCACCATCCTGCAAAGATGATCTATGCCTTCTACCATAATCTGAAGGTGATCGCGATTTACGCTTTTGCGTATAGTGCTGGCTTTTCGCATGATCCAAGGGAGATCTTGATCTATGCCTTTTCCCATACTCTGAAGGGGATCGTGATCTATACCTTGATCTATGGGAAAGGATTTTCCCATGATTGGGAGATCTTGATCTATGCCTTTCCCCATTCTCTGATGGGGATTGTGCTCTATGCTGTCTATAGTTTGAAGGTGATCTCGGCTTTTCTTGGTGACATCTCCTTTCTTGTTGTTTCTCACTATTTTTCAAATGCTCTCTATCTGCAGGAATTTTAAAGTTTGAGTTGTATCTTTCCATAGGCTCCATAAGACGATTTCTCTTAATCTTCATATCATCTTCGTTGCTTATACCCTTCACAAATTTATTCTCAGAGTCACTGCCAATTGACTGTTTATGTGGTGTACCTTTATGTTGTGTCTTTTTCAATCTGGTATTAACATCCATATCAGAGTCAGAGTCACCACTTGTTTCTCTTTTCTGCTTCTCTTTCTTATGTTTCTTTTTCTCTGCTTTTTTCAACCTGTTAGTAGTGTCCATATCAGATTCAGAGTCACTGCTTGGTTCTCTTTTGTGCTTCTCTTTCTTACGCTTCTTTTTCTCTGCTTTCTTCCTTTCCTTCTCCTCCTTTCTTAGCTTTTTAACATCTAACTGTTTGAATCCAACACAACATGTCATATATTAATAATACTCATATCTGAACAAATCTAATCTAAATTGCAGTTAAAGAGCAGCTCAAACCTAACGAAGTAAAAGTCAAGAAATAAATTTTAGAGAGAAAGGAATCATGTACTCAATCAAATAGAAAAGGTAATAAGAACATACAGATTTTTTTATCATCTCCATTTTGACAGGATTGTTCTTGATTTGGGAAAGAGCTTCTTGCTCCCTCTGACGGATCATCAGCAAAGGGTCTGAGTGCAATTTCCTCCACGTGTCATTTGCTGATGCAGGTTTCTCTACCACAAAAAGGGCTCCTGGAACTGCTGCAAGCTACATTTAATAAAGAAAATACATCAAAACACTTACGCCAAGAAAATGTATATAACTAATGATCCAGAATACAATAATTCCTTCCCACAAGTTCTACATGTTTTAAAACTTTGCTCAGAAAGAGTTAGGTGTTTTTAAGAGAAATTAATTTCTTTCACAGAAAAAAAGATACAAATTGTTACAAGTTTTTCTATTACTTTTTGCATTTTGACATGAAAACTCTAAAATGCAAAAACTAGAAAAAAAAAATGATACCATGCACAAAATTTCTCATGCACCAACAAGCAAGTAGTTGCTACTATATGGCATGGATTCTTACTCTCCTTAGTTATCTGTTTGTAACTATTCGTAGTCTCCCTAATTTATCTGCTTGTAACTACTCGTAGTCTCCCTAATTTTGAGGGTTTGTAAATTCTGTAAGAGCAAGGCTCTTCTGTTAATAATATTCATCTGATTATTTACCAAATTTACATGGTATCAGAGCAGATTAATTCTGGGCACTATTTTCTTTTTTTGTGGGTTTGTTTTCAAAGCCATAATTCAAATTTTGTTTTGGCTCCTACTTTCTACGTCTCTCTCTGTCAATTTCGAGGGTTTTTAAAACTCCTGGGCGCGTGTTTTTTTGTTTCTCCTGGTCGCGTTTTCTGTAGATCACTTGGGCACGACTTGCTTCTCTGATTTTGGTCACGTTTTGAAAGCATTTCCAAAAACGCAATTTTGAGGCGCGTCTTTCCAGCAACCCTCTGGTCGTGTGTTTTCTGGGCGACGTGTTTGCCTTTTGTTCTTCCTGAAAAACGCGAGCCTCTAGAAACTATTTTCTGCACACGTCGTTTTAAACACCGTTTTCAGCCTTCTCTCTGCCCACGCAACGCATTTCTGACGCATTTCTGGAAACATTTTTCTGGCAGATTTCTCTGCAAAGTCACGACTTAGGGTTTCCTAGTCCGCGATTCTGAGCAACGCGTTTTTTTCTCTGCAGTGCCACGTGACAAACGACTAGGGCACGCTTTTATCAGAAATTTTCTGCTATTTCCAAATATATCTGCAAAAAAAATCGAATTTTGTTCTGCGATCTAGGGTTTCAGCGATCTGATATTTTCCAGCAATCTAGAAATTTGTGTTTTCATCCACCAATGACCTAGGGTTTCTGGTTCCGTTTTTCTGCAACTTTTTCGAATTTCGTGCTGCGACCTAGGGTTTCTGGGTTTTCAGCTATTTCCTACTATTTTCCAGCGATATAGAAATTCGTATTTCGTCCACCAGCTGCTAGGGCATCTTCTGCAAATTCAGTCTTTCAGGGATTTTTTTGTACCTAGGAATTCATGTTTTCAATTTGCAGGAATTCTTCTTTGTACCTCGAAATCTGTGTTCAGATTTCTTCCTAGGTTCAAGGTGTGTTGTCTCAAATTTTGTGTCATCTATCTGCTTGTGTCATCTTCGTTTTTTGTGCCTCGAAAAGCATGAAGCATGGCCTCTTTGATCAACATCATGTTGGACAACAGTCAAAAGTTCAACAGTCGCAACCACAACACATGGAAGTAGCGTATGATGACGGTATTTGTGTATCGATGTCTTGACCAGATTGTTCTGGGCACCACGACATGACCTCTCACAATTGATAATGAAACAATTTTGGGCTAAAAATTGCTTGAATTAACAAAGGAGATGATTACATTAAATAGAGGAGATAGATCACTGTAGACATTTAAAATGTCTAACTACCTCACCTACAAACTACTGTAGCAACAGTAGTATTGACCATTATACAATATAAAATAATTATTCTAACACCCTCCCTTAATGGTCAATCATCTAACTACCTACAGAAAACAATCTGCAAGTCGATGGTCACAAATTCTTCAGAACACTCTGCTGCTGCTGAGACCCTCCCTGGGTCTACAGAATGTTGATGACCAAGAGTACAAAAAACCGTCCAGAAAATAACAAAGAAGGCTGCCCCTTCTTTAGAAAGCTCTGCAACAAGAGACAAGAGTCTGCCACTGAGATGAGTCCGCCACTAACCCTCCCAGAAACTACAAAACTTCAGACTAAAAAACGTCCAACCTGATGTTCGATAACAGAGCTGTCCGTCCCTGAAACCAAAGACACACCGAGAACAGCTGCCATGATTTTGAGGAAAAATCGGCAAACCATCGAAACTTTTGTAGAGGAGCATGACGCCCAAGAACAAACTGCAAGAAGCTAGTTGTGCAGATGTTCACCCCAACAACGTGAGGTGCGACCAATACAGACTGCAACAAACCACGATTTTTGAGGAAAAAATCGCCAAACCCAAGATTACAAATCATCATTTTTTCGGAAAAAACAGTAAAAACTAGAGAGGAATCCCACACATGTTGCGAATTACAGAAACCCAAAAAGTAGTTAGCACGGAATCCGAAACATGGATCAACATACAAATCATCATTTTTTTAAGGAAAAACGGTAAAACACTGTAGAAAGCAGAGAGCCCTCCCATGCAACAGAAACCCTAACTAGGGTAAACAGGAACTGACCCTTAATTTTTGAGGAGAAAATTATAAACACTCCCAAAAATTTTTAAGGGGAAAATTATGAAAACCCATAAATGCAGATTTTTTTTTCAAGGGAAAAAATATTTTAAAAACCCACCCATCGATTGTCGGCCGAACAACTGAGGGTTTGGAACCCTAGCCGCCAGAACATATCTGCACAGAAATCGAGGCATGGAAAACGAAGCACCCAGAAAAATCGGAGACCAACCCATTTGAGATCTCGAAAAACCCAGAAGGAATCTGCAAACTAAAAAAAAATCGCCTTGGAACAGAGGGTAAATACCCTAGACGAAATTGCAGAAACTCTAGCCGCCATTAGAGCTTTAAAAATTGCAGAAAATGCTAGAAATCTGCTAAAATCTTAGCATCCAGGTTGCAAAAACCCTAGCCGACCTTTTGAAGCTTAGAAATGACGCCAAAAATGCAGATTTTTGAAAGCAAAAAATGTGTTTGAAACACACATTCAAAGATCTCCAAATCGCAGTTGGGTATGGGTCTTTCTTCACTCACGTTCGCGCCAGAAAGACAGAGACAAGATCCCCGTCACAGGGGATGTAGAAGTCGCGCCCAAATGAAGCGAAGAAATCCACCAGAGACGCGAAAATCAAATTTGTCACTTGTCTGCATACAGAAGTCGCGCGGATGAAGAAACAAAGCTCGCAAAAACAGACCCTAGCACGGGTTGCAGAGGAGGTCGCGCGGGCGTGAAGACAGGGGAAGAAAACGCACGGCCAAAATAAGTTTCGAGCCGGCTAGAAGAGGTCTTCAAAAAAACGTGGGCATAGAGAACTACAAATCACAACCTAAGTCGGCACAAAGAATGCACGAAATTTCACCAGAAAAGCCACGCGACCAACAAGGACGAAATTGCGCCCAAGTGATGCAAAAAAACGCGACTAAAACCAGAAAAAGCCCAGAAGGGTTTTGAAAATCGCGAGTACGACTTTCGATCACAGAAAACCCTTCGAAAATTTTCAAAAGAGCCACCAAGAGATTTCTTACAAATTTCTGGAAAAAATTCTAGACAAGAAGAGGCTACAAATTTTTTATTAAAAAATTCGCCAGATTTTGTAGAACCCGATGGCTCTGATACCATGAAACAATTTTGGGCTAAAAATTGCTTGAATTAACAAAGGAGATGATGACATTAAATAGAGGAGGTAGATCACTATAGACATTTAAAATGTCTAACTACCTCACCTACAAACTACTGTAGCAACAGTAGTATTGACCATTATACAATATAGAATAATTATTCTAACAGATAAGGATCAGGTGAAGTTTGATGAGCACAATCAAGAAGCCGTTATGCTCATAAAGTTATCAGTCACTAATGACCAATTACCTTAGGTTCCTTCAAGTAAATCAATGAAGAAGATTTGGGATCTTTTAAAAGATCTTCATGAGACTTTCGACAAGAGTCGTGCGTTCTTTCTGAATAACATGTTTTCAATCGTCATGGATGAAAATACACCTCTACAAGCACACTTGACTAGGATCAAGGACATTCGAGATCAGCTTGAGGCTATTGGTCAGAAGATGGAGGAAGAAGATATGGTGGTAATCACTCTGAAGAGTTTACCACATCCATATGAGCACTTTATTGAGACACTCAACATTACAGTGACTAATGTTGACTTGACGTTTCCAGATCTCTGCAACAAACTTCTACAACAGGATCGTTGGAAACAACAGTTTGGTACTAGTGCCACTTCATCCTCTTTAGTGCAGGCATTCCCTGCAAAGACATTTCAAAAGAATAAGAGCAAGCCTTCATCCTTTCAGCAGCACAATCAGGGGCAATCTTCAAATTCTTTGAAGTCAAAGAATATTCAGTGCAATTATTGTCACAAGTTTGGCCACATGAAGAAGGATTGCTGGAAACACTTGGCCTCTGAACAAGGCAAGTAAGGAGAGTCTAGATCGAAAGCACATGTGGCGGAGCACACTGAGCAGGAGTCTGCCTTCTTTGCATTTATGGCAAAGAGTCCTACAGATCTTGTAAACACTTCTGCTTGGTACATTGACTCTAGTGCTTCATGCCATTTCACGCATCGCCGCCAAGATTGGTTCATTCAGTACATGCCTTTCAGAGATTAAGTTATCTTTGGAGGAGGCGAAGAGTATACTGTTGTCGGCAAGGGCAACGTTCAAATTCAATCTAATGGGAGAAATTTGATATTTCTCAATGTATACTTTGTACCTGGCATGGAGTTGAACTTACTTTTTGTAAGTCAAATTATGACTCACTCTCCTCAGTTGGACATCGTCTTCAGTATGCATACATACAGTATTGTTGACAGAGAGACACGGACTACAGTCATTCAAGGACTTGAGGATCATGGTCTTTATAGACTTGTTGATTCTGGTGATTCTCAAGAGCACGCTATGGCAGCCAAGAGCACTTCTATTAGCAGTCTCTAGCATCAACGTTATGGGCACCTGAACATGCACTATCTCTCTCAGTTATCATGAGATGATCACATTGGTGGTCTACCTACGATTCAGACTCAAACTCATGGAATTTGTGTAGCTTGTCAGGCTGGAAAGCAACATTAGACTCCTTTCTCCAATGGCGACTCATGGCGGGCTTCAAGGGTTTTATAGTTGGTCCACACTAATGTATGTGGTCCAATGCACACGCCTTCCGTTACTAGATCCAAGTATTTTTTGCTTTTTGTTGATGATTTCAGCAGAGAGATGTGGGTGTATTTTTTGAAGCTTAAATCAGAGGTGTTTAGCATATTTCAGCAATTTCAGACCTTGGTGAGAAAAGAGTCTGGTTCTTCTATTATTAGGTCTGATAATGGGGGGGAATTTTGTTCCAAAGATTTCTCCACTTTATGTGTTGCACATGGCATAAAGTGCCAATTCACCACACCTTACACCCCTCAGCAGAATGGTGTAGTCAAGCGTCGCAATCGCACCATTACTCAAATGGCACATTCTATGTTGGAGCATAGACATGTTCCTAAGAAGTTATGGGCTGAAGCAGTGTATATTGTTTATCTTCTGAACAGAACTCCTACTCATGCTGTGAAGAAGATGACTCCTGAAGAAGCCTAGTCTAGATGTAAGCCGAACATTAGTGACCTGAAGGTTTTTGGCTCCACCACTCATGTTTGGATTCTTGATGCTCAGTGCACTAAGTTGGATTCCAAGAGCCAGAAACTCATGTTTATAGGTTATAGTGAGAACCATAAGGCATACAAACTGATAGATGCAGACATTGATCGTCTAATCTTCAGTTGTGATGTCATGGTTGATGAGAATTGTGGGCTCTTCTATCAGTCTTCTCCTATTTGTTCTAAGGTTCAACCTCAGAAAGATTTTGATTTGAGTGTTTATCTTCCACTTGGTCCACTTTATGGGAGGGATTCCACAAAGGTGTAGACACCTCAGCAGCCGCTTCCACCACCGGCCCCTATTCAACAAGACTGGATGTTCTTCCAGATATGTCAGTTCCAGTTGATCCAGTAGAGGTTGTTCCTCCTGATTCCGATATTGGTTCATCTATTCTTTGGCCTAAATGGTGGGCTTCAACGATTGGTGCTCTTCATGATAATGAGTTACTAGAAGGTAGATCTGCACGGAATAAGAGCAAACAGCAGAATACAGTGATTTTTTCTCTTATGGCCAACCTTCATAGCATTTTGGAGCCTCAAAAGTATACAAAGGCTAAAGGCACACCTGAGTGGGAACAAGCTATGACAGTTGAACATCATAGTCTCATGCAAAATCACACTTGGGAGCTTTTAGATCTTCCGCATGTGAAGAAACCCATAGGCTGCAAATGGGTTTATAAGGTTAAGTATAAGGTTGATGGAACCCTTGATAAATACAAGGCTAGGTTGGTAGCCAAAGGGTTTTCACAACAAGAGGGCATTGACTATGAGGAGACTTTTGCTCCTACAGTCAAAATGAGTACCATTCAGCTTGTCCTCTGGATAGTAGCTCAGTTTGGATGGAAAGTCCATCAAATGGACGTAAAGAGTGCCTTCCTCAATGGTAATTTGCAGGAAGAAGTTTACATGATGCAACCTCCTAGTTTCAAGGTTATTCGTAAAGAACACCAGGTATGCAAACTAGTAAAAGCACTCTACGGCCTTAAGCAAGCACCACTGGCTTGGTACATGAAGATTGATCAGTACCTTATCGATCATGGCCTTCAGCGAAGTCCTTCTGACTCTAATCTATATGTCAATCGGACTAGTAATGATATCTTGTTCCTAGTTGTCTATGTAGATGACTTAATCATTACTAGTAGTTCAGATCATCCGATTGAGGAGATCAAACATAATCTCAGTCAATCATTTGACATGACAGATTTGGGACTCCTCCATTATTGCCTTGGTATAGAGGTTTGGCAGTCTACTAGCAGTACCTTCATTTCACAGTCGAAGTATGCCAAGAGCTTGTTGGACAAGTTCCAGATGACAGATTGCAAACCAGCATCTACACCTATGGAGAGAGGGTTGAAGTTATCAGCTTAGTTGGATTCACCCGTGCAGAACAAATCGGAATTCAAGCAACTTGTGGGCAGCCTCATCTATCTCGCTGCCACTAGACCTGACCTTAACTTTGTAGTGAGCTACATCTCTCGCTTCATGTCAGCCCCTAAAGCTGAACATTGGGTTGCAGAGAAGAGTGTGCTGAGATATGTGAAAGGCACTTCTGACCTTGGCATTTTATATGGTAGGTACAAAGATCCAAAGCTGATTGATTATACAAACTCAGATTGGGCAAGTTTTCTTGATGACAAAAAGTCTACTTCAGGGTATGTATTCAGTTTGGGTACAGGTACAATTACATGGACCAACAAGAAGCAGCACACAGTGGCTCTCTCCTCGACCGAAGCAAACAAATACAATGATGAGGATGATGGATGCTCTCAAACGTATATAGACAAATATAAAGCAACTTGTGAGGCAGTTTGGCTTCGAAGGATGCTCTCAAACATGCAAATGTCTCAAGCAGCACCTTCCCCCTTATATTGCGACAATCAAGGGGTGCCGAAAATCGCCAAGAATCCAATCTTCCATGAACAGTGAAAGCATTTTAATCTTCATTGTCACTTCATCCGCCAGCTTGTCAAAGACAGATTCATAGCATTGCAATATGTTTCAATAGAGGATCAAACTGCAAATATTCTCACCAAAACTCTAAGCCCGGATAAGTTCGTCAAATTTAGGGGGCTTCTTGGTGTAGTTGATAGATCGACCATTAAGGGAGGGTATTAAAATAATATATTATTTATTAATGGTCACTATCCTTCGTTATCTGTTTGTAACTATTCGTAGTCTCCCTAATTTTGAGGGTTTGTAAATTCTATAAGAGCAAGGCTCTTCTGTTAATAATATTGATCTGATTATTTACCAAATTTACAAAATCCACAACACAACTCCCCTTACAATCTCTACCAATGCAGCAAGAGTCCTTAGATTCACTCCACCAAGGGGTCTAGTTACTGCCTCCTTTGCAATGCCTATTCAATGCCAACCATGCATTAAGGAAGCATCAGAGCAGCATGTTATAAAAATCATAGAAGCACCAATCCCCAAAATGTGCGATTAATCATGGAACATGACTTGTCACGATTTATTCCGCATAAAATTTGGGTCATGTTCAATGTTTTATGACCATTTTTCCCATGTACTTGCAATTAAAACGTGTTCAAACTACGCATATCACATTTACTGCAATTTTCAGTGATTTTCAACAACTGTTTGTACTGTTCTTTGAATGTTTTGAGAATCAGGTTTTTAGATGAGTAATATCATGTCACGTGACGGATTTGGCTTGTTTGATTCGTGTAAGGAAGCCATTTTCAATGTATGGATGCAGATTAAGGCAAATATTAGCAGCAGTTATTTCTTCCTCCACTTCTCTGTGACTTCAACTTCAGCCACCATTTGCTGTTAGACAAAGATAAACAGGTGAATAACATGGCTGATATGCTATTCCCTACATGAAGTTTGAAGCAGATTATTGTAGTTCTTAAATAAAATAATATTCAGTCAAATAAAAGATAGTTTTAAAATTAAATCGTGTGAGTCAAAATGGTAGACAATTATGGCATTTTAGGATAGGAGAATTCTTAGCTCTTCACATATGGGAATTCGTAACGATGGTTTGATAATTTTAAAGCATGATGAATCTTTAATGCTTGCACATCTATTAGATAGAAAGAAGAAAATCTTTTAAGATGAACAGGTAAATAAAATGATGAGGATGGTGGAAGTTAAATATATTTTATATAACTTCTTATGTTTGTTGATGAAACCTTATGAAGTCCTGTATATCCAAATGGGTTTCCATTGACTCAATCCTAGGCAATTCAACTTTGAACAAACTACAGCAGTATGTACTCTGAAATGAACAAAACAGAAAAGTGCTCTGCTCTTCTCCTCACTCAATATTCTCAAATATTGGTAAGACTTCAGGCGCCCAAAATTATCAGGAAGACCAGACAGATTTGGACAATCTGTTCCAATCAACTACTTCGAGTTGCTTAGTTGACCAAAGGTGTTTCGAAGGTTCCTTAACAATGTAACACCTCACAATTTAGTAATAAAATTATAACATTATTGTGCACACATACAGCCTTAACTGCCAACCCTAAATGTTTGAATTCTTTATAAAATATTATTTCTGGAAACAACTGTGTGTGTTTCTTTAATCAACGCTTCAGATCATACTCAATGATCCATCCTCAGGAAGAGTATAGTGAAGAATTGGATTGCAGACATAGTCTTAAAAAGAGGCAAGAGTGTAAGTGACCAAAGGACCGGAGAACGAAGGACAATTATGAGTAGGGGGGTTGAAGGAAGCAGAGGTGATTAGAAAGAAAGAATCTTATGTCATTTACTTTTTGTGTCCTAGGTCATTTAATATTTGTTAAAGTTAGTTGTCTCATATCATAGGATTAAGACACTTGTCATGATCTTGTTTAACCCTATCTCTCACCTTGCCTATATAAGCAAGGTCTCTTGTACATTTGTAATCATACTATCGTTGATCCATTATTGATCCATACTCTCTTGTGGAAGGTGTATCTTTTTGTTTTGCAGGTGATCCTGGGCTGTGGGAGCTAACTATCAACTCCTACATTTATGAGTTTTAAATTATATATATTCTCTTACCCAGCTGTCATCATATACTGATCATCAACGTCAATGTGTATATTGATCGAGGAGATAGCAATCTACAGTAACAGTACAGATCTGGTTGGTGGGGAGCAATCATCTATCTGCAATTTAGGGATCGGCTCTCTACAATTGAGAGGCTGTCTGGTGGGTGGCATTGCATGATCATAGATCACATTACCTAGGCCACCTGAAAGTGGGTCCCCCATTATAGAAACAGGCAGTTTAGGATAGTGGACCTGCTAAAGCTGAAGGCTGAAACTCTGAAGCAATGTCACAACAGGCATCGTATACATACATACATATATAACGAAAGAAAAAAATGCTATACTAGCTTACCCCAACCCGTTCATGTGCCAAGTCCGACAACTCAGTTTACAAACATTATAGATGGCGTGTTTGCAAAAGCTTACAATGCTTATACAAGTCCGACAAGTCACTGGTTGAGATTCAAGTTCGAGTGTGCCAGTACAACAAAAAAATTGGGGTTGGATTCATTTTGGGTTTGTCTATACAAAAAACATATGAAGATCATAAATATATACATATTTGCAGCCTAAAACAGGAATTTAGTTCAGCATAGCACATAACATGTATATAAAGAGTGTTAATAGTGTGAGTTACCATATAGACCATAACAGCAAAAACTGTTTGGGGAAAAAATCAACAAACCAAAAGTATAAGATTTTTGAAAAAATTGGGAAAATCGAATTTAAAAAAAAAAGTAAAAATTGTAGAAATAGAGACAAAAACTACTTTTTTAAAATTTAAGGGCATTTCCATAGCATAGAGATATACAGAGCAAATAAAATAGAGAGTTTAACCCATGAATTATAAAAACTAGGATTTTGTTATTATATTCATATCACTGATTACATTGCATTGCACAAAGCATATTTCATAGTGCATAAATAATAACTAGATGGTTACAATTGACAAAATTTCAATTACAATATAGTTTGTACAAAGTCAACCTATAAACTAAGTACAAAGTTTCAAAAAATCAAATGTAGCCAATGACTCTTGCTACTACAAATAGAGTTATGCTAGAGGGCTGTAGATCCTGATGATTAAGCTCTTGGTTCAGAACCTCTCCTAAGTCGTTCAACCTCATGACTATCCAAGTTGGCCTCTAGGATCTCAAAATCCTTAGGCTCAAAAAAGTTGTTAAAAAGACAATTTTCCTTTGCTGAGCAAACATCATAATTAACAAAACGGGAATCAACTGGTCCATATTTGTGATTTAATAGTACTTGCAATTTCTAGAACAGTGTCAAAGAGAACTATATGAAGAGTGTGAAAGGGAAATTATATGACAAAGGAAGCAATTGCAAAGTTCAACTTAATAGGTTTTGAATCAAATAGCTCAAGATAGAGTAATAGAAAATGCTTTTGAAACAGAATCTTAAATCTCAAAAGACCATAGGTCCATAAATGATATTGAAATGTTCTCATTGATACCTATTTTAGCAAATTTGTAAAATTAAAAAGTTCCTTGGGTTATTTAGTCTATCTCAGATTTCTAACATGGTACCAAAGCAATTTGAGGCTCTTACATGGAAACTACCATAACTTTTGACTCGGGTATCAAATTTTCAGAAACAAATAGGCGTTGGAAAGGTCTTAAAGAGCACTACACAGCCATAAGGCACATTTTTTAAAAATTTTGTCTCCGATTTATTTTGTATCAAAATTTGTAATTTTGGCTATTTTGAGCCTAATGAGCATTGTATCTTGGAAAAGGCTTTGTAAACGCACTAAATTATAAAGTGTCAACCTCATAATATTTGGGGGGGTGATCTTTGATAATAGTGAAAAGGGTGGGAGTGTATTGATGTTCTCTTTTGGTGTTCTTTTGTAATCATTTGAGGATTGTATCATGGGTTTTTCTACTCATCATTTTGTGATAGTTTTGGATAAGGCTAATTATGAGTTTTGGAAAAAAGGCATTTTAACCCATCTTAGATGGCTAAAACTTTTGCCTTACCTTTATGGACTCATGCCTGAACCAAACACACCTAATAAGAAGAATGTTTGGGGTAATAGAATTGATCATGTAATAGGAATAATTGGTTGTCATGTTGATTATGACACTCTGTTGGCTATAGTGGGCATTGAATGTCCCTGCATAGTTTGGACCAAGATTTGGGAGATGTTTGGAGACCCTCACGTTTCTCCATTCCCAGATGATCATGTTGTAGATTGCCTCATTCCACTTGATGATGCAAATAATATACCCTTTGATGATGATACTTTAGAGGAGCTTAAGTATTATGCGCATCTTGAACGTTCAAATGACATAGAAACTTCTCTTGCTTCTCATCCTCATGTTGAGATTACATTGACATCCCTGTTGTAGATTCAGATTCCAGAGATGCTTCTTTGAAAGCCTCCAGTGATTCATTGCAACAAGATCATTTATGTCTTCTGGATTCAGTCCATTGGGACCAATTTCTACCAGACATTTCTTGCTTGTTTGTAGAGTCCTTCATTTCAGATCTAGATGACACTATTGAGGACATACATCTTCATCTTCAGTGGCAAAGACATCATCATCCATCCTTCCTTCCTTCAATTCCTATCCGGAATGGGAAGCATTCATGCATCTATACTTGGTTTTGTTTCTTCCAAAAGGGAGACAAGTTGTTTGTCGACATTGGATCATGTTTTGTCTTCAGCACTTACCATTTTTGCAAGAGATCATACATTGTGGGGGGGCTACATAGTCTCTCTCTCTTTCCCTCTTATGGGGGTCTATTGATTGTAATGTATCTATGTGATGGATGGTGTACTTGGGGGGTATCATGGAGTCCTCCATCCTTCCTCACATGATTTTATTTTCTCTCTTTTGGAGAGGAGTTTTGTCCCACTGGGTTTTCTCCTTTTCTCCGTTTGTGAGAGCTTTCATTTGCATTTGTACATGGGTACCTAACATGGCCTCATTTGCAAAACCCATTATCTTTTACATCCTCATAAGTTGTGCTTAAGGGGGGGTGTTGGTGTAGTTTTTATTTTTCCTAGTGGGTTAATTTATTTTCTCTTAGTCCTAGGTTTTTCTTACACTTAATTAAGCTTTCTTAAGATAATAAAGTGATTTTATTATTTAATAACTAGGAGATAAGTGGTGAGGTGTCCCCTTTCTTAAAAGGTGGAACCATTTTCCACTTTTGGTGGTCCATCTCCACTTTTTGTGGTTGATTCCTATTGGTTGGATTTGCCACCTACCTCCTCTCCTAAGTTCTATATAAACTCACTACCTAGCTTGTATTTGTATACTCTTGCATCCATTCATGCATTTTGCTTTGTATCAAGCAATCTTGGAAGCTCTTAATGCATTTCGTCATATTGACATTGCATAATCTCTCGGCGTTCTGGTGTGCATTCTTTATGCTTTTCCAGTTTATGTGGCTTTGATTTTCTCTTAAAAAGTTCCTTGGGGTATTCAATCTATTTCAGATTTCTAACAAAATTTTCCTTGATTTTGCATATAAGTGGATGATGGAGTTAAAAACATTGATGGACTTTGAGTTGAGAGATTAGAGGTATAAGTTTCAATGGAAAATCAAAGCATGAGGAACATTCCCTTTCAATGGAATAGTTGCTGCTGAAATCTATCTGAATCGTTAAAGAGAAAATATATGAGGCCTATTTCAAGAGGGATTAAGATAAGCCCACAAGACTAGGGCATGACTTCTCTCAAGGCATGTATTAGTTTGCCTGATACCTATTTAACATGCATGGAATGCTACACTATATATCTACAGCATTCATGTACTGCTATTGTACTCCTTGCAAGCCTTCTAAACCTCCATGTATATGACGATCCTAAATGGAATGTAGTTCCATAACAAGTGCAGGGCATGCATTTAAGCAGTGAGTTTCACCAATTAACAAAGCATTAAGGCTGCAAAATATGTAGGAAATTTAAATATAACCAAATCAATCTTTCATTTTGATATAAAATACTGCTACAGTTCATTTTTTTCAACACTACAAGCTGATTTTTATCTTTTTGTTAGGAACCATTCTGCTTCAGATTCCACAATGTCTACAAACTGTTGTGTATATACTTATGCTTTCCACCTAATTATACAATTGTCACTACCCTACCCGCTTGTCATTAAAACTTGATGGCCAGTACACTCCAAATTA
This sequence comes from Sequoia sempervirens, assembly GCA_007258455.2. Taxonomy (NCBI): domain Eukaryota; kingdom Viridiplantae; phylum Streptophyta; class Pinopsida; order Cupressales; family Cupressaceae; genus Sequoia; species Sequoia sempervirens. The sequence goes on from VDFB02271358.1 coordinate 804,315,720, forward strand.
TCACACTTTGTTAGCATCTGAAAAGGAAATATGTCCCAACCTAACCTTGATAAGCTAAACAACCTCCTTGGTATTATTATTGACAATTGAAATGTTAAAACTGTTTTGACGAGTCGGGATCACAAGAATTCCAAGAAAACAAACCTCTTTATGTTGATATCAAGCCAATAAAGTTTCATTTCAGTTTACTCTGGCTTTCTATATTTACTTGTGGCAAGTATTCTTATAAGGTTTAGATATGTTGAAAAAATAAGATAGAAGCCAGCCTTAGAATTTATGATATTGTCTACTATTTCCCACTAAATTGTGTCTTTGGACTTATATACATAGAAAACATTATTATGAGCCTAGACAATAGTGTTGAATATAGAGAAAAAAGTAGCACATCTCTTAACCATTCCATGTTAACGTCCTTAACACCAAATGTAGAAGCACACCAAAAAACATCTCTCTATTTTAATGTCCTCGACATCTATTATAAATATACATCCATTCAAGGTCACCTACCTACGATTTGCCTCAGCAACCTGATGAAATCTAGCAAATCTTTGATGACGAACCACATCCCAGCAGTCAAAACTCAGTTATGTGCTAAAAATCAATGAAAAAACCCAATTAAATAGCGATTTCGTGAGGTTAGGGTTTTGCAACAAGTTGGTTAGAAAAAATTTCGTGATTTTTACGCAATTTTAAACCCTTGAAATTGTAAACGTTGTTGAAAATCACGGCTGATTAAATCACGATTTTTGGGGAAAAAATCATTGCAGACGGAGATTTTTTAATAATTGGGATTTTTGGGATTTTTTGGGGACTTATGCTTCTCTACGATATAGACTATTTAATTATATAAGATCATAATGTGTGTAACTTCAAATAACCCCAAAATACAGCTGTAACTTCAAAAGCTGGAAAACTAAATATATGTATGCTGATAAACCAGATACCGCAGACATTTATACAGTAATGCATACATTTAAAGGCTAAATGTATGTCAATTTAGAAAATGATAATAAATGTAAATTAACAATTAAATGCTAAATAAATAGCACCTTTAAATAAATGTAACCCATAATACGATTGCAGAGAACACTTGAAGGTGCTAAAAATTAAAACACGTGCTGTTTTTTTAACATGAAGCCAGTAATTATTGCTTTTCACTGATAAATACAGCAGGTAATAATCCAAGATTTCTCATCCAAAGACAGGCCACAAAAAGTGAAAAAAACATCACAGCTGTACAAATCCCCAAAACATTAAAAAATTAATAAAGATTGAAGTGAAGGAGCAGCATACAAACTTAAAACAACAGCAACACTGACAGTAATAACACCACTACTAAAACACAGCGGCCATCATTGGACAGCCTACTGATAGGGAGGCAGCACTTTAACAGAACCTGGGGTGTCCACCCACCAAGTAACGGCCGTGACTAACAGAAAGTAGGATTTACAGCCACACCATGATTGATTTAACTGTGAATTGGGCTGGCCATACATATAAGAGATGGATTGGACCGAATCAGGCATAACAAAAATAAAACTTCCTACCACAGGACCTGGACCTGGTTTGACCAAGACCCAAATCCAGGGGTTTCCTGCATGAACCAATAACACAAGTTATATCAATACATTATGTGCCATTTATTGAAATGGGGTGATGAGTAGATGATTAAGACTTTACTGTGTCTTCTATTGATATATATTATTATGCTCTTAACAGTATATAATCATGATATGAAATTTTCTAAATAACCCAGGATCTAATCCCCCACTGCAATAAGGTTATCCATAATTCCAGCAAAACTGTGGCCAAGGTTAGGGATACATTTGAGCAATGACCCGCGTTTACAAACGTTAAGATAGTTTTGCCTGCCTACACCATTATCTCACCCACAATTCTCCCAGCAAAAAATGGCAGGAGAAAAATACAGAAAAGCTGTATAGAACAACTCAATCAAATATTCAGAAAATAAAGCACACTCACAACCAAACCCTAATCACCCTAAACTAAAATTATTAAAAACAAGAGAAAATTACCTGATTCAGCTCATTTTCTGTCTCAATCTTCTGTGGTTCCCCAGGCTTACCCAACGCAAAGCTGTCAGAGCTACTTTTTCCCACGGCCAATCCAGAGTCATATAAGAACTCCAACCGCTCCTGTTTACTGCCATTAAAAATCCCACGAATTTAGTTAATAAAGCTAAGAAAAACTATATAAAGATCACCTTAAAAACCTATCAAGAATGCAGAGAATTACAAAGGCAAATATCAGAATTTTAAAAAACAAGTATCACACCAATAAAAAAGCTAATCTAAAAAGGGTGAAATAGTGTTAAAAAGGGTCATAAAAACCTAATTATTGAAGACTAAATTATGGTTAAAGGGGAGACAGAAAACCTAAACAGAAAGGAAAGAATTACAGTCAAAAGGGACATTAAAACGCTCTCAATAAAAGAGTTGATTACGGTTAACATGCGTAAAAACCTATACAGAAAAGAGTAAACATTGGTCGAAAGGGCCATACAAACCAAATCAGAAAGAGATGAGGATTGTTAGAATCGAATCAGGAAAGGCAAAATTAGAGTTAAAGAAGCCGTAAAACTCTTTAATATGGGTAAATTAGGGTTATAAAGGAAATAAAAACATTTTCAGAAAATAGAAAAAGTATTAAGAGGGCAATTAAAATGGAATCAGAAACAGATAGATTTTGGTTTAAAGGCCTTGAAACCTTATCGGAAAAGGTTATATGGTAAATACTAAATTATGGTTAAAAAGATCATAAAAAGTTATACAGGATAAAACCAAATCATGATTAAAACGGCCATTAAAAATTTAATCAGAAAGGGCATATTAGGTTTAAAAGGGCCATAAAATCTAATCAGGAAAGGATGAAACAACCATAAAAACCTAATCGGTGATAAGGGCAAATCAGCAGCATTAAAACCTGACCTATGGTGGATAAATTTGAGCTACAAAACTATTCAGTCAGTGGAAAATTAGGAACATTACAACTTAGTCACAAAAGGGTCAATTAAGAAGAAAAGGAGGCATGATAATCTAAACAAATGAGGAAATTTTGGGATTAAACGAGGATGAATTATCTTCTGAGATCTGCAATACTGGCAGACTGCTTCAGACCAAAATGATGAGATATATATAAAAAAAACAAATCATGGGTATACGAATACTTACGGGATAAGACCAGCTTGTTCCTGTAATTGACGAAATTCGCTCTGTTCGCGCTCATCCTGAATCTGCTTTCGTAATTCTTCTAATTTTTTCTGCTCTGCTTCGTGTTTTTGTTCGGCTTTCCATACATTTTCGATGTTTCGAAGACTGCCCGTGTGCCAGCCTTTCTTGTTCAGAAATTTGAGCGCCATGAGGTCGCCGGATGGAGTCCTACCAAGTCCAAACGAGAGCAAGTTATCGAGGAGAGGGGCCAATAGTTCGGCGGCGTCCTGTTAGTGTAGTACTGATTTGTCTAAGAATTAAAAATAATAATCGCTTTTGATTTTACTGATTTACTGCTGACACGTGGTTTCTACAGTTCATAGTATTGTACCTTGTAGCTTCTGGTTTTCACTGTGTAAATTTTTCTTTTTCTGGACTTCCTGATTTTACTGATTTAATTTGCTACATAGAATGTAAGCAATGTGATAAAGAAGTTTGTTTGGGGAATTAAAGTCCCAAATTCAATCCAATATGGGAGGGCTTTTATAAGTCACTTTGTGAAGTTATAACGTTTTATAGAATAATTTAAATGTTTTGTTTGATCATAAAAGATTGAGTAAAATGACAAGTATTTTAGATCAAGATTCATAATAAAAACCTAACGTTAAAAAGGTTAAAAAATTATTTAAGGTTTTTGTAGATCTCATATTCTTCTTGAGTTGAGTATGGGTGTTGTTTTTTAGTTGTTGCTCTTGGTCCCTTAGACTATTTGTTTTATATACATCATTAAAATCTTTCATTCATGCATTTAGTGAAAGTTAAAACAAAAAATTATATTATGAAATAGTATATATTATCTTTTAAAAATATAAGTTTATCTTCAAAAAATATTGGATGTGATGGAATCATGTCTCAAAGTTAGGCACACAAAAGATAAGAAACATTATGGTTTCAAGACAAAAGCAACTACACAAAATAGTCTTAGCCTTATTAACGGAAACAATTAGTCACAATGTCATAATGTCATAACAACATTGATAATGAGAAAAAATAAAATGCAAGAGTTATAAAACCCATAGGAAAGAGAGAGTCTTTTTCGTTAGAGCAACCTCAATCTCCATTAAGCAGGTCCTCTCCATCACCAACTGGGTCCTATCTAATGTGAGCATTTCTTCATTCTCTTGTGACTAACTAGTAAGAATATATGCATCTTGATTACCATCAATTTGAACATTCTAGCATTGAGGTGAAATAGTCAAATTCAATTGACGAAATTTGTCCTACCCCCAAGGTGGGTCCCACTCACTTTGGTGAGAGGACGCTAAGGAGAGATTACCAATTTTGGGAGGAGAAAACCCAAATTGACCTACATGAAGATGATACCAACCTACATGTTGGTCAATTATTAGAGGGTAACGAGTATGAGAACAATGCTAAGAGGAGTCAAAGTGGCCATGCCTTTGGTCTCGTTAGGCCAATAATTATGAGTCAATAAATTGAGAGGCACACATTCCACCATACACAAGGAATTACCCTAATGATCCAACAAAGTCGCCTCTAAGGCCACTTTGTTGGCTTGGATTTGAATATGCATTAACACTTTCGAATCTACATTAAATCTTTTGAATGAATTTAGAAAGGAAATGAGTCCCATCTCCTAATAGGATATTATATTAAGTAAAAGGCTATAATCTAAAGGATTTAAAAATCACATATCTAATACCACATATATTGAAAAACTTTTATTTTTTAATATTTTTTTATTTATTTTGACCTAATCACTAATTGTGAAAATCTTACCCAACAAATGGGTGGCTTTTGATCTTCTTCCAAACCTCTAGATTCAATGGGAGGATTCTCAACAAGATGATTTGTCCCCTTTGCTTGATCTAGCAACATGTGTGTAGTTTTTTGTGCAGGTTGTTAGCTTATGTTTCAATATTTGTATGATCATGTTTTGTAGGGTTGTGCATACCAACCAACCACCATTTTTTCCAATCATGGCATTAGGTGCATAAATTATCATCTATGTTGGCTTAGAGCAAAGGCTTGAGGGTTATCCTTTCCACCAAATTCACCTAAGGCACAACCACAACCTCATCCCTTAAGAATATTGAGTCTTTGCAATGAATAAGACTTGATCCCTTGTGGGCTCTTTGTAAGCCATTCAACTCCACCAATAGACTAAGGGCCACTTGAAGATATTAAAGGTTTTGTATACATTTTTAATCAAATATTTAGAAAGTGTAGGGAAGTAAAATGGCTATCCTACTATTAATTATTTAAGGATAAGATACTAATTGGACTAGACATTGTAATATTAAGGAGTTGAGAATGATAAATGAGAAAAATATATTTAATTAATTAAGACAAGGAAATAAAAATGCTAGTTTTCAGCATGTTAATTTTGACCACTTTGACTAACTAGAATATTCTAATAGAAAATTGGAAACTAGATATTAGAATTGAATCAATGACCAAGAACCTTGGATAGAGATATTTAAAGAGTTTTGGTACCCTTGACTACATCATGTATGTTGTTTGGTCATATGATATTGCTCCTATCTAGTTCTATCTAATTATTAATTTCACCTTTAGGATCTACATAACTTGTTTAATTGTGCTCGTACCTATGTCTAAGGAATAGTTGGTACTAAAACTCACCTTTATCCATGTTATAGATAGAGGTAGGATCATTGACTCCCTTGATAGTAGGTAAGCCCTATAGCTAAAGTAACAAGTTTGAAAACATGTCAAATAGAGAATATTGATGTTGATGTAGCTAAGTAAATTAAGATTGTGTATGATTGATGTTCTAAATATGGATGCAAGATGCTAAGGATCAATAGTCAAAATAAAACTAGTATAATGTCCTTAAATACAATTCTAAGACACGCAAATTGAAACCTTCGGTACACAATCCAACAAGTAATGACCATACCCCTAGAAAGTCTAGCTAAGAAATGACAAATTTTTAATTTTAAATATGACTTACAAACCCTATGGGTGGCCTATTTTAGGGAGGTAAAAATCTAAAGAATTGGATTGGCCTTATTTTACGATGGATTTAGCATATCAAAGGATAGGTTCTTTATTAGGGTTGACTAGTATGCCAAAAGAAATAAATTGGGTGTCAATACCATGCATTCATTACACCACACAAAGAGGTATTAAACAAAGGGATAAAAGTGCAAGGTATGCACTTATATCCTTTACATTTCCCTCCCAATTTGGTGTGTGTGCAAATATATATGACCAAGTGTGCCAAAGTAGAAACGAAAGAAATAAATAGTCACAATAAGATATATTTTCTAGAACCTAGAATCTAAGCTAATTGAAACTAGTGTAAGCTCCTTTTCTCCATAAAATGTAGCAAGCCTCCATCAATACTATCACACAATCAAATAAAAAGAACTAACTTTTTCAAAAAATTATGTATAAATTAAAAAAAAAAGTAAAAATATGCCCCCTCAAATAGTATGTTCTACAAAGGATTACCTACAAATTCAGGAGTAAAGAAAGATGGCAATGACCTTTGTAAATCATGACTAATAGTTGAGTATGGGTAGGTAATGCATACTTGGTGTATAGTTAACTATGTGTGCATTCAATGTGTATGAAAGGTGCTACCAATTTTTATTGGTGTAACATTGTAACTGTAACATATTCAACTTTCTAATAGGAATTACTTAGGAATTTAACTAAAAATAAATATTAATGCTTAAAAATTGATAATAATTTTGTTCTCTCATATATCATTTTTCAAATATGTACAATAAATAAATGGAAATTATAATCATTTGAATTTGAATTATAAACTTTTTTCATGCTACATAAATAAATTGCATTTCAAATAAACACGATTACAATACACATTAAGTGTTTTAAAGTCTTCCACATCTAGAAATTTGTATCTGTCTCATGTGTATTGGCAAAGTCATCTACAGGAGGAAGAGCATTACCCAAGTGTTTTACGTCCAACCACAAACCAACGGTCCTCCATTCACCTTCCAACTAGAAGTGGCCCTACCCTTCACGAAGAGTATAGACAAAGGAAACCAACAATAAATGCCATCAGAGTCCTAGTGTTGTGTCTTACATAACCAATCAACCATAGAAATTTAGACAACTTCTAACAAAGTATGACTAGAATCTGATTGGATTATGCAATCTAGAACACTATGAACTGACTAATGCAAGCAAAGACTTTTGCATTACTTTGGCCAAAGTTTTGAAATAAAACAAACACTTTCATAGGAAATGTAGTTGTGAGTTCACACACCTCTAACTCGACTTAAAAATGACCTTTCACCTAAGGTTTAACACATGGTTGACTTGTTTGACCATATTCTAACTTTTCACATGGATTTAAAATCATAAATATATAACTTTCTATGGTCAGTAAATGACTAAGATCACATAAACATATTCCTAACAATGAACATTTGTATTGTGTACTTGCAATATCTCAAACCTTTACTACTGCCACTTGTTCATTTTTTTATAGTTATTCAAGAGTGTAGAACTCTCATATTTTTCACAATAAGGCTTATGATACTCTTCGGCAAATTGTAGAAATTTCAGGTAATGAATATGATTCGAGACACCTTATCTATCTCATGAATTCATATTAACTTGTAACACAAGTAAAATAAAAAATTTATTCGCTATATCAAAAATAACTTCTTCATAAATATTTCTGATTTTTTTTGTGTTTTCCTCTCTACTCTTCATTCAAGAATTCATTTTATAAGGTTAATAAAAGTACAACATATTACCTATTAATCACTCTGAAAATAATTAGATATTTTTGAAATTTTATGACAAAAGAAAGCTCTGAGTAAAAAGGAATACTCACTACCCATTATAACCAATCAAATATTTTCCAATTATATTTATAAATATTTTCCAAGATAATATATATATATATACACACACACACACACCAATCTCATATTTATATGAGAAGTATAAAAGAGTACTTCTTTCATGTTTAGATTGGCAGATAAATATACCCAACTATATTTTATCATATGCATAAATATATACTATGTATAAATATTTCTTCTACCAATTATGCTTAAATTTCATTTATCATAATGACCAGAGAAAGAATGAAACTAAAAATAGACAAAATATGCCTGTATAAATGTCTATTACTTTGCACTTCCTATTTTCCTCAAGCTCTACTTCAAAGCTCATGTCAAGCTTTCTTAATATCCATGGCCTCAAACTCCAGTTGACTCCTTACAAATGTGCACAATAGACTTAACAGAGTGAATATTGCTTCTTCTCATTCATGTATTCTTCCTTAAGCATAAACTCTACTATAAATTCTTAGAAATAGAATGCAAATTTTGTAATCTTGTTGCCATCCCTACTCTGGCAACAATACACTACTCTCTTCTCAAATATTGTTTCATTTCTCCTCTCCATCGTAGATGAAAATGATAATCCCCCCTTTCCTTCATAATACCTATCAATAAGAAAGATAAGGACCTTTAAACATGCAATGCCTCCCCCTTGTTCTCATTAATATCCATACTATAAATAGAAAAAATATGTTAAAAATATGTTTTTGATATTAGTGGATGATTATGTCATTTAATATTAAATTACCAATGCAATGAGACAAAACATGATTATAACAAGTTTCTTAATCCAATGCAATGAGACAACTAACATAATAAATATTAAATTACCTAGCACAAGAAGTAAATAAGATAAGATAAAATTCCATTAACAACTAAGACTTCTAGAAAGATTCTTAGGACCTCAGTAAACTTAACATGTGAATAGGACCTATTTGGTGAACTAGTTATGTAGAAAACCTTATTCTCACCAATAGAGGCAAATTAACTACCTCTCACATCTTCTTAAGATGCACAACATAAGGGTCCATGAATCTATCAAAAATTCCTCATCAACTCAAGAATCTACAAAGGCAAAGGAAAAAGGTAAAGAGAAATTTATGGGAAAGGATCTACTTGCCACCACATCATCATCAAATTCATCTTGGATCATTGACTATGGTGCCTCGCACCACATGGGTTCTTCACATGTTGAGTTTTCTTCCTTAGAGCCTCATGGTATGTCTTCTATCACTTTCGGTGATAACACTCCAATAGCATTTGTAGGGAGAGGGTATGTTGAAGTTCAAGGTGGAACATTCACAAATTATACATAGTAGGGAAGGAAAGACTATTGAATTTACGCCTAATCTAGTGCTTATTAAAGACTTCGAGAGTATAGAGATCATTGCAATTGAAATATTTGATCATGCATCCTGATTGTATGCCTTCTCGCATTTTTCTCTAGATGATCTTGTAGTATCATTGACTAGTTTACACTCTCATGCATCTAGAGTAGAACATATTCTTGAGGAGAAGTTTGGTCACTTGAATCTATGTGCACTTTGATCACCTTGGTTCATGAGACTTGTGTTGAGCTTCCATCTCCTCCAGCTCTTAAATCTTCAACAATAAATATAGTTCAGAAGGATGTTACTAGTCTTTCAATTCCAACTTTGTGAGATGATTCTTTACCAGATATTGTAGTTATTGTTGTGTCACACATTGCAGATTTGGAGGATACTATTGAGGATATTCATATTCTCTTTGATGTTATCTCTTATGGAGTTGTATTCTCTTCTTCAAATGTTGAGGGGAACATTATACCCTCTTATTCTTTGTCCACATAATCATTATTCATAGTTTGGAATTAGCATGAAAATCCTTTAGCAACATTTGAAGGAGTCACATTCGTCTTTGGATCTTGTTTTAAATATGTCTCCATAATGTTTTGGATTGCCATCTTCATCGGTGTGGCCTAAAACATCTACCTTGATTGTGGTAGGTTTCGACATCAACTTGGGGACACATGATCAGAGTTCAAAGACTTTATATATTTTGATCTTTCTTCCATCATCTCTCTTCTTGGAGATGAATTTTCTTCCATATTCCCCATTGGATTTGATTCTTCATAAGGAGAGGAACATTGTTTGTTGATTTTGGATCATCTTTAGTATTATTATTAGTGCATTCAATTTTAGTATTGGAGCTACCTTCTATAGGGGGATCTTGATTGTACCTGTATGACCGAAGAAATACTTGGGGGACATGTTGAGTCCCAAATTATTTTTTCACATGTACACATTATTGGAACATGTTTGTCATTGCACCAAAAGATCAACCTATTAAGGCCTAATACAAACTCCAGAGATAAATATATCCACAGGAGGCAGTTAGTCCATGTCTTGAATCTGAAGGGAGATGCTAGTGATTAGTCCAACAATCCCCCCTCAGCATCACCCGAGGGGATTTGAACCCACAACCACGGCTCTGATACATTGTTGGAATATGTTTGTCGTTGCGCCAAAATATCGACCTGCTAACACCTAATACAAACTCTAGAGATAAATGGATCCATGGGAGGTGGTTAGTCCATGTCTTGAATCCGAAGGGAGATGCTAGTGATTATTCCAACACACATTTCTTTCTTTTCTCTCTTTTGAGGGGGTTTTTTTTCTCATTGGGTATTCTCTTTCTCCACTTTGTGAGAGATTACATTGTGCTTGGGTACCTCATCAGGCCTAATTGTTGGGACTCAATTCTTTCTATCCCATCCAAGTTATGCTTAAGGTTGGGTGTTAACATAGGACTTCAAATTGCTTAGGAGTGGTAAGAAGATATGTTTCTATCCTTAGCGACATGCTATTTTTATCCAACCACTTGAGCTTCCATTTGCTAGATCTAAACTAAGTGGTTACATGCCTATTTTTAGGCACCACTATTTTTAAATGGCTATTACTCTAGATGTACTCCATACTGTGAGTTAATTTATCATCAATTCATCTATTTCTTTACATTTTCCATTTTTGTATTAACCTTGTAGGTAGGAGCATGCAATTGCATGATATTTGTGGCTTGATCAGGTATTGACATTCTATCCAAAGATCCTAGTGAATCTCACACTTTAAGACTTCTTATCTCCAATATTTTTCTTACCTTTATTCTCCTTAGACTTTCCCCTAATAATTAAGACATTAGAAGAATTACCATCCATGGGATTTTTCCTAATTTCCTCACTTATCAAAATATCAATAACATTTTTTATTAATTTTAATGACACGATATTATTTTCATAGACATAATTATGTTTTCCTATGAATCTGATAAGGAACCAAATAAAATGATAAACTTTTCCTCTTCATCCATCTTGATTCCTATCAATGCAAGTTGACTTAAAATCATTAAATTTATTCAAGTGACCATCAATTATAGAGTCTCCCTCTCTCATTCATTAAGAATAAACTATTTTTCAAAATAAGTTTTTTAAATGGACTATTTGACTAATACAACCTACCTACATTATTCCAAAACAAACTTCTTGTTTTCTCCTTAGGCACATTCATTAACATAGAATCTAAAAAACATAACTAGATAGTACTTCTTTCTTTGTTATCTAAATTTAATCAATAAATTCATCAAACATACTTGAGGATTTGGTCAAAGAAGATACCACAACCTAATGATCTATTTCCACCAAAAGGTCACCCATCTTCAATTTCCATGGTTCAAAGTTTTATCCATTGAATCTCTCACTTTTAGACCTCAACATGTTGGCAATAAATTTAATACTTCTTCACTTTATCACATAATATTTCAAAGTCTTAATTTTAATCTATTTATGTGTAAATTATAAAAAAACAACTGATGTAGGGTTTGCCACCACTTGCACTAAGCTTTAGACTCTAAATGAAGTAGTACCCACCCAAACAAAAACCTATGTTGTGATCCCAAATGTGTAAGAAAGTTTGCAATGCAGAATAACAAAGAAAAACAATAAGCACAAATTTAACATAGTATTTACATGGAAAACTTGGTAAAATTATACCAAGAAAAAACCACAGGAAAAAATATTTCATATTTTATTTCTTAGGAAATTTACAATTACAACAACCTTCAAAAGTTACAAAAAATATGACTTCAACAGAGTATAAGAAAACATAAAATCAATATTGACTATTCATCGTTGTTGGGGATTTTGGATCCCATTGTAGATGACCAATAGAATAGGATGAAGAAAACATATGATTGTGTATATAGATAATAGTCAATAGCACTTACCAAGTATATCTGCATGTATATAAGTAAAGGGATCAATATATCCATAATATTACAAAAGATAAATATTTACATGGGAAACCCAAGAAAAACCATCACCAAAAACATTCTTAGTTATATTATTTAGAATCAATAAAGATTGAATACCACAAGGTCTTTGGACTTTTACAAAGTCTCAATCTACAATATACTTCTTACATAATCACTCTAATTATGTGTCAACAATTCATAATATAGCCTATATATAGTCTAACCTTCTAATCTTGGTGTATTCGCACGAAGTGGTACATATAGACATTCACATTGAAATACCAATTATTTAAATATCTAACCAATTCCAAGAAGACCAAGAGTCATGTAACCATAATTTGGCCACAACATGGTAATATTATATTACATAAATAACCAATTATGAAGTCTCCACACGTAGTCACCTAGTATACTTTGTCATTGTTCTACTATAAATCGATAAAATTACAACCTTAATGTTATCAACATACTTACACATTTCCAATATAGCAACCACTACCATATCCTCACTTGAAGTAGCTCAAAAAAATATATAATTGATTATAACCAATTGCAATACCTAATGTCATCTTCCATAACATTGTCTTGTTCTTAGATTATGTTGCATGAACTCTAATTCTATAGCAAGTGCTCCTACATCATTATTCATGCTTCCAATAAAAATTATTTTATATGCAATTGTGAGTTCTTCTTTGAGATGGTTTACGACTACTGTCACAATAACATTGCATGTAAGCTGCCACATCACCACATGTAAGTAAACATACATGTTTTACCACAAACCCTAAAAATTCACTACAACTCATTGTAATGTACACTACAAATAAACTATCCCTACAAGAACTCTTGGAAAATGAATATCATCTAAGTCCAATAACCTCTATATATCAATTAATTTGATGAAAGGTAAAATGATAAATTAGTTACATCATCCCTCTAGGTAATAAAAAAATTATTACTCAAACTAGACCCATTTTTGACATTGTGCATAGTTAATCATAATTATTTTTCTAATTATTTAGATTAAGTATTGAACAAAATTAATTATGGCTAAACACATGGCTTGATGAGGTGTCAAAATTATGATCCCACAAATTTTATGTTAAATCCAACTGAGTAATATCCAAACATGTGGAAATATCACACATTAATTGGGATGGTGGATTCCACCAGTACCAACATGTAATTTATTCATCCTCGAGTGACACGTGGAAAGATCTATAGTTATGCATGTCAAGACATATCAATACTTGGTGGGTGATTTTTAATGCATGAATAAGTTTCATATTTCAATCCCTAATTACTCAACCAAATGCTTCTACATTTTTCTTTGGCTCCACCACAATCATTCATTAGAATCAATAGTTTTTACACCAAAAGAGATCTATTATTCGTGCTTAGGACCTATTATAATTTTCTCTACGTGTAATTTCTCAATCAATGAAACACACTCAATGGGACCCTCTTTCCATTTATTCCTCTCTAATATTGCTTCCAACTCATCATTGATTTACCCAAGCACAAGTAGCCATTGAAGAACTACCTCTAATACATCAATTTATTCTACAATAAGAATATTCCAAGTGGCCAACAAAATTAATATGTGATATATCCTATACACCATTATATATTGTTGAAGACTATGTAGGTTTCCTTTTATGAACCCCTCTAAATGGCATATTTGACCATGATCCTTTTTAATGTGGCTATATTATTTGTCTATGGCATTTAATGTGATTCCATAGTTTTTGTAGTGATGTTGAATGGCATTAACCTTTGCCTTGGCATCCTTGGCCTCCTCCTTCCATGCATATTCCTTTGTAGCTACCAATTGTGCTTTTGTCTACTCAAGTTGTACATCTATGGTCTCCTTGATTGATTCTGCACATATTTGAACCCAACCTAACTACTTTATTAGGCCCACTAGCAAATACGATTAGAGTGTAGTGACATCACCATAGTTGTGGAATTTAGATAAGTATAACCACATTAGATCAATCCAAGACCTTCTCCTCTACAACTCCTACACTTGGTACTAAAATGGAGATAATTTCTAGCTTTGTCATGTTTACCTTCAAAATCTCCTAGAATGCCTTCTCAATTCTAGAAAGATCTTCAAAGTGAACTATGGGCTATTGTGACACATTAAAAATGTGTGAATTGTGTACAAAGGAGTAACACTTCTTAAACGAAAGATTTTGTTACCCAAATCCTTCATTTGTCTTTTAGGGTTTTGCACCTAAAAGGGGAAGTATGGACCAAAATGCACAATGTTTCACTCAAGATTAATGTAAGGATGAATGGGATATTGATGTGAAGTGTGTGTAAATGTGTTTGAATGCTTACAAATGCAAATAAGTGAATGTAAACTAATCTAATGCAAGATGCTGGAAAACACAATGTTGATTTCAAATATGAACTAGAAACCTAAACAAATGAAAATAGAAATTGATGAGACTTATCAAAGTGCACCTGGAGGTAGATTATTGTTGCTGGAAGGTTCTAGAATGTTCCAGAAGTCACTATTAATGGCCACTAGGACTGATTCGCCATGCATGGCGAATCAGTCTTGCTTTTGATGAAAAGTCTAGGAAATAGGTTTCTAACTGTCAAGAGCTAAATTCTGACAAAACCACTTTTCATGCCTACAAATGGGACTCATTCGCCATGGGTGGCGAATTAGTCCACCTACAAGGATCAAAAAATTTAGGAGTTGATTATGTGGAGCTAGATCTGCACTTCTGCTTCCTCCAGTGTCCACTTCTGAAATTGTCGAATTTGGGTCTGAAAGTGACTTTTTGTTGATATTTTGACTTGAATGATGAAGGGATGACCTGAATGACTTTATAACTTCATCTTCAATGATTTCCAAGCTTCCAAGAGACCTAAATCTGCAAGCACACAAGAAGAAAAGAAGAAATGTTGATTGTTAGGGCATGGGGGTTTTCCTTGGTCAAACCCTGTTTAGGTAACTAAACCAAAATGATGAAAGAAAGGAATGAAACATGAAACAATGGAATAGATTACCTTGCCATGATGTTGATCTTGAATTTCTACAACAATGGAGGAAGATTCAGCCCCTGAATGTCTTTAGAAGCTTTCTTGATATCTTGCAATGATAAAACCCTAAGTTGCTTGACTTGAGATGAAAGATTTGTGGATGAATGAATAATGAGAGATAAGAGATGTGAAATGAGGAGAAAAATACATATTTATACACACGTGCCTTAGTAACCTATTAATACCTCATCACAGGCCGACATGAAGCAAAATTAAACTCAAATTTCACTTTTTTTCCCGCTCAAAGGTCAAAATGGGGCCAAATGGGACTCATTCGCCACACATGGCAAATGGGTCCCACCTAGATGGGAATGATTCTCCATGCATGGCGAATGGGTCCCACAGGGGCTATTTTGACAACTCAGATGCCAAGGAATAAGGAAATAAGGTCTAAAATGCAACCTTGTTGGGTGTTTGATCGATTGAAGCCTTGGGATGCACAATATGGATTAATATGGGACTATTAGTGATGATGTGAATGTCAAATAGGGCTTGGGACATAGAAATCAATGTGAGAGTGTGATTAAATACACTTTACAACACTAAAATGAGGTCCACATAGCATAGGAAGGCTCAAAAACCAATGTGAATGTGCAAGACACATTACAACACTAATTTAACATTAAGTTTAATTCACAAACCTTCTAGATTGATGTGATAATGTTATTAAACACATTTTATAATGTTGATTTAGGGAGAAATAGATTAATTAAGTCTAGAAAAGTGTGAAAGCATCTTACAACACCTTTACAAGACATCGTTAAAAGCATGTTATTCGATTCGCAAGGGTCAAAGACCTAATGTGGATGCATAAAATGCCTCACAACACTAGATTAAGGCCTCATTAAATCCAATTAATCTTGAATTATTCTCATGTCAAGCAAAGGGTACATTTTTCTACGAAACAACTTCCATGAGAAAAAGCTATGGCTATGCAACAACTTGCTTGATATTGAAGTGTTTCTTGAGTAGTAGGTTATGGTGTGATAGTTAGAGCTAGGATGTGCACACTTGGTGTTGTTTGCACATGATATTGTAGTTTTATTGTGCCTTGTGTAGTGATCAACATTAAAATTGAAGGTGCCACCATAACTACTTCATTCCTATTTCTTGAATTGGATATGTTGGCACATGTATGTAGGTTGATTATTGGGTAAGAGGTGGTATTACTTGTAATGTGGATACCTACACCTACACAAAGCTTTGTTGAGTTGGCACTTGTGTTGTTGTCTACTACGTGAGATCTTATTCCTCCTAGTTCCTAGGCTCCAAAATGATAGTCAAAGCTATAATGTGTACACTTGGTGTTGTTTGCACATGATGTTATGGTTCTATTGTGCCTTGAATAGTGGTTAACACTAATGTTTAAGGTTTCACCATAGATGCTAGGTACCTAGGTTGATTCTTGGCTAAGAGGTGGTGTTACTTGTAATGTGGATGACATAGCTACATAAATCTTTGTTGATTTGGAACTTGTGTAGTTGTCTAGAAGGTGGGAGCTTTTTTCTCCCAAACTATAGGATTCAAAACGATAGTCAAAGCCAAAATGTGCACACTTTGTGTTGTTTTCACATGATATTGTGCTTCTATTTTTCCTTGTGTAGTGATCAACATTAAAATCAAAGTTGTTGTCATAGATGCTTCACCTATTGCTTGAATTGGTTATGTTGACACGTGTACCTAGGTTGATGCTTAGGTAAGAGGTGATGTTACTTGTAATGTGGATAACTACACCTACAGAAAGCTTTGTTGAATTGGAACTTATGTTGTCTATTAGAGCTTGTTCCTCCTACTTTCTAGTCTCCAAAACTTTAGTGTATGTAAAGTGTACATACCACTTTGCTAGCGGATTGGGCGTGTGCAAATTCACTCTCACTTATATTTCCATAACGAATCTTCTACTTCCACTTCGTCATGGAAATTTTCCTCCTCGGTGTATCATTACAAATATTGGTCAAATGATTTGGAGTGGTGGAACCATGAGCAATGTGCTTTTGTACGGAAAATGTGTGTCTGTCACAAAATAGTTACACTCTATATAAGGGTTTTTTTATTAATACATATGATAAATCATTACCCACTCTATAAGTTATTATTTCCAACAACACTTCTTCACAATAGTGGTGATGAATCTCAAGTGGATTGTTGAATATGTGAACATGAGCTTGATTTTGATGTGTCATTAGGAAATGCGCTATAATTTAAAAGCATGAGTCATATGTGTCATTAGCTACTTATGCATGATGAAATCATACTCCCACAAAGACCTCAATATTATTTTGGAATTGGGTGGTATTAGCTTTGTAATCTCATGTATTTCTATGTTTCTCCAACATCTTGTGAATGGGTACTTGGATGCCTATGTAGATGCTTGAGAGAATATTTAGTTATAATCATTCTCTCAAGAATATTAAATATTGTTGTAATGACTTTACAAGTGGAGTTACAATCATCATCATCATAAGAGTAATTGTCCATCTCTCTCTCATGGAATGCTTGGGAGTTACTTTTGTGAGTGGGAAGATCTTCTGATGATAGGTGGTGTCCACATTAGTTGGTCACCCCATTATGGAGCACTAAAATTGGGAATGTGTTCTCACTAAGGGTTACAAGTCAAAGTTGTTTACCATTATTGATTTGTATCTTGGGTGCATGATTAATAGCAGATGGGGACACAAAAATTTTACATAGACCATGGTTTTAGTTCATGTGATTTTAGGAAACTACTTCAGATTTCCTCTTCTCATCTCCCTATAATTTGAATGCTTTAGATACTTGTTTCATGGGTTTTTGCACTTGAAATGTTGTTGAAAAGAGACTAAAGTGGATTGTATTATTATAAACACATTATTATTGATTAATATAAGCTTGAAAGGTCTCTTCAGTGGTATAATTTTTTCCTAAAATGATTTTTTCATTTAATTCTAGTGTTGTATATTTGTTTGTTATTTTTTATATGTTACTCCATTCCATAATATCGGCTAAAGTAAATAATTTAATACAGAAATAGTAGCAATAATCATTATGGATTAAAAAAATTGATATCATTGAAATGTTTAATTAGGAGAGTGAGATTTGAAAGCTTAATATTTTATTTTCATTGTATATGTTTAATTTGTCTTTCAATCTTTGGCATCAAAGCTACAACTTGATTTGAGAAAAGGATGTCTTTCTTGGAGTGTTGTGTGTTGTATGATATAATGGGAGCATTTTGCTTATTGTGATTACAAATCTATGTATATTTTGGAATCCATAACAAGCACATCTCATACAAAAAATGAGAAGTTTAGTGACATGCACTATGAGCCTAGGAAGCTTATGATGGAGGAGCTCCTTGAGGATAGAGATCAATGGAGTGTTTTGTAGAAAGAAGGAAAACCTAAGGGAATATTTGATTAAGAATGAAAGAAGTTGGATAAGGAGGAATGTAGAACCAATTAGTTATGTCTTGCATGTTATGTCCTCTTGATTGTCTCTAAGGAGGCTACCACATATCTATTATAGAAGAGGATAGGCCATATCTATAAAATTAAAAGTCAACATATTAAAAATGAAAGAAGGTGACTTAGTTGTCGAGCATTTGAATACTTTCAATTTAGTTTGGAGTCAAATAGGTTTAATAAATGTCAAAATTAATGAGAATAAGTACATTTTGTTTGCTCTTTGCTTGAATCTTGGGAGAATTTAGTTGTTGCAATTAATGTTTGTTTTGTAGAGCCAAAGATGGATACCCTTGTTGTGACTATGCTCAATGAAGAAATGAGGATAGTTCCATAGATTATGGTTCAAAGTTTGCCTGATATGTTTAAGTCCAATTCAAAGGATAGTCCAAAACCCCCGAGAAGAGTAGAGTGAATAGTT
Source organism: Sequoia sempervirens (assembly GCA_007258455.2). Lineage (NCBI taxonomy): Eukaryota > Viridiplantae > Streptophyta > Pinopsida > Cupressales > Cupressaceae > Sequoia > Sequoia sempervirens. The sequence continues at coordinate 804,334,966 of VDFB02271358.1, forward strand.
GGAACTATAGGAATTAGGGAAACATGAAGAAGGAATACAAAAATAAGAAGAAAACTTTTGGTGATTCCTCCACTAAGAAATCCTTTGATGGTGACAATAGTGATGCTTTATTTATTTTTTCTAATATTTCTAGTGATGAATTTGGCTTATTGATTCAAGCTTCTCTTATTTCCATAGGGAGTGATTCTCATCTTATTAAGATTATGATAGAGGAGAGGTATTCCTTAGTGATAATAATTTAAACATATTATTGGTTGTGGGAAGGTATAATTGTGGTTCAATGATGGGAGGGTGAAAACTCTTGATGGTGTTTTTTACATTCTAGTACTTGTGAGAAATCTTCTTTTTGTAGTCCAATCAAATGATTATAGAGTGCATGTGACATTTGACAAGTCTAGTTGTATGTTGGGCAAAGGAAACTTGGTGATAGTAAGAGGCCCATAGTGTGGGACTCTATTTAAGCTTGATGTTTCTACATTTTGTAATTTTGCTAATGTAATTGGAATTATTGAAAATGCATGTAAATTGTTGTACCAACTTTTAGGGCACATTGATGAAAAAGGTATTTAGACCATGATTAATAAAAAGATGGTTGATATTTTGTTTCTTGTCCTAATGAGTTTCATTTTTATGAGTATTATGTGTTTGAAAAGAGAAATAGAATTAATTTTCTTATGGGAAGTACTAGAGAAAAAAGTGTTCTAAAAGTTACTCAAATATGTTTGGTCCAATGGATGTTGATTTTATTGGTAAATCATGATATTACATTTCATTTATAAATGATTACTCAAGATACACTTAGTTTTATTTTCTTAGATCTAAGTAAAGTTCTCTTAATTTAAGTATTTTAAGGCACTTGTTAAAAATAATTAGATAAGAAGGTAAAGATGTTGAGATTTGAGAATGGAGGTGAATATTGATCTAAGGGGTTCAATGATTTTTTAGACATGTAGATATTTTTAAGCAAAAGACTATCCTTATATACTACAATAAAATGGTGTTGCATAAAGAGTGAACTAAACCTTGAAGAAAGAGCTAGAAGTATAATTGGATTAGTGCTTTTTAGTTAAGGTTTTTAGTATTGTCTACTACTTGATTAGCATATCTCTTTGTTTGATTGGTGTTGATGGAACTCCTTATGAGATGTTGAAAAATAAGAAACCCTCTATTTGGTTGTGAACCTTTTGTTCATGTGTCTAGAGAAAAATGATCTAAGTTGGATTAAAGCTCATAAATGCATATTCCTTAGATATGATAAGAATGTGACCTTAAAACTAATTTATTCCAAGGATGTAGTTTTTTAAGGAACTTGGAGTATTTTCTTATCCAAGACAACAAAAGAAAAGGAAGAAAAATAGTGCCTCTAAGACTAAACTCAAGAAGCAAGAAGATACACATATTGAAGAACAAAATGATAGATTTGAGAATGGAGAAGAAGAATGTGATGCAACTGAGAGTTAAGTAGGTTGAGCATGCAAAGGAATAGGTAGAATTCCTTAGCCTACCATTGAGAAGATCCACAAGACAATGAGACTCAATTGATAGGTATAGCCAACCAAATTTCCACTGTGTAAATGTTTTATGTGTGTTGATGATGGTCCTTGAAGGAATATGAGTCATGGAATCAGGTTGTGTAGGAAGAGATGACAACACTTGAGAAGTGTGTCACATAGGATATTGAATTTTCCTAAGAGAGGAAGCATATTGGGTGCAACTGGGTGTTTAAAAGAAAATTTAGAGCAGATAGTAAGTTGAAGAGGTACTAGGCAAGACTGGTGGCAAAGGGCTACTTTTCGAGAGAGATGACTCACTATAATAGCTTTTATTTAAATAATAGATTTATTAATAACAAGTGTGTAGATCGCATAGAATACATTTCAAAAAAGAGAAACCAAAATAGCAAGAACACAAATTAATGAATTGCTATTTTAATACAAATGAAAAAAGTGAGAACAAATATTTCAATAATTTTACTGGGTATTTAATTTATAGTTAAATGAAAATAATTTATTACTTAAATTTTGCTCTATATGAATGTTAAATTTTAATATCTATTTAGTGTATCACAAACACACATAGAAATATACATAAATAAACAAAAAGCTGGAAAATTTCTAAATTGTTCATGTTGCACAATTGTCTGACTATAGACTAGGAAAGAGTTCCTTGTAAAATCCATTGTATTGGATTGACGGCCTTTGATTTGTGACTGTTGTAAAGCTTCAAAGCCAGATTATAATGCCTAGTGTCTTGGGGTAACTATTGTGAACGAAATAAATACACCATTTCCTTATTCATTCTACTATGTACTTTGTATTGTACTACTGTTTTACTAGATCTTGATGTTTGTTACTTAGATCCGAGGATGGCTGCATAGTTGAACAATACTTCATTAGACTCTTCATCCATGACTACATCGTCTTCAAAGGTGGGAAATGGATATTAAGAGATTCAAACTTAACCGTGAAAAGATTTCTGCATCAGTCTTTAAAAACCCCATATTAGAGTAAAAGCTGGCAAATGTTCTGCAATCTTGATCACCAAATCTCTAAAATGAAAAATAACTTTTCATAACAATAATAGAAAGAAAAAAAAATCGACTTCTGCCAAAGGTTATCTAGAACCCCAAAACCCATCCAAATAAAATTCTCAAATATCCAAATAGAATAGCCATTACACTAACATAGATATGCCCAAGTGACCACAACACAGCAAAATAAATAGCATGTTGCTATCAATGCGGCAGATAATGAATGAGATTTTCATTGAGAGTTGGTGAGCAAAGCTTGAACGTGCAGAAAACAGCCAGCACAAACGAGGTATATTCATCCACCTGTAATTATCAAATATTTATTACAAGTCCATCATTGTTATTCAAGAAATATCTGGATGTTGTCCCGTCAAAGTTGCATCGAGATTGCCCCTGCTTAGAAGTGCTAATTGTATTCACCCATTGAGCATCTTATGGTTCATTTGTGTTTATTCAAGACTGTGCTCTTCGAAGGTGGGAAATGGATACCAAGAGGAGCAAAGTCTATTATGAAAAAAATAACATCTTCATCTTTATCTTCATCTGTGAACCCTAGTGAATGTTTTGCACTCTTGACCTTCAATTCTCTAAAATGGAAAAACCTTACTCGTAATAGTTTAAAAAAAGCTTCCACCAAAGACTATCCAAATCCTCAAAAAAAATCCACATAAAATACTCAAATATAAAAATGGAACAGACATCATGCAAAATGGAGTGAATGCCCCAAAACAAAGCTTGAGTACACAGAAAATAATATACACATACAGATTGATACATTGTCGAACACATTACACACAGACCAATATACCATCAAACATGTTGCACACAGATCAATTTGCACATAGAAAGCTTCAAAATAGGGTAATGATAATAACTTAAGAAATATTATTAACCTAGGGGAACCAGGAACGAATAAGGAATAGAATATTATACGTTATTACAATCTAACTGAGGCAATGAAAAAGTCAAATTGGGCAACAAAAATGTGAAGGCGGGCAATGAAATTTTGAATTTCCCTCTTATATCCTTACAAACCTACAGGCATATATTAAGGCCTGACAATATAGATTGAAAACATCATTTAAGGGTGTCAGTTGTGAAGGAATAGCACTTTAACAGTGAGAGTTTGCTGGCCAATTTGAGCAATTTGAAGAGTCAAAAGTGGCACATCTGCATCTTGCCCATACTTACCTGCCAGATAAGCCTTATCATTCAACAAACTTTTGTTTGTTGCTCAATTTTAATGGGGTCGCTCATCCCAAAACTTAGCTGAAAAAATTTCAATTGTTGAGATCAGGCGGCTCCCTTAACATCTAAACACAAATCTGAAATGCAGTATCAGACTAGCTTGAGTAATACAACAAATAAGAATTTATTTTGTTGATAAATAAACACAAAAGGTATTAGTTCGTATGTCCAGTAAAATGTTAAATTTATATGAATAAAACGAAAAATGTTAGAAACATCTGTAAGGGGAATATTTTTATTTTTGGTAATCTGGAGCTGTATCAATCAACTAAGAGAAGATTATGATCAAAACCACATACAGCTTGAACGACTCTCAAACCTTCAAGGGCCTCAACTGGATATGGTTCTGGTTCATCAACATTGCTTCCCAAGCCAAGCCTTCCATTTCTTCCACAACCCCACACCCAAAGTTCCCTTTTAGAACTAATAGCAATAGAATGTGCACGCCCAGCAGACACAGAAACTGGGTCCTCTCCTTCCAAACCTTTAACTCTACCAGGTCTAGATAAATCTTCCCCTTCTGACCTCCCAAGTTGAGAAGTTGAATTCCACCCCCAAGAGAATATGCTTCTATTCAATCGCTCGGAAAAGCATGCATTTAGGCTTTTGTCTCCTCCCAAAGTATTTGACGGTTGATCTAATGCAATTGCTAGAGAGTGCCCAACGCCTGCAGCAGTTGATACTACCTTTTGATTCAAATCCACTGATTGCAGGTGAGATCCATTTGACAATCTTCCAAGTTGACCATATGTATTTTCTCCGAAGCTAAAGAGTAACCCATTATCTGAAAAGCAAAAATCCACAATGTAACTCATCAAATCCATGGAACAATAGATTTTGTTCAATATAAATCTGAACTGAATCTAAGTATTCAAAGCTGAAAAGAAAAGTCAGACTTAGATAAAGGGATGTGCTAATTGATTCCTGTTACAAGTGCTTCAGTCCATAATAAATGAATATTCGATCAAAGATTTACATTGCAATACCAACAAGCAAAGAATTAAATTGCAAGCAAAACTTTCCCTGTTATTAATTAAGACATTTCTCTACGTTAGGCATTTCGAGTTTGCCACTATTCTGAAAAAGGCAAATTTTTGGTGATAATTTCACAACTCAAACCATGTAGATCTATTAATAAAAATTACAAAAATATTTTCTTACCTCCGTTGACCTAATGTATAGCATTCAGGATCAAATCTGATAAAAGCCAATTTAAGTGAAAAGAAATATCTTAAAAATATAGCAAAGTTGCAAGAATCTTCCAATGGCTCCTACCTCAACCAATGGTGTTCGCTCCTCTCCTGCAAGAAACCCTAATTATGTGAAATGGTTATCTCCAGCGGGTTTTCCAGGCAAACCTGCTGCTGCATCCAAGCAGCTTCCTGTATCTGGGACTGGTGCCATTGCTCTTATAACTCCTATCCATCTGAGGGATGATGCATCTGTGCAGATAGCTCCTCCTATTAGTGACATTTCGGCCTCCCACGAGGCCACAGGGCTTCATTTGGTTGCCTCCCTCACAGAGCGTGGGTGTCTGATTGAAGCTTCCTCTCTCATTCATCCTGCACATGTTCCCAAGGATAATCTGAAGTCTTCAGGTGCAGCTGTAGGGCATTCGGTTGTTCAATCTCTTTCCCAGGGAGTGCAACTGGTTAAAAACTGTAAGGAGACCCCCTTCCTAGAACTGGGGCCTGCCATTGTGGATGAAGAACATTATATTGAGATGGATATATTTGCAGGTCTGTCATTTCTGGCGTAGCTTGCCTGATCTCCATACTTGGGTGTCTAAAAATTGGAAGCCCTACCTCTCAAAGGTTGTGGTTCTAAACTTCTACCCATTTGCTGAGGGCTTTTCCATTACTGTTTGTGAGATGGGGGATAGGGAGTTTATTCTTGAGGGGGAGGGGAGAGAGAAGGCTCTTTTAATACTTTTGACTAAATTCTTCTTGTTGATATTGGTTTGGGTTTGGCTGTCAAATCTCCCCCTGCAATTTTGGCTTGTTTCTTGTTTGGAGGCTATGGGAAATACTCTTGGCAACCAATAGTCTCCAAAACTAGAAACACGCCATTAAATATATCATTAGAAACTACTTCTATAAGTCTGCCGACAGAAAATTGCAAGAAAGTTTGTTAAAGCAGAAAAAGGCTTAATCCCCAGGAAGAGGGGTCATCATTCTGAAGGTTACATTAATCCATAACTCTTGATTCAATTTTCCTACTGTTATGATTTTACTTAATCACCGTGTTGAAATGAAGGTGATTTTTTTAATGCTTCTTTGTAAGAATGAAAATTAATCTATGCCCAGATTAGAGAAAATGCTTGTTGGCCTTCATAATGACCACAAAAATGACAAATTCCCTCATTATTGTGATATTTCTTGAGAAGTATTTTCTACCCGGTGTAATAATTGAACAGATTGAAATTAACATCTCTTCAGGGTCAATAGTAATCTACATTTCACATATTATCTTCTCTCCTGGGTTTCTAATACTCTGCCTGTGAGATTAGGTCTTATGAAGGGTAACTGCAAATGACAAATGGGTGGAATCCAAATTTAGCAAGCACAAATCCACACAGGGCAATGGTTAATAATGGCAAGGGGCACCTATCTGCAGATGAGTTTGGTTGCTAGATATGCTTCACATTACTCCTATAAGGTTCTAGTGGGAGACCCTAATCAGCTTACAAAATTATGGAGACACAGAAATCGCTTTATGGATTTTAAGGAAGATACCAAATTCCCACCGTAGCTTTAGATCATTTCTATTTGAATTTGGGTGATATTGCTCGGACCTATTGATGGCATGCTGGGTGCACAGATTGGATAGCAAACAATACTGTAAAATCATTAGGTTATACAGATCACTTATATCCATGTTGGAATGAGAACAGTTTAAGAATTTGAATTATTGATCAGCTGAAATAATTGAATTCATTTAATTCATCAGTTAAATGGACTGTATGACCCTTACTACAATCAACAACAGCTTGTGTTGTAACAAATAGGATTCCTTTTATGCCAAAACTCAGCTTGAAGAGTTCAAAATCCAGGAACCATGTTTGATGCACTTGATCAATTGTAAACCTTCATCAAACCTTGATGCAATCTCCACTCAAGATTAAAACTCTTCGGTAGCTTTCCAACACCTCAAATAGGACCAAAAACAGAGCTCATTTCACAAACTTATGGTCTCTGAAGATACCCAGCATAATGGTAAACTCTGGCTGTATTTATCATTTATTCATCTCTGACAATGTGTTATTTATTGACAAATCTCACATTTATTTTTAATGAGTTTTCCTTAGGCCAAATTGTAAATTTTAAGATCAGATTTAATGCACAGAAAATTAATTCAAAATCAGACACAATAACACAGCAGATACCCTGGGAAAACCCTCCTCTTGAAGGAGAAAAACCCAGCAACAAAGATCTCTTTTATATATATAAATAGTGGCAGCAATTTGCCTTACAATGAGGCCAAACTCAAGGCCAATATTTAGCACCAATGCACGATGGATTATCAGATAATAATCTGATCTTCCTTTCAATTCAAATCTGGACTTAGATAAATTTGTAATCTGCTCTTGAAGTAATTCGCACTGGATATAATAGACACAATCGAACTTGACTTGATGATGAATGGAGCGAACTTAATGAATATATATACATGAGAGGGAGAGAGAGACGCATCCTTTCATTTAATACCAAGGTCGGCCTCCAATAAGAATCGCGTCCAATGGAAGTGGGTCGGCATCATAAGAACTCGTGTCTTTTCTTTAAAACAAAACCGTGCCTCTTCATAATGTAGTCTTAACATATAATTAGCACCTTATAAATATTCGTGCCTCTTCAATATAAATATCTCATATAAATTAAATAGCATTAAGCTATCATTTAATTTATTCATGACAAGAATATCGCTGGAAGTAATTTCGACGCTGCATGTTGACATTAACACTCCCTCTCAGCTAGAGAGAATACTTCCAACTGCTCAAGACAAATCACCTCATCGTGATGTCTACCACTATGGCTACAACCATAAGTGAACAAGAAGAATATCACCTCAACGTGATATTAGATATCGCCTCAACACGATATCAACCATAATGGCTACAACCATACTATGGTGTGTACAAGTGTCCATCACTTGCGTGATGTTGTCACCTCAACGTGACATTCACAAGTACAAGATGTGTCATGGAGTCTCACACATGACATCCACCATGATTCAGGCTCAGAGGGTGGAAACAAGGGCTTTCACCTCAAATTCCTCCGTCTCAGAGGAAAATGCATTAACAAGGGCTTGCACCTCAAATTCCTCCATCTCAGAGGAAAATGCATTAACAAGGCTCACTGATACTGACACTTACTCAGTCAAGGCTGGATTCTCCACCATACCAAGCTTATCTTGGAAGTACACAAACTTTATCCTAGCGAAAGGCTTGGTGAGAATATCTGTCGTCTGCTCATCAATGCTGATGTACCTCAACTGTACAGCCTTTCTCAGTACCATATCCCTAATGTAGTGGTACTTGATCTCAACATGCTTGGTTCTGTCATGCAACACAGGATTGACAGAAAGCTTCACACAACTCTGATTATCACAATGGATGATAGTAGGCTCCATTGATTGTCCAAAAAATCCTGCAAGGAGCTTACGAAGCTATACTGCTTCCCGAGTTGCCATACAAGCTACGATATACTCTCTCTGCTGTACTCAATGCTACAGATGACGCTTCCTGCTACACCAAGAAATCTTAGTGGATCCCAAACGGCAACAACCGAGGTGCTCTACCAACTGTGACACAACCTGCCAATCGAATCAAAAACCATGTAACTCCGTGTTTGCATCTAAGAATACCTCAACTCATATCCAACTGTGCCACGCAAGTATCTCAGGATATGTTTAGCTGCAACAAGATGTATCTGTCTCGGATCACACATAAACTGGCTAAGTGCACTCACTGCATAACAAATGCCAGGTCTAGTGTTAACTAGATACATCAAGGATCCAATTAGTTGTCTATACAAGGTGGGATCCACCAAGTTTGAATTAGCTACAGCCTTCTTCAACTTATGTAAGTTGGTCCCCATAGGTGTGGTCATGGATTTGCAATTCATCATGCCAAATCTCTTAAGTATATCAATGGTGTACTTCCCTTGACTTAGAATCATCTCATCTAGTTTCTGCCAAACTTCTAAGCCAAGGAAGTAATGCATGAGCCCAAGGTCCTTCATCTCAAATTCAGAAGTCGATTCCTTCTTACACTCAAGAATCAAGTGATCTTCTCCAGTAAGGATCAAATCATCAACATATAAAACCAAAATTAATGCTTCACCATTGATTACCTTGAAGTAGAGATTTGAATCAGCATCATTCTTCAAGAAACCCAAACTTGACAGGTAACGATCAATCCTTTCGTACCAAGCGCGAGGAGCCTGCTTAAGACCATACAAGGCCTTCTTCAACTTGCAAACATGTGACTCCTTTCCATGAACCTCAAATCCATCAGGTTGCTCTATATAAACTTCTTCCTCAATCACTCCATTGAGAAAGGTTGTCTTCACATCCATCTAGTGAATCTTCCATCCTTTAGATGCAGCAATAGCAATGATGGTTCTGACAGAAGTATAGCGAGCAATAGGAGCAAAAGTTTCTTCATAATCAACTCCCTCTTTCTGAGAAAACCCACGAGCCACAAATCTTGCTTTGTACTTCTCAATGCTTCCATCTGCAGCATGCTTAATCTTGAATAGCCATTTAGAAGATACCACAGACTTGCCCTCGGGTCTAGGGACAATATCCCAAACATCATTTTTAAGTATTGACTGATACTCCTTTTGTCATAGCATCTCTCCAAACCTGATGACTGGATGCTTCCTCAACACAGGTAGGCTCAAATTCTATAATCTGACTCATCAAGGCAACATAATTGGAAAACTTATGTGGCCTTTTGCTTTCTCTGAATGTGCCTCTAGGAGCTGCAAAACTTTCAGCCTCTTGCATAGTACGACTGGCCCATAGAGGTCTCTTTCTCCCAACACCAATGTCAGTAGGCCCATCAGTAGGTTCCAAGGGTTCAACTGGATCAATATCTTCTTTTGGTTCTGAAGTCTCCCTCTGAATCTCAAGAGTATGGTCAACTTCCATATCCTGAGGAGACTCTTCATTATCAATCTCCATATGAATCCCCTTGGATTTTCTGAACGCAACATCTTCCTCGAATGTGACATCCCTACTGATCTCGATCAACTTCTATCCTGGAATGTATATCTTGTAGGCTTTTGATGTCTCACTGTAGCCCACAAATATTCCCTTCTTGCCAGAAGGCTCCAACTTGGTTCTCTTTTCCTTGGGAATATGAATATAGACAGGACATCCAAAGATCCTCAAGTGACTGACTTTAGGCTTCTTTCCTGTAAAGGCTTCTTCTGGAGTCATATTCTCCAAGATCTTATGAGGACTTCTGTTCTGAACATATACAGCTGTCCCGGAAGCTTCTGCCCATAGGAAGGTTTGCAAATCTTGATCATGAATCATGGCATTCGTTGCTTCCACGATCATCCTGTTCTTTCTCTCTACAACACCATTTTGTTGAGGATTATAGGGAACACAGAACTCCCTCTTAATCCCTGCATCAATACAAAAAATTTGAAAACTGTCAGAGGTGTATTCTCCACCATTGTCAGATCTGAGGACTCTAATTCTTTTACCAGAAAGATTTTCTACCAAGGCTTTAAACTCTTTAAACCTATCCAACACTTCCTCAGACTCTTTAGATTTCAAAAAATAAATCCAAGTCTTCCTCGAGTGGTCAACAATGAACAAAACATAATACAAGAATCCACTAGAAGACGAGACAAACATAGGACCACATAAATCAGAATGAATAAGGTCTAAAATACACTTAAATCTATTTTCTCTACTATGAAAAGGGGCTTTTACATTCTTACCCAATGCGCAGCCCTTGCAAGTACCTTCGTGCTCCTGGTTGAACTTAGGAAGGCCCATCACCATCTTCTCCATGATAGGTAAGGCTCGGAAGTGTAGGTGAGCCAATTTCCGATGCCAAAGATCGCATAGACTTGAAGAGTCATGAACCAAAGCTTGTAAAGAACGTGTGCAGACCTTGTAAAGGTTTTCATGTCTAACTCCAATTACTTGAGCATCCTTTAAGCTAGAGTTCTCCATCCATACTAGAACTTTTCCTTTGGAAAAGGCAACTTGATATCCTTTATCTTCCAAAGCTGAAATAGAAAGAAGATTGCGTTTGATTCCAAGAACATTACCCAATTGAAGTGAAATGCCGGAATCCAAATGAAGTGTAGAGGTCCCAATTCCTTTCACGGAGTAGGTAGCATCATCTCCAATGATGACTTGTTCAGAAGACTCCTTTTCCACCAAACTTGATAAGTGCTCCTTAAAGCCGGTGATGTGTCATGAAGCACCACTATCGATTTTCCAAGTGTTGGTGTCAGACGGTACACTACTTGATAATGCCGAATAGAACAAATATTCACTTGAATCCTTTTGAGGAGATGCATCATCAACATCCGCAACGGTGACCTGTTGCTTAGGTCTAGCTGGACAATACTTGGCGAAGTGCCCAAACTTGTCACACCTAAAACATTGAATCTTGGACATATCTCTCTTCTTCTTGAATGGAGGTGCATCATCATTTCCCTTGTCCTGATTCCTTTTGAAGAATCCTTTCCTTCCATCTTTTCCTTTCTTCTTTGAAGTATGGGAGGCAAGAACATGAATGTCTTCATTCTTTGAACTTTGACCAACGCCTTTTGCCACCAACCTTGATTCCTCTTGAATGCAATCAAATCTTAGACAATCAAACTTAGGCAATTTCGATCTTGCATTGATTCCCTGAATGAAGGATTCCCAAGACAAAGGTAAACCATTGAGGACGAGCATGGTTAAGTCTTTGTCGTCAACCATATGTCCTATTGTCGAGAGCTGATCTCTCAAATCTGAAATCCTCATGAAGTAAACGATCATAGATTCTCCCTTTGACATCTTCACATGATGCAATTGATGTTTTAGTGCAAGTGCCTGGCTGGTATTGTTGATTTCGTACATCTCTTCCAAGGTCTTGAGCATATCTCTTGCTGTCTTCAACTTAGAGATGATAGGAACAATATGATCCTTGACGGAATCAACCAATATCTTCATTGCTTTAATGTCTTTCTTCACCCACTGCAACTTTGCTTCTTCCTCCTCAGGTGCAGAAACGGTAGACTCCACGAACTCACCTAAGTCATTTTCACGCAAGGTGAGCATGATCCTAAATCTCCATGAAGTGAAGTTTGATGCACCTTCGAGTCTATCCTCAACCTTCAACCCATTCACCATCTTGACTGATGTAGATAAGTGAATAACAAAAGGGTATGCTGATTAGCAATAATCTGATCACGATCCTCTCAAACCCACTCTAATACCATGTAAATTTTAAGATCAGATTTAATGCACAGAAAATTAATTCAAAATCAGACACAATAACACAGCAGATACCCTGGGAAAACCCTCCTCTTGAGGGAGAAAAAACCCAGCAACAAAGATCTCTTTTATATATATAAATAGTGGCAGCAATTCGCCTTACAATGATGCCAAACTCAAGGCCAATATTAAGCACCAATGCACAATGCAATATCAGATAATAATCTGATCTTCCTTTCAATCTAAATCTGGACTTAGATAAATTTGTAATCTGCTCTTGAAGTAATTCGCACTGGATATAATAGACACAATCAAACTTGACTTGATGATGAATGGAGCAAACTTAATGAATATATATACATGAGAGGGAGAGAGAGACGCATCCTTTCATTTAATCCCAAGGTCGGCCTCCAATAAGAATCGCGTCCAATGGAAGTGGGTCGGCATCATAAGAACTCGTGTCTTTTCTTTAAAACAAAACCGTGCCTCTTCATAATGTAGTCTTAACATATAATTAGCACCTTATAAATATTCGTGCCTCTTCAATATAAATATCTCATATAAATTAAATAGCATTAAGCTATCATTTAATTTATTCATGACAAGAATATCGCTGGAAGTAATTTCGACACTGCATGTCGACATTAACACAAATGAGCGAACCTTGACCAAATCTATCACCGTAGATTCTGTATTTAGAAAAAACTCAAAAGGAAGCAGAACCATCCCACAAGAGACAAACACACTTTATATCCCCATATGTGGGATTTCCCTGTACACAGAACTTCGTGTTAAAATTGGTAGACATGCTTGTACATCAAATTAAAACGAAGTTGGTATGGATTCAAAGGGGATTTCAGTGGGATATATCTTCACCTGGCATTGACCTAGAGTGATTCTCATAATGTTGATGCAAAGATATGTTGTTGACAAGTGAGTCAAAGATCAGAGTTGGCAAGAAAAGGAATTTTGGAGATGTGGACATTCTCCAGCAATGTCCTTAATGGCTATAAAGAAAAGTTTCCCTCCGACCTCATAATCTCACTGATTCAGTTGACATAAGTAGGCACAGACCCACTTTCCTAAGGTCTTCACCCAAATTGATTTTCTCCAAGTCGTATCTTGTGTCCTTGTTTTATAATGTTGTTTAATATTCTTCACTTTCTCAAATGTTCATTTCTTGAAAGTTGAAATCTGTTTTCATTTCCAAGATTGAGCAAATGTTAAAAATTCTATGTTAAAAAATCAGCAAGCAAAAGTTTATCATTAATATCAGTCTGTTGCTTGGCACAAAAAATCTTTCCATTTTTTATTATTTCTATATTTGGAGCCAAAACTTTCCAAAAATGCTAAAGACTGAAACGCATCACTTTTTATGCTACAGCTGTAGCTAATCCATAAGTAAGTATGCACTGCCTTCTACTTTCTCCCAGAGAAATCTCCATCCTCTTGTGATTTGTGCCCTATGTCATGCAATGTATTCTGCAAATGTTGCAACAAATGGCTTTCCCTTATAATCAGTAGATACGTTCTTTCAACATTAATGAACCTAGGACAGCACTTTTCATGAACGAAATTTCACACTATATGCATCGTGCAGATTCAAAGCCAAGATGTTTTTGTTAGGCAACCAAGGTAGAGATTTTGTCTTTGAGCTTTTGCATTATTATCTTTCTGATAAACAAAATTGATCAGAAGTAGGTGTTTTTTAAAACCAGAAGAAAAATTATCAGCAACAGAATTAATATATATGGTACAAAAATAGCAATCTTCATCTTGTAATGTTCAACAAAACCTATAATTGCTAAACAGTTATTATTAATATAAAGAATAAAAGTAATCAAAGCCTCTTTATAATTGAAGATCATAGGCTAATAAAACATACCACAAAGTACAAGGGAATGGTCAAGTCCACAAGCAATATCTACTACATGTAAAAGCTTTAAATCATTTACAAGGCATGGCTTCCAGCAGATTGGTAGGTTTTTCTCCTTCTCTAGTTCTTCAAGAACGAGTTTTTCTGCAATCTCAAACCTAGAAGCGTTGCTTTCTGGATTCTTCGTATCTGATGATAAATTTAATTCATTCTGAGACTTGGGCTCTTGCAAACATGCTGCAAATAAGCCCAACCTTCCATCTGCAGCATATCCCCAGCTATATAATTTTCCTTCTACTGTGCGTGCCAAAGCATGGCCCCATCCAAGAGCCACCTGCAAATGTTTAAAAGCAACTCCAGCATTAATAAAGGGTTAATCAGCATCTTGGGTTATATGCATCACAATCAAGAGGGTTTGCTTCTTTTACAAATTGGCTAACTCAGCTTTTATCCTGGTGTTTAACCTCAACAATACATCAGATTTTCTTCCATTTCACAGGGATAAACAAACTGTTCCTTTGCAACAGGTTAGAGTGACCTTGCAAGTCATGGGAATTAATCCCACAATGGTTCCCTTTATTTGCAAAGAAACTTAACGTTTCAGATCCAAAAAATAAATATGAAGTACATATTAAAGTAGATTTGCAATCAAAATCCAAGTAGAGGTGTTAACTTGAGTTTACATTCAAAATTTAATAAGTAGTACATTCAAAACTAAAATCAACATTCTTTACATCCTGATATCCTATTTTTGAGCTATTGAAAGGCTGTTTTAGTTGAAAGTGAAACCATTCTGACTTGCATGACAGAAATTTACTTCGGTTTTTTTATTACAGGTGGAAAAATAGAAATGCACTTCCAGTTACTAGCTTGATACTATGTTCCTTAGATTACCAACTAGTCTTCCCTGAATAAATTCTAGCCTACAAATCCTAAACCAAAAAAAATATTGGAAGCACTTCATCACTGTATATATGAATCAGAATATAAAGGTAAAGTACATATGAAAGTTTACAATATAAGACAGCTAATTGGTATGCACGACCCACAAAAGCTAAACATAAACCATATATAGCTTAAAAGTTGAAACAAAACAACCACCAAAGCATTGAGAACAAGCTGCCACACCAAAAGGAAAAGGTGGCAGATCATACCAAGGACGGGGATTAGCCCACTTAGAGGAATCGCAAAAGGGAGAATTAAGGCCACCCACCCATCCTAAGCATCTTGAACTGCAAGAGGCACAAGCACACCCCGATGACGCAACGAAGGCATGCACAATGGTATCAATATCAATGCCACCCACCCTAGACCAAAGAGGACCATCCAAAAGCCCTAGGATTTGCAAGGCAGCCATGGAATCCAAAGTACATATGAAGGTTTACAATATAAGACAGCTGATTTGTATGCACGACCCACAAAAGCTAACATAAACCATATATAGCTTAAAATAAATCAACCATCAAAGTACTAAGCACAAGCCACCGCACCAAAAGGAAGAGGTGGCGGATCATCCCAAGGACGAGGCTTAGCCCACTTAGAGGGATCACACAATGGACGATCAAGGCCACCCACCCATCTTGAGCATCTTGAACTGCAAAAGACACAAGCACGCCCAACAGAAGCAGTGAAGGCATGCATGATGGTATTGATATCAATGCCACCTTGGACCAAAGAGGGCCATCCAACAGGCCTAGGATTTGCAACGCAGCAATGGACTCCAACCCTTTTGCTGAGGAGTACACAAAAAGCAATTGTGGTTGTGTGAGAAACTCCTCCATCTAGGTGAAAGCAGCAACAGGCCCTAGAGTAGATTATTCAAAGGCTCATGATATAAGGTGCACTCCGCCAATGATTGAGAAGGTCCTGGGAGTGCTAAAATTCCATGAACACCTTCTCAACCTGAGCCTAGATCTGAAAATAAGTAGAGGACAAGACATTAACTTGCTGACTAAGAGAAAAAGAAAAAGAAATCTCTTCATTTAAAAAAGCATTATTCATAGACTTCCAAAGCTAAAAAAGGATAGAGGCTCTAACAAATTCCATATATTAGCAATGTACAAAAACCACTAGGTCATATCCCTAACCAAATCAATTCCCCACAAAAAAGGATCATGATCAATGGAAAAGGCTGTGAATCCAATTCCAAGCACTCTAGGCCAACACACAAGTCAAGAAAAATGCTTGAAGATCTCGAGTCTATCACATGTGTGACATCTCAAATGGGTAACACTAATGTGCTGAAGCCTTTTCCCTAGGGCCTAAAGGTAAGTCAAATGAGCAATTTTGAGCTAGATTTTGGCATGCCAAATCCTCTTAAGCTAATAAACCTAAGTAGGGAGAAGAATTAAGACCCTAATGTTGATTGTGCTTGCCAAGAGCCAAAGAAAAATTGCTAGGAACCTTGTACAAAAGCTCAGGAGTATAATAATTGAAGGCAATGTTAAAATTCCACACTAATCTTTCCACCAAGCAAGAGGAGGTCGCAATCCCAACTTATGAAGCATGACATTAGGCAAAATCTCACAAATATGAAAAAAGATTGCAAGTCTAAATTGGTGGACTTGAATTTTAACAATCGACCTACCAAAGGGTCTAGTCTCTAAAGGAGAGCAAATCTTCAATCATGTGTTAATACCTTCTTGGAGAACTGCATGAGTTTTAATGCCTAGAGTTTCAGCGAAGGGCAAGCTAGAATTGTCAACAATGGAGGGCCACTCTATATTGTTCTCATTATTAGAAAGCCCAAATCTGAATCCATGCCAACCCATTTGAGGAGTAACTTAACCACCTCAAAAGCTTTCCAAATGTTACAAGCTACAAAAAAATCCTTACTACTAGGTTAATCATGCTTGGAAGCCCCATGGCATCAAGCTTGTGAGCACTCAAAACCTTACTAACGGTTATTTTCTTCTTTCATTCAAAAAACTCACTACTTTATGCGCTATTGAACTATTCAAGTTATCAAAACATGTACAAGACCCTTTGGTGTTGTCTCACATCTCGCTAGACCCATGAATTTAAAGTTTCAAAATAAACCTTGCTTAAAGCCCCCATCTTGTGTAATGTCCCTTATCCTAAGTATTAGGATGTGTAAGTCACTTTCAGGCCTTTGCCGAGTTCAAACTTTCTCATATTATCATACCCTTCTTCTTTCCATTCCCTGCTTCCCCGCCAATATCAAATATCCCAAAACCTTGATCCCAAACTCTCACTCCCTTATGATTTGCAGACCCATGGACTTTTGCTTCCCCGTGTACTCAATATCACCAACCTACTCCTTGCTCCAACCATTGTGTCCTTCTAGTATGTGAATCCTTAGACCCCCATAGTATTGCATCCTTCAAGCATGTGAATTCGCTAACTCCAAGCATCAAACATCAAGAGTATACTTTGCTCAATCTACTAGCAATCATTTCCTCAAACCCTCACCTTTTTACACACTCTTTCATAAAACCCCATTGTTCAAAGAAAGGAATTCACCATTTGTTAAGGCTGGCCAAGGACAACATTAATGGGCCCAAATTTGAATGTAAAATGGTGGGAAACTTTCTAACAACTCTTGGCACAAGTGGGCCCACACTAGGACTCCAAACTCTATATAAGGCTACCAATTTCATCAATTTGGATCATCTTTCGACATCATATAAACAAACCCTAAATTGTATAGTCAACCCCTTGTTTTCAATTGTTGGATCTAAGGATAAAAACCACCCTTAGGTTCTAGAGATCAATGGACAAAACCCCATTGGTTTCCTATAGTTTGGAGGAAAAAAATCCTCTAGATTCCTAGGGAAACTTCACAGCACTTCAAGCTTAATGGATTTAACATTTGGGCATTTATGCATTCTTAATATTTTTTTGAATATATTTGTGATAATTGCAATCTTTGTTATCAACAAACAATTGAAGCAGCAAATATTTGTAATAATTGAATGAAATACTCTATTCCAACTAGTTTATTTAAACAAATCTATATGAATGTGTGTTGTGAGTCTTTAAGATTTAATTGCTTCAATTGAAACTCAATACAACATTTCAGATCTAAGTGTTTTTACAAAAATGTTTAACTAAGGGTCAACACAACGATATCAAAGCATCAAACTTGTCAACTTGCAAGGTAAATCAAATTGTTGATGCCTCCCAATGAAAGAAATATTATATATCAAAGAAGGGAGCAAAAGAAGTTGCAAGCACAAGATCCGGATAGAAAAGACGAGACAACTCCCCCCGTGAGGACATACCAAACGGTATCAATGACAAGAGGGAGTGACAGATTTATTGGTACAAGTACTTGATGCTATGAAAGAATTGAAAAACCCAGGGCCTACTAAATCATTCTAGAAGGGAGTACATCTGCAAATAGCAGATCTGTGGCTAACTCCATGCCAATGCCCTCAAAGCCTATCTTTTGGAAAAAAAAGGCAAAGAAAGAACAAGTGCCTAAAGACTCTCCTATAGAGGGGGTTGCCAAACTTTTGAGGAGTACCATGGCCAATTTGAAGCCTTCAAAAATACAGTATCTTTTGATAGTTGTATAGCCATCATTGATAAGAGAACTTCTAGGAGAAAAATCCTAGATGGTAATAAAAGCAGTGGAAAGATAATATTGCAACAAAAAGTAGGTAAGTTGAATGCTCCCACCTTTGACAGTAGCAACAAGATTTTTGCTAACGTTTGGCTGCGAAAATTGCAAATTTATTTTATTCTCAATTCTATGGAGGACAATGCCATTCAGTTTGCTACATTGCACTTAGAAGGTGTTGTTTATGATTGGTGACACCATGGTTTGGTCACACAAGGGCATAGCATTGTGAAAACATTTGGTGATTTCTATCAAAGGATTCTGGACCATTTTCAGGAAAGGGGCAAGGATGAGTATTTCAAAGAAATTGCGAGTACCAAACAACACTCAGCAGAATCTTATGTTGCTGAATTTCAAAGGGTTGCAATGATGGTACCTAACATTTCTAAAAGGAGAATCTCTTTTCCATTTGTTAAAGGCTTGCTTCAACCCCTCAAAGGTCTTGTTAAGACTTTTGCACCCACTTCTCTACAAGAAGCAATCAAAAGAGCTTTAGCACTTGAACCATCTATGCTTAAGGGGAAATTTCTATCTCAATCCAAGGCACCCACCTTTGTGCAGCAAAAAGGGAATTTTCAAAAAGGGGGATCTCTCATATCCACAGAAGATCACACCTCCACCTACAACCAAGAAAACAAATTACTACAACAAAAATGAACAAGAAAGGAAGAAGCTATACTTTTTCTTGCAAGGAGCTATGGGAACCAAGTCACAAATGCCTTGGAATGGCCAAGTCCATATTATTGAGGTAATATCCTATGGTGATTTAAATCTCAAAGAGTCTAAGCCACAACCAGTTGTAGAGGAGCATTAACTTGAAAAGATAGAGGATAAAGATACAAATGGAGGTACACTTGCAGCTCTTTTAGGGAATCAGGAGCACCCAGACAATATCCTTCTAGAATTTGAGGAGTGTTGTCCAGGCAATGGATCATTGTGCTCATTGATAGTGGGGCCACCCACAATTTCAATGATGAAGGCTTGGTGGTCAAGACAAGCTTGAAAGCTGAATATTTTGAAGAATTCAATGTCATTGTTGTTGATGGATTCACAATTCTATGCACCAAAAGAATCTAATAACTCATCAGAGCCATGGGAGATCATAAGGTGTGTGATGATTTCTATGTTGTGTGGTTAATTGAGAGTAAAATGGTTTTGGGTATACAAATGGTTGCACTTCATTGGTGAGTTTTCACACAACTATCAATCCATGGAGCTCAAGTTTAAATTTGAAGGAAAAGATGCAATGCTTAGAGGATTTCTAGTGGAGCACTAAGGGTGGTAACAACTAAAAAAATGGAAAAGACATTCCACAAAGGACAAGTTGCTTGGGTAGCAAGCTATTTGATCATACCTACAAATTTATCCATGGGTAAGCAATGCACTTATCATATTGATATTCAAGATATTTTGAATAAGCATTGTATGGTGTTTAGTGATTTTCCTCTAGGACTACCACCTAACAAACAATTCCAACATCTTATAGAGCTCAAACTAGGCTCTACGCTTGTCATGACCACTCCTTACCACCACCCAAGAATGTACAAAGAAAAGACCAAAAAGGGCATCAAAGAGCTCTTGGAGATGGGTCACATCAAGTCCAATACTAGCACATTTGCCTCATCTATGATTCTTGTGAAGAAAAAGGATGGCACCATGCAGATGTGTATTGATTACAAAGCTTTGAAAAAGAAGACCATAAAAAAAAAGTATCCCACTCCCAAGATTGATGAGCTAATTGATGCATTGCATGGAGTTATGCATTTTCAAAGTTTGATCTAAGATCAAGCTACCATTAATTCAATTTAAGTGATGAGAATGTGCATAAAACAAAACTTGGGGGTCACTTTGGGCATTTTGAATTCTTAGTCATGTCTTTTGGCTTAACAAACACACCAACTACTTTGAAGTCATGCATGAACCATGTTTTTTAACAACTGCTTATGAAAATTTGTGTTGGATTTTTTCTATGACATTTTGATTTACAACAAGATTTGGGAAGATCATTTGAAGCATCTAGATACCATCCTTGGAATATTAATACAACAATCCCTCTTTGCAGAAGAATCAAAATGTGAGTTTGGCGTGAGAAAGATTTTATATGTGGGCCATGTCATTAGTGCTCAAGGTGTTCAAGTGGATCAACAAAAGATCTAGCCATTTTGGATTGGCCTCCTCCTACCACATTGACACAAATGAAAGGAAAGGATTCTTTGGCCTTTGAAACTATTATAGGAGATTTGTTAAGGGGTTTCATAGCCAGCAACACCCTTAATTGATAAGACAAAGAAAAGAGCTTTCACATGGACATAAACGGCACAAGAATTTTTTTCATAAGTTGCATGTAATGAGTTCATGCCTTATTCTTGCTATCTTAGGTGTCTCTCAACAATTTGTTGTAGAATGTGATGCTTCAAGAGAGGAAAATGGAGTTGTCTTAGTATAGAAGGGACATTCTATGCTATTGAAAGAAGGAAATTGAAAGAATCGGAAAAAAAGATTCTCTATGACAGAGATGTTGGCTATCATCCATGTTCTAGCCACGTTTCAACAATATTTGGTTTGTGGAAGATTTGTGATGAAGACAAATCATAACAACTAAAAGTTCTTCTTAACCAATGTGACATGAATGTTAAGCAACACAAATAAGTTCGTTCCAATCTTATGATTTTGACATAGAGTACATGAAAGGAAAAAATAATGTAGATGTTGATGCTCTTTGTTGAAAGCCTACTCTATGCTCTACTTTTGCTATTTTTGCCAATAGGAAGGTCAATATTATTGAAAAATATGTTAAAAATGTATTTGCTCCTGCTGTAGTAGCAAATGGTCTTATTCTACATAAAAACAGAATCTTCCTAGTTCTTGAATCCAAAATGAAGGAGAGAATTTTAAAGGCTTTTCATGATGCACTGCTAGTCCATAACTTAGGATTTTACAAGACATATAAACAAATTAGGGAAAGGTTCTCATGGAAGAGCCTCAAGAAGGATGTCCTCAAACACATCAAAGAATGCATGACTTGAAAACAAAACAAAGAAAAACATGTTTTTCTAGTAAGTTTGCTTCAGCCATTGCCTATCGAAAATCAAAAGTAGGAAAGCATATCTATGGATTTCATCACAAGCCTCCCCAAGGTACAAAGGAATTATTGTATTTATGCTGTGGTGTACAAACTAATGAAGCATGCACAGTTCTTTTCTATTTCTTCAACACTCAAAGCACATCAAGTGGCTGATTTATTTTTTATAGCGTTTAGGCTACACTGGTTGCCTAAAACTATTGTCAACGACAAAAAATAGTAGATTTCATCAACTCACTTTGGCAGGAACTATTTCATGTGACTAGTAGAGAACTCACTCTGAGCAAAAGCTATCATCCCAAAACAAATGGACAAACAAAGATAGTGACACATGGGTTGAATGATACATGAGGAACTATGTTTCAAATCAACATTCAACTTGAGTTAAGTGCTTACATTTGGTAGAGTACTACCACAACACTATCCACTATATGTCTATTGGTATGTCTTCGTTCATGGCATTATACGGTCATGATGCATTAAATTTTGTTCATTCAATGTTCACAAATAGCAAAGTGCCAATAGCTAGGGATTTGGTGGTGCATAGCCAAAGCATATTGAGGTCGCTCAAAGATCATCTTCAGCAAGCCTAGAATCAACAGAATTATATGCAAATCAGAACTACAAAAAGAGGTCATTTGAAGTGGGAGAGATGGTCTTTGTGAGATTGCAGCCTTACAATCAAATGTCCCTGAAAAATAGTGGGGCTGAAAAGCTCAAACCACACTTCTATGGACCTACATGATCTTGAGGAGAGTTAGCTGTTGATGTTAGCAGCTTCAGGCTCAATTCTTCCAGCCCCAGTTGAAGATATAAATTACTTATATGTCTTAATGGCAACTTTACTTTGGCCGACCTTCCTTGTATCATTCTTCCTTGGCCGACCTTCATTGTAATTTAATTATTATTATTTGTATTTTATTCCTTGATGGCTGACCTAGTCATTTGTAAAGGTGCGACCTATCTAGCAATGTATACATAGAAGGTCACTTTCCTTCATTCAAGTATCAAGAAAAGTTCGATCTCCTTCTCCATTAAGTGCGAGTTCTTCAAGAAGAGTAATGCGAATTCATATAGGAGCAGATTGTGACTCTATTCAAGTGCAGATTGAAGGACAGACTATTACTGTGTGCTACAGCCATTGCTGGTGCTGTTTATTGGCCTTGTGTGTGGCCTCATTGTAAAGATACTTGTTGCCATTGCTCATATATATGAGTTATATTTGTTGCTCGGTTTTTCTCCCTCAAGAGTAGGGTTTTCCCAAGGTATCTGCTGTGTTATTGTGTCTGATTTTGAATTAATTTTCTGTGCATTAAATCTGATCATAAAACTAACATGGTATCAGAGCGGGTTTGAATAAGATCTTGATCAGATTTAGTATTGCAGCATTACTCTTATTACTCTTTCTCATCTTTGATCACATCTATCCCTTCATTAAGATGGTGAACGGACTCAAGATCGAGAAGAGACATGAGGGAGCAACAAATTTCACATCTTGGAGATTCAGAATTATGCTCACTTTGGAGGAAAATGAATTGGTTGAGTTCGTGGAGAGCAAAGTTTCCGAGCCTACTAATGAGGAAGAGAAGATTCAATGGAAGAAGAAAGATATCAAGGCGAAGAAGATGTTAGTTGATTCCACGAAGGATCATATTGTTCCTATTGTCTCCAAGCTGAAGACAACAAGAGAGACGTTTAAAACTTTGGAGGAGATGTATGAAATCAACAACACAAGTCAAGCACTTGCATTAAAGCAACAACTTCAACATGTTAAGATGGCGGAAGGAGAATCTGTCATCGCTTACTTCATGAAGATTTCAGAATTGAGATCAACTTTCTTCTATTGGTCATTTTGTTGATGTCAAGGATTTGACCATGTTGGTTCTTAATGGTCTTCCTTCATCTTGGGAGTCTTACATTCAAGGAATCGACGCGAGATCGAAACTTCCCAAGTTTGATCATTTGAGGGCGAACTGTATTCAAGAGGAGTCTAGGTTGGCTGCGAGAGGTATTGGTCGAAGCTCTACAAATGAAGACATTCCTATTCTTTCCGCTCAATCCTCGAAGAAGAAAGGGAAAGATGGAAAGAAAGGATATTTCAAGAGGAATAGAGATAAAGAAGTTGATGGTGCTCCCACATTCAAGAAGAAGTGGGACCTCTCTAAAGTCCAATGTTTTCGTTGTGACAAGTTTGGTCACTATGCCAAGGATTGCCCAACCAGGCCTAATCAGCATGCTTCATTTGCGGATGTGGATGAGATCTCCCCTCAGAAGGATTCTAGGTAATTTCTATTCTAAGTCATGGGCCTATGTTCAAGCCATGAAGGTTGTGTGCTGATCTATGCACAAGAGTAGCGTATTTCACTGTGTCTAGTATTTGCATCCATCAGAATATTTAAAGAGATAAGTATTATTTGTTTGCTAAGTTATATCATTTAGTTGAATCTTGTAATTAGTAAAAAGAGATAGTGGTTTCTCTTGAATTATGTTCACTAACATAAGATCCTTTGTAGATTTCATTTATTGCAAGTTATTTCATGCTGGTTGTGAAGATTTCTAAGTGTGACTCTGAAATAAAAGGAGAATTACAATTTCGATGGTGATTAGTTGGTCACATCGATATCATTCTCTAATGCATGAACTGTGATAGAGGCTTGAACTCTTGGAGAGAGTTGGTTCTACTTGCTAACTACATAATGCATTCAAGAAATTTGTAGTTGTTCAGATTGTCTTTTGTTGTGCTGAGCTCAGCACTCTCGAGAGGAGCAAAAGATGGAAGAAAGAGTTATATCAAAATTCAATAAAGAAAAGTTTCCTTATCCCTTCATTCTGATTTTTTGATATATTTATCTTTTATGTTGATTTATTTATTCATGTTTTAATATTGTTCATAAATTCTTATGTATTCATGCTATAACTTGAAATAGTAAACCTTGTATGATTCCAGCCTTGATATTTCTTTGGATAATTATAAACTATTAGTAATCTCTCTCTAAAATGCTTGCAGTTCACTATTCTAGGAGCAAGAAGGTGATGAGAGATTTCTTAGTGATGAAAAGCTTGAGGCATCTTGTGAGGAAGTCATGCCAACCAAAGAAATGATCAAGCGTGAAGTCACCACTTGCAGCCATGGGACTGAGTTGGTGGCCACAAGGAGTTCACTTCCAGAAGTCTTCTTTGCAATCTCTGAAGCAAGGATCAAGAGGGAGTTTTGTAACTCACTGAGAAAAAGTGAAGATTACTGTATTGCAAGGCTAGGTGCTAAATCCTTAGAGGATCCCTTCAGCTGCTGAGATTAGAATTGCTCAAGACTGTCTTCTGGATTTGAAATTGGTAGCTCCGCAAACCTATTCAGAATAGAGTGATCTGGGATGAGGTCGATGAGGACAATCCTGAACTCTCTACAGTACCAGAGGTGTGCGCTAGAAAACATTTATCTAAGGCAAGTGTTGTAGGCAATCTTGAACGAAAAGGTCAGAAAGTTGATGCAAGTACCTGAAGATTCAGAGGGAGCCTACTGAATGTGAAGAAGATGTTTAAGGAGGCTACAGCTAGTTCAGATCTGGTGGATCCTCTATAGACACAGTTGATTGGGTCCTTGATGTATCTAGTTAACACAAGACAAAATATCTGTTATGTTGTGAGTGCACTTAGTCAATTCATGTGTGAACCAAGACAGATACATCTTGTTGCAGCAAAACTTATCCTGAGATACTTGCGTGGCATAGTTGGATATGGGTTGAGATATTCTTCAGATGTGCACTTGGAGCTGCATGGTTATACTGACTTTGATTGGGCAGGGAGTGTTATTGATCGGAAGAGCACCTCTGGATGTTGCTTTAGTTTGGGATCTGTTATGATTTCCTAGTGCAGCAAGATACAGTCATTTGTAACATTGAGTACAGCAAAGGTAGAGTATATTTCAGCTTGTGTGGCAGCTCGGGAAGTAGTGTGGCTTCGTAAGCTCCTTGCAGGATTGTTTGGACAATCGATGGACCCTACTATCATTCATTGTGATAACCAGAGTTGTGTGAAGCTTTCTGTCAATCCTGTGTTTCATGACAAAACCAAGCATGTTGAGATTAAATACCATTATATCAAAGATATGGTATTGAGGAAAGCTATACAGTTGAGGTATATCAGCACTGATGAGCAGACGGCAGACATTCTCACCAAGCCTCTCTCCAGGATAAAGTTTGTGTACTTTCGAGACAAGCTTGGTATGGTGGAGAATCAAGCTCTTAACTGAGAAGTCTCAGTATCAGTGATCCTCTTTAATGAGTTCTTCTCTGTGAAAGAAGTTAGAGGTGAAATCCCTTGATTAATGAGTTCTTCTCTGTGAGAGAAGTTCGAGGTGAAATCCCTTGATTAATGAGTTCTTCTCTGTAAGAGAAGTTCAAGGTGAAATCCCTTGATTCCACCCTCTGGGAGAGCCATGGTGGATGTCATGTGTGTGACTCCATGATAGCATCCCGTGAGAGAGTCCGTGATGATTTTCCTGTACTTGTGTTTTCACCCTCTGGGAGAGCCATGGTGAAAGTCATGTTGAGGTGACAACATCATGCAAGTAATGAACACTTGTACGTACCATACATGTTTGTAGCCATTATGGTTGATATCATGTTGAGGTGATATCTGATATCACGATGAGGTGATATCCTTCCTTTCCACATTTGGTTGTAGCCATTGTGGTAGACATCACGATGAGGTGATATGTCTTATGCAGCTGGAAGTATTCCTCCCTAGCTGAGAGGGAGTGTTGATGTTAGCAGCTTCGGGCTCAATTCTTCCAAACCCAATTGAAGATATAAATTACTTATATGTGTTAATGACAACTTTACTTTGGCCGACCTTCCTTGTATCATTCTTCCTTGGCCGACCTAGTCATTTGTAAAGGTGCAACCTATCTAGCAATGTATATATAGGTGGTCACTTTCCTTCATTCAAGTATCAAGAAAAGTTCGATCTCCTTCTCCATTAAGTGCGAGTTCTTCAAGAAGAGTAATGTGAATTCATATAGGAGCAGATTGTGAGTCTATTCAAGTGTAGATTGAAGGGCAGACTATTAGTGTGTGCTACAGCCATTGCTGGTGCTATTTATTGGCCTTGTGTGTGGCCTCATTGTAAAGATACTTGTTGCCATTGCTCATATATATAAGAGTTATATTTGTTGCTGGGTTTTTCTCCCTCAAGAGGAGGGTTTTCCCAGGGTATCTGCTGTGTTATTGTGTCTGATTTTGAATTAATTTTCTGTGCATTAAATCTGATCATAAAACTAACATTAGCTAAGTTGCATATAAGTTGGAATTACCAAAAAATAGCAAGTTCATAATGTGTTTCATGTGTCTCAACTTGAGGGCCCTTGGACAACATATCACACCTTCAATGGATTTGCCACCCTTGGATGATGAGGGAAAACTCATATTGGAAATTGATGCTAGTATTGATACCAGTGTGAAGAAATTGAGAAATGGAAGCCTTACAAAGTATCTGGTTTGATGAAAGAATATATTTGTTGAAGATTCTACATGGAAAGGACCAAAGATCTTGGAGCATCCAAATCTGCATTGCTTGAGGGCAAGCAATTTTGGGAAGGGCAAACTTGTAATTTCTGTTATTCTAAGTATGAGGATGTTTGAGTCACTTTCCAGCCTTGGGCCAAATTTTGGACTTTCTCATACTATAATACTTTCTTCCATTCCCCACTTCCCTTTAGGTATCAAATATCCCAAAACACTGATCCTCAACCTCCCGCTCCCTTGCAATTTGTAGACCCACAAACTTTTGCTTCCCTGTACACTCAATATCGCCAACCCTCAATCCCCCTCCCTCCAACCATTGCATCCTTTTGGAATGAGAATCCTCAAAACCCCATCGTATTGCATCCTTCAAGCACATGAATTCCCAAATTTCCAACATCAAACCTTAGGAGTATTCTCTACTCAATATACTAGCAAGCATTTCCTTGGATCCCCGCCTTTTGGCATCATATTTTTTGAAACCTCACCATTCAAACAAAGAAATTAACCATTCATCAAGGTCAACCAAGGACACCATTAATGGGCCCAAATTTGAATGTAAAATAGCAAGAAATTCTCAAACAACTCTCAACACAAGTGGACCCACACTAGGCCTCCAACCTCTATATAAGGTAGGCAATTTCATCAATTTAGATCATCTTTGGACACCATATCAACAAACCCTAAATTGCAGAGTCAAGCATCTATGTTCACTTGTTGGATCTAAGGACAAAAGCCCTTAGGTTTAGGAGATCAGTGCACAAAGTCCAAATGGTTTCCTAGAGTTTGGAGGAAAAAACCACTTTGGATTACTAAGGACAACTACATGAAGAGTTTGCATCTACACTTCAAGTTTACTGGATTTTAGCTTTTGGGCATTTCAGCATTCTGAATATATTTGTGATCATTGTAATCTTTGTTATCAGCAAACAATTGAAGCAGCAAATCTTTGTAATAATTGAATGAACTATTTGAATAAAATAGTTTGTTCCAGCTAATTTATATGAGCAAATCTATATGAATATGTGTTGTGGGTCTTTCAAATTTAATCATTTTGGTGGAAACCCAATACAATATTTCAGATCTGCATGTTTTTATATAAATATTTAACTTTGAATCATTACATCTAGGTTGAACTCATGGTCATGCTCATTGACTTTTGACTTTTTTCTTATGCAAATGATCCAACCAATAAGGTATTTATATGTCATGAGCTAGACAATTTTTTTCTTGTTCATCCCCACAAGCAATTCTTCATCAAAGTGGACCTCACCACTAACCTAAAAGAATCGATAGAGATATAAGTGAGCTCCCATTGCTTTAAGCCAAAGGTGATTTATATTAACCTACCTAATACCAATTTTAGGTGTTAGGTGCCTAATCATAAGATAAAAGATTGCCCTCTTATGCCACAACTAGACTCTAAGCCACAATCTAAAACCCTTGCACTAGCCAAAGGACAAGATTTTGACCACTATCGGAGATTAAAAGACCCTCAATGGCTCTAAAATTCATCAAATCTAGCAACCCTTCACCTATTGTCAAAAGTAAAACCAATCTGTATATCAACAAAAATAAGCTAATTCCCTTGTCCTTTGGGCCCTTCAAAGCCAAGCCACTTGAGCTCTTTCAACTCAAGGCTAGATATCAAATGTTGGAAACTTCTTGATAGTTGCTCAACCCTCTAGGCTATCACATATTCTACCCCATAGTGACAACAATTCATCAAGGGGAAATAGTGGGGACAAGCACACTAAATCTCATAGGGTGATTTCATTATGCCAAACCACCACACTCCTCTAGATAATAAGTTCATTGCTTTGACAAATGATAATAGCCAACTAGAAACGCATCTTGTGGAATGTACGTGATCTCATTAATGCTTCTCATAAGTTCTCTATCAAGTCTTCTTGTCAGAGGCTTGGCCTTTTTGATGTGATTTGCCTTCAAGAGTTTAAAATCTTGGGTTCTATTGCATGTGCTTTAAAGATGATATGACCTCAAGCATAGTAGATCACCACCCTAAATGGGGATGGTCGTGGAAACACAAATATATTTCTTTCACCTCAATTTGTATCTTGCATTATCTCCTTGAGACAGAGCTGATGCACTATGTTATGTGGATTAGACTTAACACTACTGACCACTTTGTGGGCCTCATCCATGTTTGTGTGCCTATTGATGGTCTAGAAAGAATGATGTTATGGAGATGACTTTCTAAGAACTTGCCTCTTTCTAA
>VDFB02271358.1:804364595-804399341 GCA_007258455.2 Sequoia sempervirens
AAAACATGTTTAACAACTTACCTTACTTTTCCGTGACTTTATATGGTCGATGACTTTTACCCAAAATTGATGAAACAAAAATGGTTTGTAAAGGAGCTTCTCAGCTTCCCACCAATATAAATTATACTTTATTTTGAATCTACTAAATAATTATTATTCATTTTCTATTAGAATTACAACTAAAGTCTTGATTGATAGCCTAATTGGAAAACATCTATATCTTTCAAATGGTATCACATTTTTTGAATCCAAAACATGCGTCACATTCTATGTTTCTCGTGATACTATAGGATTAAAAAATAAACAATTTTATTAAGTTTTGACCAAGTTAAGGTGGTCGACATATTGTTTTATATTTTTAAAAGTTGTAATAAAAAATTATAATTAATTATTTACAGAAAAAATTACAAAAAATATGCATCACATCCCATGAGTCCTCTACTTATATCTAAAATATTATAAAAAAATATTATCATTTTATTATGGTTAGGGTGGTCAAACAGACACCTACTTCTTATTTTTTCCTTGAAATTTAAGTACTACTGCATTGAAATTTTAATTTTTCACCAAATAGATTTTTTTTAGATAAATAAACCTAGTAGTTTAGAAACTACATTCAATTTGCCATAGATTCTATTCTTACATATTTTTGAAATAATATAGATAACTTATTCAAATTTTTATGTCAAGTTGCCTAACTTTGATTTTTCTAAATTTTCATTGCCACTTAAGGGCCTATTTTTTGCATGATGATCCTGCACATTCCCTGTCCCCAATAATTGTATGTAGCTAAAGAAGGAGGCTGTGTAAGTTCTCATTAGATTTCAAAGAATGATTCACATTTTACAAATTAGCTAGATGGATGGACAAATCAACATAGATAATTTGTAATTCAATTTGAGGGGGGTGAATGGTGTTAGAAAACATAGCGAGACAATGAAATATCTAGATAAATTTGATGATAACTTGCCTACAAGTGTGGGAAACAATATTAAAGGAAGGAGAGGCACCCAGGAGAGATGGTTTCCAAGTCCAAGATTAGGAAAATAGGGTGCCTGGCAGAGAGGTGAACAACAAGAGCCATAGGTTATGAGCATGGGTGAAAAATGAGAAAGCATGTTTTATAGACTCTATTTTAGGACAAAAAGGGTTGAGGGTAAACAAATTTAAGGCAATTACATATAGGAAGTTTAACATGAAGAAGTTTTCATGCAAGAAATTGAGACTGAGCATCAACTTTGGACTTCCAAATTAGATGACCAAGTTTATTCCACTTGGAGCAGAGGAAGGAGCAATGCCATTTCTTATTGAGATGGGGGGTGATGGTGATAGGAGGAAGATGTTGTTTATAGATGGCTCAAAGGGGGAAAGACTGGATTTTGCGAGTGTTAGACCATCACCAATCTCTCATAAAGTTTGCATGATAGTCCAAGGAAAGTAGATTATGGAGTTCCAAAGAAACCAACTATTGGATTTCAAGAATTGGTTGTTTATCATTGGTAGAGAGGTGGAACTAAGATTTAAGCAAAGGCCATGAATTCCATTGGAAAGTGGAAAGGTCCCATAAGTCATGAAACACTTGAATACCTTTTTTAAAAAGGCATTTACCTTTGAATCTATTGATGGTACCTAAAGGATGACCATTTTGTTGCACCAACCGATTCCACCAGATAGTGGAGTAAGGAAAATTTTTCCCATGGCTGAAGGATTGCTCAAACCATATCAATCAAATAGAATTAAAGGGAGTAGATCCATGGGTTTTGAAGAATTGAGTTAACAAGATCTTGTCTTTCCAACTAATAGAATCCCAAGAGTGCCCAACTAAAGCAGTTTGGATGCGAAATTTCACCAATTCTTTCCAAGGAGTATCTCCCTCCAAGGCTCTAATAATCCATTTAGTTTTTAGGAACCTTGCGTATACGGATCAATGATTCTTAATCCTCCTTTGTCTTTTAGTTGAATACAATGTTGCAAAGAAGAAACAAGTAGCCCTTTTTTTTGCTTCCCCATTTATCACATAATTTTTTTTTGATCAACTGAGTAAATTGATTATAATAGGTTTTGGAGGGAAACCAACATGAGGATATATAAACATGACTAGCAAGCAAGATTTTGTTAGCCACTTGGATACAACCAACCATAGATAGAAATCTATTGGTCCAATTCAAGAGCTTGATCTTGATCTTATTCAAAAACCAAGTCCACATGTCTTTGAGAGAGACTCCAATCCCAAAGGGGATGACCAAATATTTGATGATTGTGCCATGTTTTAGTTCTTTCCATTCCGAAGGAATCCAACTTGGTTGGAAGTTAGGACGAGACATAATAAATTCAGTCTTGTGCATAGCCAATTTGGACCTAGAAATGATACAAAATAGTTCTAAAATATCTAAGGTGTTGGTCACTTAATCGGCTTTGTTTTGGATAAAAATAATGCTATCATCCGCAAAGTGTGAGTTAAGGGTGGTGGCATTATTAGGCAAGGAAATTTCATCAATAAGTAGATTAGCCTTTGCATGATGGAATAAATAGCCGAGAGCATTAGTTGCAAGCACATAAAAGAAAGGGGCCAAAGGACAGCCTTGGTGAATAGATCTTTGAAGCAAGAATTGAGGAGAAAGAGTTCCATTAACAACTATTCTAGCATTGGAATCCATGAAAAGCATTTTAATGTGATTGCAAATTTGAGGACCGAATCCTAGCCATTGCACCATGTTAAGGATGAAGGGCCAACGAATGTGATCATAGGATTTATCAAAGTCCAACTTAACAATAAGGGCATCTTGGGTAGATTTTTGAGCCCATTCAATAGTTTCCCAGGCTAACATAAGTTTTTTAAGGATAAATCCTCCTCCTAAGAAACCTATTTGCTTTGGCCGCACTATCATTTGAGTGATGGGATTAATTATTCTAGCCTTGACACTTTAGCTATAATTTTATAGGAGGTATTAAAAGCAAATTAATCAGTCTCCAACCAACCATCGTATCCTCATCTTTGCCTTTAGGAATGAGTTTGATGAGACCTTGGTTAATGGTTGGTCCTAAGGTGCCAATTTCAATTCCTTCAAGATAAACATAGTAGAAGTCCTCACGAATATATGGCCACAAGGCACGATAGAACTCAACAGGGAGACCACCCATTCCTGGATTTTTTTAGTGGCCATGTTGAAAAGGGCCTCATCTATTTATTCCATAAAGAGAGGTCAATCAAGGAATTTAGTATATTTCGCATCAATTTTGCAAGGAATAACCCTAGCCACACTTTCCTCAACAATGGAAATTAAGGGGCCAGCTGTAGTTTCATCAATGAAAAATTGTTTATAGTAATTAAAAAAGGTTTGCATGATTTTTGAGTGGCTGGTCTCAGGGGTGCCGTCAACAGATTTAATGAATGAAATCTGCTCTTTTTTATGTTTATGCTTCAATTAATGGAAGAAAAATTTAGAGTCACGGTCACCATCCTTAATCCATTGAAGTCTAGCACGAAGCTGCACACCTTTTCCTTTGTAAACAACCAATTTTCTATGTAAATGTTCAGTATGGCTGACAGATTGTTGGAGAGAAAGGTCATGGGGGTTAGTAGCAAGAAGAGAGTGGTCACGCACTAGCTAGTTATTTAGAGATTTTTCACTTCTTTTATTTTTAGCAGCAGCTTTCCGACCATAATCACGAAGGAAAGAGACACATCGAGTGATAGTTCTTTCCCACCAATTGATCCATCTATCCTCTTAGGGTTTAGACTTAGCGTTCCAAGTGCCTAAAAGGCCATTAATGTAGTTCCACTGTTGGAGGTGAGATACATTAAGCTTGAATGAGAGATCATTGGGAAGAGGTGGAGACGCGGAAAAGGAAAGAGTGGTGAAGATGGGGAGGTGGTCTGAAAGGGTGGCAGCAAGGTCAAGGTGGATTAAAAGCCCCGACTTTGAAGGAACAATATTGCAATTGGGAGAAACATAAAATCTATCAAGGCGGCTCGTTTTTCTAAAAGGCCTTCCCGACAATTAGACCAATTGAACCAATGGGGCATATGATGGTTTTTTTTACCCAACAACGAGTCATGTACACCAAGAGAATTACGAGCAAGCATCCAGACATTGAATTCCGGTTGAGACAAGCGAACAGGGCTATCCCAGCTATGGTCAATGGGGTGTTCCACCATATTGAAGTCTCCCCCAAGCACCCAATCAACATCAGGGAGGTAAAAATGCAACCATTCCTAGAGAATAGTCCTTTCTGAGGGAGTGTTAGGGGCATAGATAGAACAAAATCCATAAAGGATGTCATGGATGATAACGGTAACCCAAATGCAACAATTATTAGGGTCAGTCCCAGAGGCTACCACATGTTTTTCAAGCCAACGGGCAAGACCAAGAACACATCTACAAACTTGGGTGCCATATATCTGTTAGCTATTTTTGTCCTTTATTGCTATATGTGGCATGAGTTTTGTAGAGGAAAAATAATAAATTAATCATTCATTTCTAATTTTTTTCTTTAGTTAATTGGGGTATGGGAGAACAAAAGAAAATGCAAAAAAACGTAAGTGCAAACAAAAGAGAAGAGGCATGGAAAAGCATAAGAATAAATTAAATTTTGTAAAGAACATGAAAATAGAACAAAATGAATGGTAGAGTGGGTATTATGGATTAGTGTGGATTAAGTGAGCATTAATTGTAAGATTGTTTTCTAGAGTAGGACTTAATAATGAAGAGGTTTAGTTCATATTTGGCATTATGATTATGTATATTAATTATATCTAGTATAGTTAAGTAAATGTTTCACAAATGCAATTTTAATAGGAATAATGATTGATAAATCGTTTGCATACATTGAATGGAGGAATTCAAATCAAATGATGAGCAAACAAGGAAACTATAAAGTAAATGATTATTGTAAAGTCTAAGCTATTATATGTTTCAAAACTCACATTAATTTGGGAAAAAAAAGGACAATATATTTGAAATTATTGAAAGACACAAAATATATATGTTAAAAAAAGTTATGTAACTAACTCTTATTGGAAGAAAACTTTTTTTCTAAAATTTAACCAACTTAACTTTTATTAAAAATTATTTTTTATTATTTTTGATAATTTTAAAACCCACAAAATATATATGATTAACCTACTAACCAATATATATATTAATGATTTTCTTTTTTTTTTTGGATAATTTTAAAACCCACAAAATATATGATAAATAAAAGAGATTTTTTTTTAAATAGTTTTAAAACCCACAAAATATATATGGTAAAAAGATGTTATTTACTTATTAATATAAGATTAAAAAATGTTAAAAATGTTGTAACTTACTAAATTATTAATAATTAAAAAATTAAAAAATGTTGTAACTTACTAACTTATATTTGGAAGAGAACTTCCAAAATTTGACCTACTTTTAAATTTTATTAAAAGAGAACATTTGAAATATTATTTTTTTATAACTTTAAAGACCACAAAATTTATATATGATTTTATAAAAAGTGTTAATGTAACTTTTTATTGAAAGAAAACGTGTCAACCTTCATAATATATATATATATATATATATATATATATATATATATATATATTTAAAATTTTTGACGCTATCTTTAGAATGGAAGTAAAAAATTTGATACATATATGGTAAAAAATGATTTTATAAAAAGTGTTAATGTAAAGTGTTAATATGTTTAAAGTTTTTGACACTATCTTTAAAATGGAAGTAAAAAATTTGGTACATATATGGTAAAATATATTTTATAAAAAGTGTTAATATAAAATGTTAATATAACTTTTATTGAAAGAGAACTTGTCAGTTGTTGGTCTTCACAAAATATATATTTAAATTTTTGGACGCATTTTTAAATAAAAAGTCAAATAACTTGTTAGTTGTCAGCCTTCACAAAATATATATAGTTAAAATTTTTAGCGCATCATTTGGTGTATCTCAAAGAAACAAATGAAATCATTTATATGCATCTTTAAGATGGAGTAAAAAAAATTGGTACAATCTTTAAGATGGAAGTTTTTGGTCAATCTTAAGTCTTTGGTGCATCTTCAATAAGTCCTCTTAGTGAAATCCAAGACTATTTAGACTCGTGTAAGCTACTGAAAACCAAAATATCTTAATAGTAGAAAAAATGAATTTTGAAACAAAAGCAATTACACATTTTAATAGTAAAAACAACGAATCTGAAACAGATGCATATCTTTTAATAGTAAAAACAACGAATCTGAAACAGATGCATATCTTCATGATCTGCAAATGCATAGGCTTTGTAGTCTATAAATGGTAGAAACAAGTAACTATAATACTATCCTCATTAAAGGCAATTCATAATTGATCAATACTATTAAAAACAAAATATAAATCATTGGAAACTCCGTTATATCACCCAACTACAACCTCGAATCCCTACTGTGGGGAAGGCAACGAGGTTACTGACTTCCTAGCCAATGTAGGAATTGACTGATCTGAAGAATGAAAAGTCTTCAACTCAGTAACGGTAATTAATATACAGGCGTTAAAAGATACTCTAACTAGGCCATATGTTGGAAATCTCTCAGTTCGACAGACATTTTTGCAGTTGCCACTTCTTAAACAAGGTCCCTTAAAACTATGGCTTTGGGACTTGCACAGTCGTCCCCCTGCTGCCTCTATCCCTGCAAAACATGAATCAAATTAAGACAAATAAATGAATGTTCATAGAAATGAGCTTCCCAAAACAAATACATGAAATTCATATTATTGAATATAGAAGAACTTACCAGGGCTGTGAAAAACTAACAAAACCAGAAACACAATACTCAGGCTCCCTCTGCTCATTGCCATTTTCTGCTCTGTTGAGAAATGAGAAGAGAGGGTATTGCCGCCCTTATATAGAATAGATTATGTATTTGTGTATTGTACTTAGTGCTTCCACGTCCTGAAAGAAAGTTTATTCAAGGCACCTGTAAACAGGATAGAGCCATAAGAAGTGGTGTAAGCAGCTGGCACCGGCATTTCGTTCAGTTTATTCTTTTCAGTTGCCTCCTCAAAAACAAAAAAGTTTATCCCAGCAGATGTGTGGAATGATTATATATTATTATCGGAGGAATAGTTTTATCAGCAGTGAGTTGGGAGCATGATGCAGAGAGCTCCTCGCTGACCAGCAATAGGAATGCTGATCAATTTTTGAGATTAGTTCATTCAGTTTCGACTGTCATTTTAGGTAGTTTAGATTGTGGGTTTAGTTTCTAACTTATTCATGGTGTAGATAAGGGTCTATTGCACATGGTTCAATGTGTGTTTTGTGTCGTAATTGTGAGGAGAGTGTCTCTCATCTCTTCTTCCAATGTTCTTATGCTAGGGAGATTTGACATTTTTGGTGGAGGGTGTGGAATACGCCCTGTTGGCATGTTTCCTCGCTTGCTGAGTTTGTGGATTGGTGGGGAAGGGTCCCTGTTTCTACTTCCTTTCTTCAAGCTACTTGGGCTCTTGGCCCATCCTTTATTATCTGGAACCTTTGGTTGGAGGGGAATCGTTGGATTTTTCAGGATGTGATGTTGGTGCCCCCCCGCTTGTGGTGGAAAATTCTGCATTCTATGGGAGAAACTGTTGTGGCTAAGTGTGATCTGACTGCATCAGTGGTGCCTTGTGATGTTGGTTGTTGTAATTGTCTTCATCTTCCTCCTCCGCAACGTCAGCTCTTACGGAATAGATGTAGACATCCTACCCTGAAGGTGAATAGGGAGGGGAGATGGTCTCCACCTCAGGGAGTCTTAAAAATCAACATGGATGGCTCTTCTCGAGGAAACCCGGGTCATACTGGAATTGGTGGTGTTGGTCGGGATAGCTCTGGAGATGTTCAGTTTATCTTCTCTGTTTATAAGGGTCTTCATACTAATAATTTAATGGAGGCTCAGGCCATTTTATCAGCTCTCAAGCATGAAAGTCAATTGGGATGGCGAAGGATCATATGTGAGTTTGATTCCCAGGTTGTGGTGAACTTGTTGAATAGGTGGAATTTAGAAAATGTTAGCTGGCATTTGGCTTTGATTGTTGATCAGATTTTTAACCTCTGTGTTTCTTTGGAGTTTTTTACTTTCACTCATATTCCTAGAGAATGGAATGATGTTGTTGATTGTTTGGCTAAATGGGCTTTTGATCTTATTCATGATTGAAATTTGGTGGACCAGGGTCAATTACCCCCAGATTTGTCTCAACAGTTGGATCATTTGGTGAAGCTTGATAGGGCTATGTAATGCCCTTGCTTTGTACTTCTTCTTGTTTTAATAAAAAATTTACCCCTCCTTTATAATTACAAATATAAAATTGTTGTTAATGTCAATACAGACTATACCTCTATGCTTGCTCCAAGATTAAATGATTCTATTTTGAGTATTTGAATTTAAAATTCATATATAAGAATGGTAAATAGTTAAGCTATTTTAAAATAAAAATACATGTCTTTAATTGTTAAATCGCTTGATTTTAAAAAAAGACTTTTTATCTATTTCCATAAAGTTTATGGATTATCTCCCTTCAACATTGTGTAATAATAATTGTCCCAAGCATGTGTCTCACCTATTTCTTTAAGCCCGCCAACTTAGGAAATAGAGAAAAGTAAGTAAACATTGTTGTTGGTAGTGGGATTGTTGCAGAATATGACATCCCAAATTATATTATTTAACAAATTTATACTTAGTAATAAGATAAATTATATAAAAACAGTTTATGGTGTTGTTGTTGTGATTTAAAAAATAGTTTTTGTTTTTGTTATTGTTCGGATCACTCATTTTCTTTTGGATTGAAACTTTGAAAAGTTGTTTCTTTTGTTTAGCCCTCCAATACTTTGTGACTTGCCTA
Source organism: Sequoia sempervirens (assembly GCA_007258455.2). Classification (NCBI taxonomy): domain Eukaryota; kingdom Viridiplantae; phylum Streptophyta; class Pinopsida; order Cupressales; family Cupressaceae; genus Sequoia; species Sequoia sempervirens. Next base: position 804,373,427 of record VDFB02271358.1, read on the forward strand.
CCTTTTCTTTTAGTTTTCAGTCCTTCACTAGTGTGCTTGGTGTTGTTTTTGCACACTCGATTTATCTTATGTCTTATTCTACAATAGGGTTTCTCACATGTGATCTCCTTTGGTCCATCCTATTATGACTTGTTATAACATGCCCAAGTTCTTTAAACTGAGATCTTTTCAATAAATTTTCTAAATCTTGTGCATTTTAATTCCAAGATTACATAATTAGAATTTAGAGTTTGTTCTTCAAATGCTTGGATGTGGATAATTTCATGAGTTTTTGTATTTGTGATTATCCTAGTTTTATCTAATTAGCCTTCTCTTGATCTAATTAAGTCCAAATGATCTTGGGATCCTTTGGTTAATTTTGTTCAAGCTAAGCTTGCAATTCAATGCTTTGTGTTCAGGGTTGCCAGTTTTCTTTTCAACATTTACTACTATTAGACCTACTCATTTGGATTTGATTTCCTTCAATGAGTTCTCCTAGATTCAAATTTTATTTGATATGTTTTATCCATATTAGTCTATGGTTATAGTCATTTGGGCTTTGTTAGGTCTCAAAATTACTGCTCCACTTCCTAGAACAAATTCTACTCATTAGGCTCGGGTTGTCATCATATGGATATTAAAATAATTAAATAACAAAATGGTGGAGGATTATAAGCTAACTCAACAAGAGTAGGTTATATCTTTTGTGCTTCAAGTTCAACTTAAAATCAAGAGGGTATTCCTAGGGGTATACTTGAATAGGTATAAAAATCACTTAAAATAAACAAAAATAATGTAAATGATAGATAAATCCAATCTGTCTAATTAGCCCCAAATATTGTCACTAGACTAAACAAATTAACTATTGTATAATCCTTATATAGTTGATAAGACACCTTGGAAACATGTGCAAGGTGGGGTGAGTTTCATAGTTCACAAACAATGGTTTTCTATGTTCTATGCCAACAACGATATCATGAATTCATAGACTGTAACTAGAATGAAAATAATTTTATGGTTTCTTGTTTATAATATGGGTGATTGGACATGTACAAGAGATCGATGCCTATTCCAAAGCCACATATTCAAAGTGAAAAAGAAGAAACAACACAGAAAAGATGATGAACTGTAAGTGACTTGTTTCTTGAAGCATCAAGATACATCAATTTTAACTTCATCTACTTAGTTATCCATCGATATATACTCAAAATCATATGCAAACCTGTAAAAGAGTCACCACACTAAGTGTGATGAAGTTAAAGCTTTGTCAAGCTCCTCTAATGGATGTTACATTCAAAGTAACAAATATGTTGAAGAAAATACATCAGAATTGATATATTCTCTGAGTTTGAATACATACAAATGAAGACATGAATCTAAAAATGATATTTACAATGTATATTTATCAGACTGAAATATTCCTTGCATTTTGATCACTGATTTGCACTTGATAGTTTGTTGAATACCCTTCTGAGCATGTGCTTGTAGCTCTCTGCTCTCCATGTACTCTCCAATAATCCAAATGATTACCAAAATTTCCCATAAGACAAGGCGATAAGGGAAAACCCTAAACTGAATTACCATAGTTGCATCAAAATCTACATGAAGGGTCAAATCCCTCCAAAATGGATGCTCCGAATCAACAATGGCCTCAACAATTGCTTTTGGTGGTTGGTCAAGCGACGTTGATCGCATAGGTAGCTGGGAAGATGGAGTAGCAACAATAATTGAGGTCACTGGAAATAAGATTTGCACGCCTAGAACATAGATCACACAATTGACCATCGATAAACTCATTTCCAACGAATTGACAGGTTCATGAACTAACAAACCTGCCAAACATCATCATCTTTCTTTCTTCCTTCTTCGACATAAATAAACCATCGTGAAAAACTTAATCAGTGAACCGTCAGGTTCGCAAACCAAGCAAATTGTCGAAAAAAAGTATGCCTCTCCATCTTTGTCATCACTCTTTTTCATTCTCCCATGCCATTTTTTGTTCAAAACTGAGCCCCTTATTGGCGAATCAGCAGTTTAACAAACCATAAAACTATCAAACACTCTCATGGAAAATACATCTGCATACATCGAAAAATCCCACAAAATAGGCTTCAATTAATGTGTAATTTGTTTTGTATTTGAGGAGGTTTCATGGTTGGGATTCCCTTGTTATAATTTCTCTTTTTCTAAATTTCCCTTCTAGATATGAAATACATTGTAATTCAATTGAGTTTGCTTTTGCACCTAGGTTTTCCTTATGTTTTTGATATTAGGGGAAAAGCAGATTTTGAAGGGATCTGCAACCCTTTACAACCAGAAAAGCCAGACTGCAAAAAAGGACAGCCTGCAGCCATCAAAAAGCCGGCTCCCAAGCCAAGAACATCATGTTTTACATTTAGAGTTAATTTTGTGGGAACGAAGCGTCATTTCTAGAGAAGGCCCGGATGCTTTTGATTTTTTACTCGTTACTATAATCCAACCTTCTTCCACTTGTGCTGCCTTTTCCTGCCAAGCCAGCACATCACAATCCTGGGTTTGATCATTTGCAGCCCTGGGCGAAACATCCTTGACCAGGTGTGCAGACTGGTTCTTATCCGAAGAGCAGGCTGAAAGAGAAATCGAAGCCCCTCCACCAGAAAAGGAAGACAGAGACTTAGACAGAGGTTCAAAGTGAGAGGAAGAATCAGCCCCTCCCGAAGGACAAGCCGAAGGAGCGGCTCCTAATTTCTGTGATTCAGAAGCAACCGCCTCTGAGAAACTCTTTTTTTCTTCAGATTTCTTCTCAATAGTATAATGATGTTGAGCAGCTCCAATCCACCAGTTTGCCTTTTTTATTTTTTTCTCAAAACCACAATGAGCAACAGCATGTCCAGTCTTAAAGCATCTTCTACAACGGAAAGGTAATCCCTCATAGTCCAGAGATTGAACCCAATTCCCCTTGGAGGATTCTAACAAAACCTCAATAGGCAATCCATTTGACACATCAATTTCCACAAGTATTCGGGCTAGGTTTTCCTTATGTTATCATTGGAATTTCCTCTAAATATCTTCGCCCCTGGATTACACCATGTGTTTATTGGTTTCTCTACCATTTCACCATGCCACTTGACCTATTCACTTGGATATTTAAATACTTCCCTAAGTTTGAATTGTATGATATTTCCAAGCATTTCTTTCATACCCTTCACCCCTACAAGATTATGAGAAATGGCACTAGCCCTATCTATATTATCTTGATCTAGTTTCAAGTTTGTGTTGAAACTAATCCCAAAACATAGTTTAAAATAAGATTTATTGAATTTGACTCATTTTAGTGTGATGGATATCAAGACCCATGAAGATATTAAAATAAATTTCATTTTTTGTTTGCATCTATATTGTTCTTGGAGCACCATGAGAACATTTAAAGTCACTCTTACCTCTAAGTTCTCCCAAAATCAAAGTGTAATTATATTCATCTAAACACATGCACAAATGTTTAGTTTAATGAATTAACTCTTATGTATGATGACATTATGTTATGCATACAAAGATTTAGTCAACAAACAAGAAATTGAGTATTTACTAGATGTACTCCCATGTTTTTCTTCCTTTGAAGAATATTTTGACATTGTTCAAGTTTTATTGCAAGATTTTTCACAAATGAAGACAAAATGAATAGCTCTACATCTAAAATGATTATGTTAATAAGGGTAGTGTCATGGACATTAATTTGTAGCTTAATAATGATAATTTTGAAGATTGTGTACATTCAAGCATTCAATGAAAAAGAAGGAACATATTTTATTACTTAATGACCTCCCATAATTTATTTCCCTTGAAAATGATGTTTCTAAACTTGTCTCTACTACAAGCACTTGGTCACATGGAGATGAAGTAGAATATTTTACATTCCTGAATGATTGTGCCAATTACAATGAGCTCATAGACATTGATTTATAGTTAGATGACCTTATTAGTGATGATGGTAGATACTTTTCAAATAAATAGAGTGTTAATGATGTGCTTCTTAAGTTTTCTTGTAGTGCTGATAAGTAAAAAATGTGGATCAACTCTTTGGTTTAGATACTTATTCCAATTTCAATACTTATGAACATCATAGTTTCATTTCTTCATTTTCTTTGGAGACAAATATGATTACATCTCAATGTGTGACTAATAATTTGAATGTTGGATCTTGATTTGATCCAACAAAGGAATGGATTAATTCTAAACTTTATTAAAATGGGATTCAAAAGAGATGAGTTGGAAACATCTATATTTTAAAGTGATCATAGTAATAGCTAACTAGATGTGGATTCTACTTTGTATTCAAATAAATGCATCAATGAAAGAAAAAAAAAAAAAAGTGTCTTGCTTAAAGAAGATAAGTTTATTATAATAAATGATGTGCCTCATGTCTTTCCTCTCTTTTATACTAAATAAAATGTAGATTTGGATTAGTTTCCTATTCTAAATAATTCTATTCTTGGAATTTATTTGCATGATGATGTAAATTCATTTTATTCCCTAAAATTAGAATTGAAAAAATACAATATGAGAATTATTTTGAGTTGATCAGTTGAGAATTAGGCCTAAAATCATGATTTTGGCTATGTAATGCCCCAAGCCAACACGCTCAGAATAAAACCTAATGGAACTTGACCTTTTTTAAAACAAAGGCCACAATGTCGACAATGCAAGAATGAAATGTCACACTTGCACAACAATGTGCACAAAGTGTTGTAACGAAGCAACGACAAGAACAACAAGATAACTTAACCATTGCATAATCAAGGTGACAACATTGGAAGACTAACCACTCATGGGGTAAATCCACCATGATGAACATATGAGAGAGAGAGAGGACAACACCTACACGACGATCGATTACTAAACCATGATCACGTTCTATTGCAATGTTCACCACACTAGGATATGATGAGGGAATCATCAACCTCCAATCCACACCCTACCACACTAAAGATCCTAGAAAAAAAAATACCAACCTTCACAAGAGGATTCCTAACCAAGAGTCACAACTAATCCACAACACCCCATGACCTATGAGGAATGTTGATGACATCAACAAGGCCAACCAAGAAGGATTATAACCTTCCCAAGACTTCACAAGACTAGGTACACAATCTACCTAACCTAGGTTTGATTACCAAACTTCGAAATAAGGCACACAAAATGAGGCAAGAGGAGCCACAAGTTCTCAACAAAAGTACATAATAACATTAAAACATCACTAGACCCTTGGGAACATGAGGAACAACTCCAATTTACATGGTTTCCCCATATGACGCTCCAAAACAAAGATACTTGACTAGGTTTTCAAGGGTTCCAAGTACTAAAAAAAATGGAACAAAAAGATACAAGGCACAAAAATTATTCATTGATGACATTAGGCTTAGAAATCTACTTGATAATTGTAGTTAAGAGGGTTAACATTCTATTTTTTTTATGGGAATTAGGTCACCCAAACACAAGATGATGCCACCCAAATAGAGATAAACAACATTTTGAACTTTAAGCCTGCAATACTAGACTACCCAAACATACCAAGCTGTCCAAACATGCAACTAGGCTTCCCAAACATACTAGGCCACCCAACTAGACTTAGAAACTTTTGATTGAGTTTGGATGCTCCTAACATAACCAAGCCACCCATTGGCAACACTAGGAAACCAAAACTCATAGAAAGACACTAATATTCATTTTAATCACCAATTGAAGAATTCCTTAGTTCATTTTAGCCTTTGCACATTATAGTATTGAAAATAATAAAGCAATTATGTTATGTTCCAACATTGAGAAACATAAATTAACTAATACTCTTCTTTTAGTACCAATGTTACATCCATCTCAAAGAGAGGTCCAACTACAACAAATTACATTTGAATAAGGAAGGAAACCATGAATAAGCATAGGCACCTTGCCACATAAAATTCATCTAAATCCACCATGATCCTTTGATCCCCAATAGTGGTTACTGTGCCAACTGACTTTATGAAATCAAAAGATTGACTCCCATTTTGCTAGGAGATATTCACATGGGCCACATTCACAACACTCACACCAAACACATGGGGATATGGTTTACACACACGCCATATAGAAATCATACACTCAAAATATTTATCATATATCAAAAAGTCATCCAAATCACATAATGGATCCAAGACAAGTCATGATTTGGTGTAATCATAAATGGAATAACACAATCCACATTGGACAAACTCACCAATGTCACATCACAAATCCGTATTGGGCCAATTCATCAATGCCTTACAAAGAATCATCCTTGGGAAAATTCACTGAGGGAATAACACATTGAATCCTCATTGGGAAAAATCACCAATGGAAAACAACACAAGCATATGGAAGGGAATACATCACCCTTCAAGAACTACTCAACTACACTAGGGTTAGATATTAGATAGCACTTGAGAGGAAATTTCATTACAAACACTCATATGGGGCTTAACATGAAATCAAGTATCATCTCTTATAAACAAGGGTAATTGATTTTACATGTCTTATTCTCCCTAAGTAGCTTGTCTTCCTCCATCGTCCTTAGCCTATACAAGCACTCAAGGCATGAGAGGGATATCCATTATCTTTGTTAATTAATTACCCATGTTTCATTATATTTCACTTCTAGTCCAAAAATCCCCACACCATGATTTCCTACGCACAACTTAGGACTAAGTTCATGTTGGGATCCATTCCCATAACTCTCTCTAGTAGTTACACTCTAATCTTATCACACCCTCCAACGAATGTGGCATGAAAAACAATGCACAAAATTCAATTTCATTAAAAATTCTAACAAGTTTCCACAAGCACTATTTCAATAATTCACAAAGGACACTCTTGTTAAACATTCAAATTCATCATATTTCATTTAAAATGTTCAAAATTTCTCATTTTTCAATACACTAAAAACCAATAAATTTTCTCAAAACCCCATTAAGACTTTCTTCAAAATTTATTTTTCCAATTTAAAAAATCAAAAGATACCCTTTTGCTCTAAGTACACCCAACAACACACTTTTCATATCAATTTCACTTTTCACACATTTCTAAAAAAAAAAAGGCATTATAATCCCATATTATTAAAAATTCTCAAAAAATCATAAAATAAAATAAATAGCATGGATTTTGCTCAAACGAAATACATTGGGAGGTTTTTACACTCCCTAATCCATCCATTTGAAATGAAAGAAAATAAGCAAGGAAGAAAAATTTAACAATTTAATTCAAAATATGATCAAATTTTAAATTAAGAATACCTCAACCACGCTAAACAAATGCATATGAAAACTCCCACATACACTCACCTTCCAGTTCTTATCCCAATGAATATGATCCCATCAAATTCCCCTTCAAAATGCATTCCCAATCAACAATTGATTTTTTTTACCACGAGAGGGTTTTCTACAATCTCCATTTCTTCCCAAAATAAAAATTACATAATGAAAATAAAACCCTTTTTCCTATTTACCCTTTTCACTTTCCAAATAAATCAAAATAAAATTCATTTTCTATATTCTTAATTCCCATTTTCATCAAAATCCCAAATAGACACATCAATCAAATTTTAAATAACATATATCATGTAAATTTATCATTTAAATCCATATAAGAATATTCATTTAAATTTATGGAATTAATAATTCAAATAAGATATTTAAATCAAATACAACCTGCATTTCCTAACCCAAGAAATTTTCACAATTTAATTAAACAATAGCTTAATTTGGTTTCTACTTTCATTCTATTTTTCCCCTTTCCCAAAATATAGAGAATATTTTAATAACCAACATAGGAAATCATTTATGGGAAAAATACAAAATTTGAACCATTAGTTAAATCAAACATTTACTGGTTGTTCATGACATAGACAAAATCTAGAATCACCTTCAATTTAAATTTGAGATCACATAAGGTCAAACATACATATATTGTACTCGATTCAAGTATGATTAGGGAATGGATAGCGATGCCCAATGTGAGATCTTTGAATTAACCACCATTGGGGAGTAACTCAAACCTTTGTAGCCAAGTTGAGAAATAAATAGGTACTTATAACAATTCAATGCACATCAAGGGTACTTGCTCAATGTATATATAACCGAAGCACAACATAATCACCCAACGAGGTCCAATAGCATAAAGCATAAATGACATCCATATATTTGTCATATAAAGCATTCCTTGAACATCAATAATTATGTCCACATTTAATCACAACATATATAATGCACATCACTAAATTGAAGCATAATTCAATAAACCAAGCATGTAAATATATAAAATTCCAACGACTGGCATGTTGGGGAACCTCATCCGAACATGCAGTGGTTCATGTGCACACCATTTAGAGCCATAATACAATCACCACAAAATCATGAGGAAATGATGAAGCTAAAACATTGATCTCACATTAACAAGATGCAAACGGAAGGGGAAATACATCCTCCCCCACTAAAATTAGGCTTACTCTTGGAAGCATGGAAAATCAAGGATAGGTACACCTAATAGATGACCCTTCAAGCACATGATACTCACAAGATCAATCCCCTAGACTCACCAAGTCTAGGAATCAACACACACAACACACAACTCTTGAGGTGCACAAGCTAAGTGACCACTCGCCACTAGGTGCACAACCACCTCCGAGATCACCACACTACCTTCACTAATTTCCACTACAACTAATGGAAAGAACTAGCTATTGGTTTTAAAAAACACACAAGGCTAGAGGCAACATTACCTCACCTCAAGGTTCTCCAAGAGCATGCCTCACTTCCAATGATGACACTCCTCACTAGGTTCTCCCTTAGGTTCCACTTGGAAAGAATAAGGATTTCCTTAGCACACTAGCTTCTCAACATGAAACTAGGAACAAAATAAGGGCTATTAGATGCAAGCATCTAGGAAACTACCTCCAAAAAAAAATGAGGCTTGGCAACACCAACATTCACACCAATCCACCAAGGAAACAACTAACCACTAAGAATAAGAGAAAAACTCAAATTTTACACTATCACAATTCTCAACTATGACCCACCTAAGGTTAAAAAACCCAACAAGATCACAAAATAATGATCAAAAGGGAAAACAAAAACCACTATAGGGATCAAGCACTAAGAACTCTTACAAAAGAAAACATAAGATAGACAATTTCTCAAACTCGAATTGCATCTTCTTTTAGCCTTACGCTAGGAATACCTCTAAACTACCAAGGAGAACTCCTTAACCCACTAGGACAACCTCAAATGGAAAATTAACAAGGATATACATATATATAATATAATAAAATACACAATAATATGTGTTGAAGCAGTTACTAATGCACCTTCATACCCTATACTATGTCAAACATGAGTGTAGCTATGGAAGTCGCATCCCCATGACCAAATATGCATCTTCATGTTATCAAATAACATGGATTTTGGTGTGTAAGACACCTCAAAAACACTCAACCAATGAATTCCAAGGCTCTAGGAAAGATGGTTACAAGACCACAACAAGAAATGCCAAAACAAGCAACAACACACATAGTTCATGGACTAAATCACACCCAACCATCTACTAGAAACTAGATTCAAGCACAATGCAAACACGATTATCAACACATCCAATCTCACTTAGAGAACACAAAATTCCACAATCACTCTAAGACAAGGATTTGAATACACTTTTAACTCAATGCCAAGCACAAGGATATTCACTGATATTGAAGCCACACAAAGATAGAATACCCATATGCATAGAAGCATTTCACAAAAAAATTGAATACCACAAAACATCCACTTTCATTTCATTATTCTAATAAGAATTTTAATGCAATATGATTCTAATTAACACAAACACCAAGACTTAGCACATTATCTTCCATCTGATCCCTTGTACATTCTATTAGTGGTTCGTAATGAACATGATAGGAAACAAAACATAACATAAAATAGGACCAACAATTTCAACATTTAGACTAGCCACCACAAGGATAAAACAAATCCCAAGAGGGATAATGATCAATTCCAACATTAAATCATAAAATTCACACAATGAAACAATAAGTCAAGTGTGAACAAGGGCCACAAACTAGATATGAGGAAAAATTTGGTGACGAGACCTCTCATCAGAAAATTAAAAATTAAATGTCGACCCATAATCAACAATTGGAGAGTTCATCAATAACCAAAATAAAGCATCAAACTTGGAAAACATGATTACATGAATTGAGTGACTAATGTTATCCATATTTTTGGGAGTAAAAAGCTACATGAAACCTTGGGATTATAACATCTAAGGTGTGTTAGAGAGAGTATAATCAAACACTATTCACCCAATTCAATTAACTATGCCAATGGAAATTGCAATTTGTAAGAAAATGCACTTCATCAAGACATGATCACATTATGATACAGGAAGGCATATGCAAGTTTCACTATGACATCCACAAATTCTATCCATACAAGGGTAGGGCTTTACCCAAGCACCAATTTCACAAGGAATCTACAATTACAATGCAATGACACACACATTAGTCAATCATGCATCACTACCACATGCTAAAACAAAAGAAACATCCACATCATTCATGGGGAACATTATAATCGAGGCTCTAATCTAAACCAAAATAATGCTCCCAAAAGCATAATTTTATTTAAAAATTAAACATGTGCACCCCATGCAAGAGGGAAAAAAATGTTGATTACCCATCTAGGCTCTCACAATAATCCTAGGGACAACATGATTTTGGGACATAACTGATTGACCCAAATATTATATTATGACAATGTAACCTTTCATTCATTCACTAACATAATCACTTCACATATATGATGATACTCCAATAAGAATACAATGCACAATGCACCACAGGAAACATCACCATAAGAACACATTTTTACAATTCAGGCATATGACACACCACATTCACTTTCAATGCACTAGTCACATAATATAGTTTACAATGCTCAATCATGAGCCAAAAATTTAACACCTAATTTCAATCAAATGCATCCATATACACACATCCAAGGAGAACACGTAAGAATAAACAATACCACTTTGTAAGTAAATTTATAGTGTAGACACAATATTAACACAGTATTTACATGGAAAACTTGGTAAAAGTATACCAAGAAAAAAACCACGCCTAAAAATATTTCATATTTTATTTCTCAGGAAATTCGCTATTACAACAATCTTCTGAAAAGTTAAAAAAAATGTGACTTCAATAGAGTATAAGAAATCTGAGTTGTAGAGTCCTTGTCAAACACAACTTTCCAAAAATGGAAAGTGCGACTCATATAGCTACATGTTGAACATTTGGATAAATGACCAAAAATAGAGATCCAAAATAGCCAAAAAAAATTTGGATTTCATTTTTTGACTTTACATGTCTTATTATTCTCCCTAAGCGGCTTGTCTTCCTCCATCATCCTTAGCCTCTACGAGCACTCAAGGCATGAGAGGGATATCCATTATCTTGGTTAATTAATGTATAGGAGCGAATTTTCACCCCTTATGCAAATTCCCCTTTTGTACATCCTCACCTTAGAAAACCAAATCTGAAGTCAAAATTCCACATTAGTTGGCTGACTTCCTTTCACTTGGCATCTTTCCTCTGTGTCGGTAGAAGAATATTTGTTGGTGACTAGCGTGCGATGCACTTACGTCCTTGACGGATTCCTGCATCTGAAGTTGGTAGAAGCATTACACTTCCTATTGGGAACGATTTGTAATGTCCCTCTTCGACCAACTGACCCCGAAAATGGCAGATTATTCCCCTTTCTCCTTCAAATTCATCCTTTCTTCATTCAACTCATCTTTTTTTCAATCTCTTTTTGGAATTCTCAAGCATTCTTATCCTTCACTTCACTCTCAATAGTAATTCAACACTCCATTACAACAACAACAACACTCCATCAACTCTGTAAAGCAAGTGTGAAGTAAGCCATTGTAGCGTGGGCTTGAGGTTTTGTGAGACCTCCCTTCATCACAGTCGAGGCTATAGTGATTGTTCAAGTCTTCTTTCTCCTCCATTGGCTAGTGAGCTCTTGGTGGAGGTGGTAATGCTTTTCTCCTCTCCTTTATGATTTGGTTGAGTAGCTCTTTACTTTTTTGTAGTGTTATTTGCATTCCTTCCTTCTTTACTTCTTTATCGCATATTTCTCTATCATTGGTATTTGGCTATCCATGGAGGTGGAAACACCAAAATGGGGGTCTAAATGAGGCAAGCCCCTATATAGCCCCAACAAATTTCCCCTCTTTCTTGTGTGTAGGTGGATGTGCTTTTGGAGCTAGCTGGCGAGTTGACGCCTTGGTGATATTATCTTCATCATTTTAGCTCTCATCTATCTGCTTTATAATATCCACTTGTATTTCTTGTACATTATAATTATGTTTTTCTCATTTAGGAGTCATTAGCTAGGTTTTCCGCTTGTTTTCTAGTGGTTGATATTGTATTCTCTGTCCTCTGGTCGTACGGATGCCAGTGCACCTGAGAGACACTAGTGCACCACACTTTTATCCTTAGGAAAAGAGCTACCCGAGGTACAATATTGAATCCAAAAACTGATTTGTGTACCCTAAATTTGGATCTCGAGTCTATAGAGTGATTAAAGGGCATTATAGTCCTCATCATTCTCATCCCTCGCTGTAAAGAATCCCTTTAGGGTGAGGTAAGTTAGGGAAATTTCCCACTCTCAGCTCTCCATGACCTGGGGCCTTAAAACAGCTGGTCCCCCTCTCTTACATTTTGGTGAACCCGACATGAACCAACATCTGCTCATTCATTGGTGTTGAGGCTTTTCCCTTGTACCTTGTGATCATTGTGCACTGAGTGTTGTGAAGGTTTATGAGCATCACAACCTAGTCCACAACCTCTGGGTATATTGTTAGGAGAAGTGTGCGACACCTTTTGATGGAGAGGATGAAGGTCACTATTGGCTTCTCTACAGGCCTTTTTGCTGGATCCGTCATTGATCTTTCTGCATGATAGGAGCAGTTGTCGAGGGGTGAGGTAGGAATCTCTGATGAGATTGACCACGCCCCCACTCCTCCTATGTATCCTACACTATCATCAGTAGACGAGTATGAGACTATTCACATTCCTTCAAAATATATCTCTATCCTTAGCAAAGGACTAGGTGACTTGGAGAATCAGTTGGAAAAGGAACCAAAGATGCTTAGGGCTGCTAGGGTTATTAGCAAAATAAAATATATGGTTGGAAAAGATCGAACATGCATAGAACTCCTAGCTAGTCTCTCTAGTTTGACTGAAGCATGTGCTCCTCCAAAAAATCCTAACATTGTACAAGGGGCCACTTTCAAAGATCATGAGAGACAGCTAGGAATGTCGATGCCTCCCATGTTTGTGTACATGGCCAACGTAGTCCTCTCGATCAACATCCCTTCTACCTTCAAAAGATCTGAAACTATCAATGAAAATAGAGTACCCTTAGGGTTTAGCTTCACCCCTCCTGTCACCTCTAGTGGTGGAGGTTTTGGTGGGTTGAGCAGTGGGGAATTTGGTAGCGGTGGTGGTTTTGGTGATGGAAGTGGCGCTGGTGAAAGTGGTTCTGATGGAGGCCATGGTGGTGGCTTTGGAAGCGGAGGTGGCTCCGGTAGTGGTTCCGGTGGTGGTCACACTAGTGGTTCTAGAGGTGGCTCCGGTGGTGGTTCTGGGGGAGGTTCCTCTGGCCCTATGTCTTCTAATGACCCTATTTTGAACACTCTTCTTCAGAATATGGGTAAAATGCAAAGCCAGGAGGCGAGCCTCTCCCAAGCCTCTACCCATCCTATCTTTCAACCCTTTTTTTGACATAGACCATTATCGATGGCAATCATAAACACTCCCTTCCCACAAGGAATGGAGATTACCAAATTCAAAAAATATGGCAGCAAAGGGGACTCGTAAATGCATGTGTCTTCCTTCAACTCTCTATATACAAACTTCTTCCATCATGATGCATTGATGGAAAAATTATTCCCTTAATCTCTCAAGGATACAACACTCGAATGGTATTGTTCCTTGCATGAAAATTTCATCTTCTCATTTGATCAACTTGTAAATCAGTTTCTCCAATAATTCCAAGCCAACATCGGACTGAATATGGCCTTTTCGGATCTCATCCGATGCAAACAAGGTGATAACAAAAAAAAATTTACTGATTTTATAGCATGATATCAAGCACTCTTCTCACAAATCTCATATCCGCTAACTGATTCCGATGTGTAGAAGGTGTTCATAGGAAACTTGCAAAGACCTTGGTAGGAGAAATTTCCCTTATGAAATACCCTTCTTTCATGCATTTGTGCGCTGCATTATGAGAGTACCAACAAACAGTAGTTCAGTTCAAGGGATCCTCCTTGTGCTCCCATTTAGCAGGGAAGTCCATTGTATCAATCTCTGGGAAAGGTAAGGTTGTTGCGAATGTAGTAGCCACTACAAATGATGATGGTCTCAAACGTAACTAGAAGTACACAAAGTTAGTAGAATCTTATTCTTCAATATTGCAAAAGTTGTTAAAGGATAAGATCATAACCTTAGAGAACTTGAAACCTCTTAAGGAACCTTTCCCTAGTTGGTATGATCCAAATACCTTCTATCAATACCATCGAGTTAACAGAAATGATACCAAATGTTGTATGCACCTGCATCATGAGATACATGACCGCATTGAGGATAGTACTATTCATCTTGATGGAAGTAAACAAAATGCGAACAAATCAATGGCGAAAGTGAATAGTGAATTGCAACTATACATGGACCCATTTCCATCGCATTCTGCTAACATGATTATCGATACCTCTGATTCTATTGAACTCAGCCCGAGGCATATGTTAACATGGTCATTGTTACTTCTACTATGCAACCTGTGATTGACTCACCAGATGTGAAATTCACATTGCAGGATTTACCCTTAAACAACAAGCTCTCTCCCCTCTACATTCTCACTCGCGTCAATGGAAACATTATGATAAGGGTCTTAGTCAACCTCACAAGTCAAGTGAATGTCATTATAGAAGAGACATTGTTGCTTAATTCATTGCATAGAAAAGAATACGAAGAAACAAAATATATCAATCGTACATACGATGGTCTTTGTCTAAAGTCGTACGACTCAATAACTCTATCCGTCCTAGTAGGACCTAGGGCTGTTATCTCAAAGTTGGATCTGTTTAGGATGAAGTTAGGCATACCTTGGCTAGCTTCCATGAATGGAATCACCTTAGTCATCCACAAATTTTTAAAGTTCTCCCATGAAGGTCTTGTGCACGTAGTGTATGACACTGGATACCAGCCTCTGGTATCTCGTGGGGGATATTCATTAGACCACTTTTGGCCCACCTCGGTCAATCTGCTCCCTCCAAGAACGGACCTACTTTACAAAAACTATGTGAAGTATAAGATCGGGCACAAGGGACATCCAAAATTGGCTCTTCCAGTGGTAAAACAGCCAGCTACCTCCTCTTCTCAAAAGGCAAAGGAGAAGCTACCCCATCCTCGAGATGGCTCTCCTCCTCTTTCTAGAGAAGAGTTTTGGATGAATATGCCTGGATTTTATCTATTGAGTCCGATGATACCACCTTGGCATAGACCTAAGATCGGGATATAGGAGATCCCTACTAAACCACCTGGACCTTGGTACTACTTGTATGGTAGAGGGAAAGGTCCCCGTGGGGAATCTTCTATGTCTTGGTCTTTGTAGCCTCATACCGCTTCTGCTCCCAAGACAGTAAATGGGAAGAGGCCTATTGTCGAGGCATTAGAGTCGACTCCCCCCGCTACTTCTCAACATGTTCCCCCTGCTTCCATTAAGGAGCCTGTCCCTTTGTTGGAAACAACTATAGTGGACACTCCCATGGCTGAGCAGGAGCCTTCTATCCCTTTGTAGCATCTGGTCTCTAGTTCAAAGAGTTGTAGAAACTTCCTTGTGCACAAGCGCAAGCGTCATCGAAAGGCCTCTTGATGTGTCCCCCTCTCTCCTCCACTTTGATTCCATTCAACCTAGTTTAGTCTCACTTCTGACTCCTATTGTGAATGCACTTGATCCCAAAAAGGTGCAGGTGTTCATCGCTCCTTCGATGGAGCCACCCTTGTTGATGTCCCTTTTGAGTGTCCCTCCTTTCCCAAAACCCGTGGATATTCCAAACATGTTGGTGGTATCTTTTGTGGTTTTCTCCTCCTCCTCTTCCTCTGTGCCTATGGCTTCGTCTATGGAGAGTTCACTTCCCCCGATGAAGCAGAAGGTGGAGGGTGGTCCTTCTAGCAATGAAGGATATAAGAGGATCCCACCTTCTCCGAAAGGTGGTCCTGCACTGGCCTATTCCATTGTGGTGATGGAACCAACCCCTACTTCCCTTGAGTTTGTCACCGCTCCCAAGTCACTCAGTGAGCCTAGTGGTGAATCTTGGGAACAACCTTCTTCATCTGTTGAGGTATGATATGGCACTCTGATGAAGTTCATGTTTAACTCTCTAGATGAAGTTCTGACCTTGTCAGTGATCTTCGCAAAATTGTTGACCATAGCTCCACAAGAGCTTAGTGGAGGAGACCTTGCAGGGCCTTCTTCCTTAGCCCTTATTTTGAAAGGGTTGGAAACTCCTCCTCTTAACATCCCACCACTGCAGGCCCGTCCTCCTTCCCCTTATAAATATCTAGATTGGGAAGCAAACGACCTCTTGGTTGATCAGTGTTAGGGGGAGGCCTCTTCTTAATCTTTAGATTAGGGGTGTGTGTGTTGTGATGTGTTCCCCCGTGATCGTGCTATGTGTTCCTAGATGACCCTCATGACCCTTTTTGGTGCTTGGATACAGGCGTGATTTTTGTGTCGTAAACCTTCTTCTATTTGTATCATCATTCTTCCATGTTTGTGATTGATTTTCAGTAAATTAGGGACAATACAAAGTGTTGGGGGCATTCAAGCCTCCCTTCCATGTTGACCCAATTTTTTATTTTTAATTTGTCTTCTCATGCATTTTTCACATGGTCTGATATAGTAGGGGGCTGATGATAGTTCATTTTATATACTATTATTATACTTATATATATATATATATTGAGCAACTCTGACCCCAAAATATCAGATCACCCTTGTTCCTTATGTTTATGTTTATTTCCCTTTTTTTCTCCTTTCTTATCTTTCTCTATTCTTTGCTTGAGTTGTCCCCCTCTTGTGTGACAATGCTTTTTCTATAACACTTTTATTTTCAAAAAATGTATTCATTGCCAACGAATCTTTTCTCAAGAATCTTTGCAAACTTTTTCAAGAATCGCATTTTCAACTTGGACCCCTAACAAAACATGTTTCCTTCATCATGGGTTCACAAAGAAAGAACTTGGGAACATTCCTTTGAGGTGGAAGCAACCTTTACCTTCCCCTTGTGAGGGGACATTTTTCTTCCTTTCAAATTCCTTGATGAAGTGAACATCTTTCAAAAGGATTCCTTGGTGTTGAATCAATTTGAGAAAAAATATCTCTTCTGCACTTTCAAATAGTGCATCCCTTGAGTGGACCCCTTTCTTCATGCCGGGTTTCTGAGGGACCCATTTGAAAGCTTTCAAACTTGTTGACAGTCTACGTGATTGTCCGCTTACTTGACTATGTGGCTGCTTTCAGACATGTTCTATTTACAGGTAAACATGTCGCTTTGCAGGTATGCCTGTAAAGCCTCTCTCTAACTGTTCAGAGTCTCCTTCCTTTGGGTTTCCTTCATGTGAGAGATCTTGGAGGACACCTTCCTTGCAGGTCTGCGGGCCTATAGGATGCTTTCTCTGAGCTTCCTCCATGTGAGAGATCTTGGGGGTCGCTCCCTTGCAGGTCTGAGGGTCTGTAAGGTGCTTTTTTTTCTAGGTTTCCTTCATGTGAGAGATCTTGGAGGACACCTTCCTTGCAAGTTTATAGGTCCATGAGGTGCTTAATTCTCGAGACTTCCTTCATGTGAGAGATCTTGGGGGTTGCCTCCTTGTAGATTTGCGGGCCTATAAGAAACTTTCATTCTACAACATCATAGTTATGTGGGGCTGTAGAGTCCTTTATCTGCCCTACGCTTTTGAGTTCACCAAATTGCAGTATGCTTCCTCGACAGTTTAGGTATACGTTTCTAACCCTACTACCTTTTCAATCTACATTACCGAAGCACTCATCAGTATTCCTAATCGCTAAAGTGGGGGAAAAATGTATAGGAGCGAATTTGCACCCCTTGTGCAAATTCCCCTTTCGTACATCCTCACCTTAGAAAACCAAATTTGAAGTCAAAATTTCACATCAGCTGGATGACTTCCTTCCACTTGGCATATTTTCTTTGTGTCGGAAGAAGAATATTTGACGGTGATGCATGCACGATGCACAAACATCTGTGTGGCGTGCTTACGCGCCTAATAGATTCCTGTGTCGAAGTTGGTAGAAGCTTTACACTTCCTATTGGGAATGATTTTTAACGTCCCTCTTCGACCAACCGACCCCAAAAATGGTAGATTCTTTCCTCTTCTCCTTTAAATTCATCCTTTCTTCATTCAACTCATCTTTTTTTAATTTCTTTTTGGCATTCTCAAGCATTCTTAGCCTTCACTTCACTCTCAACAACACTTCAACACTCTGTCAACTCCGTAAAGCAAGTGTGAAGCAAGCCATTGTAGCATGGGCTTGAGGTTTTATGAGACTTTCCTTCATCACAGTCGAGGCTATGGTGATTGTTCAAGCCTTCTTTCTCCTCCATTAGCTAGTGAGCTCTTGGTGGAGGTGGTAACGTTTCACTCCTCTCCTTTACAATTTGGTTGAGTAGCTCTTTACTTTTTTGTAGTGTTATTTGCATTCCTTCCTTCTTTACTTCTTTATTGCATATTTCTCTACTGTTGCTATATGGTTGTCCGTGGAGATGGAAACATTGAAATGGGGGTTTGACTGAGGTAGGCCCCTATATAGCCCCAACAAATTTCCCCTCTTTCTTGTGTGTAGGTGGATGTGCTTTTGGAGCTAGCTAGCAAGTTGGTGCCTTGGTGAGATTATCTTCGTCATTTTAGCTCTCATCTATCTGCTTTATCATATCCATTTGTATTTCTCATACTTTATAATTTTGTTTTGCTTATTTAGGAGTCATTAGCAAGGCTGTTAGCTTTTTTTCTGGTGGTTCATATTGTATTCTCTATCCTTTGGTCATACGGTTTCCAGTGTACCTGAGAGATGCAAGCATGCCACGTTGTTGTCCTAGAATCATGATTTTGTCCTCGGGTAGAGAGCTACCCAAGGTATACTATTGAATCTGAAAACTGGATCGCCTAGCCTAAATTTGGATCTTGAGTTTGCAAAGTGATTGAAAGGAATTACAGTCCTCATTATTCTTGTTCCTCGCTCGAAGCATCCCTTTAGAGTGAGGTAAGTTAGGGAAACCTCCCTCTCTCGACTCTTTGTGACCTGGGGCCTTGATGTGGTTGGTCCCCCTCTCTTACAATTTATTTCCCATATTTCATTAGATTTCACTTGTTAATCCAAAACTCCCCACACCATGATTTCCTATGCACAACTTAGGATCGGGTTCACGTTGGGATCCATTCCCATAACTCTCTCTAATAGTTACACTCTAGGCTCATCACATCCTCCAGTGAATGTGGTATGAAAAACAATGCACAAAATTCAATTTCATTAAAATTTTCTAACAAGCTTCCAAAATCACTATTTCAATAATTCACAAAGGACACTCTCGTTAAACATTCAAATTCATCATATTTCATTCAAAATGTAAATTTTCTCGTTTTCCAATTCACTAAAATCTAGGAAATTTTCTCAAAACCCCATTAAAACTTTCTTCAAAATCTAATTTTCCAATTTCAAAAATCAAAAGATACCCTTTTGCTCTAAATACACCCAACAACACACTTTTCACATCAATTTCAATTTTCATGCATTTCCCAAAAATTTAGGCATTATAATCCCATATTATTAAAAGTTCTTAAAAAATCATAAAATAAAATAAATAGCATGGCTTTTGCTCAAATGAAATACATTGGGAGGTTTTTACACTCCCTAATTCATCCTTTTGAAATGAAAGAAAATAAGCAAGGGAGAAAATTTTGACAATTTAATTCAAATTATGATCAAATTTTAAATTAAGAATACCTCAACAACGCTAAACAAATGCATATGTAAATTCCCACACACACTCCCCTTCCAGTTCTTATCCCAATGAATCTTATCCCATCAAATTCCTCTTCAAAATACATTCCCAATCAACAATTCATTTTTTTACCATAAGAGGGTTTTCTACTCTCTCCACTTCTTCCCAGAATAAAAATTACATAATGAAAATAAAACCCCTTTTTCCTATTTACCCTTTTTCAATTTCCAAATAAATCAAAATAAAATTCATTTTATATTTTCTTAATTCCCATTTTCCTCAAAATCCCAAATATACACATGAATCAATTTTTAAATAACATTTATCATGTAAAACTATGATTTAAATCCATATAAGAAAATATCCATTTAAATTTATGGAATTAAGAATTCAAATAAGATATTTAAATCAAATACAACTTGCATTTCTTAACCCAAGGAATTTTCACTATTTAATTAAACAATAGCTTAATTTTTTTTCTCCTTTCATTCTATTCTTCCCCTTTCCCAAAATATAGAGAATATTTCGATAACCAACATAGGAAATCATTTAAATTCCTAACATTTCTTTTATGGGAAAATTCAAAATTTGAACCATTAGTTAAATCAAACATTTACTGTTTCTTCACGACATAGATAAAATCTAGAATCACCTTCAATTCGAATTTGAGATCACATAAGGTTAAACATACATATATTGTACTCGATTTGAGTATGATTGGGAATGGATAGTGAGGCCCAATGTGAGATATCTGAATTAACCACCATTGGGGAGTAACTCCGACCTTTATAGCCAAGTGGAGAAATAAACATGTACTTATAACTATTCGACACACATCAAGGGTACTTGCTCACAATATATAACGGAAGCACAACATAATCACCCAATGAGGTTCAATAGCATAAAGCATAAATAACATCCATATATTTGTCATATAAATCATTTATTGAACATCAA
Organism: Sequoia sempervirens; assembly: GCA_007258455.2. Classification (NCBI taxonomy): domain Eukaryota; kingdom Viridiplantae; phylum Streptophyta; class Pinopsida; order Cupressales; family Cupressaceae; genus Sequoia; species Sequoia sempervirens. The sequence continues at coordinate 804,394,487 of VDFB02271358.1, forward strand.
TAATCATGTCCACATTTAATCACAACATATATAATGCACATCACTAAATTGAAGCATAATGATAAACCAAGCATGTAAATATATAAAATTCCAACAAGTGGCATGTTGGGGAACCTCATCTCAAACATGCAGTGGTTCATACAAACCATTTAGAGCCATAATACAATCACCACAAAAATAATGAGGAAATAATGAAGCTAAAACATCGATATCATATTAACAAGATGCAAATGGAAGGGGTACTACATCCTCCCCCACTAAAATTATCCTTACTCTTGGAAGTGGACAATCAAGGATAGGTACACCTAATACATGACCCTTCAAGCACATCGTAATCACAAGATCAATCCTCTAGACTCACCAAGTCTAGGCATCTATAGAACACCCAGAATACTGAGGAGGGGGGGTGAAAATTAGTATTATATTAAACCATTTGATCATAATCCAACGAATAATCAAACATATCTAACTGCAACTATGAATGCAAATATGAAAGAGATCACAAGACCACATAACACATGAACACCAAGAATTTTAATTGGAAAACCCAAAAATGGAAAAACCACGGTGAGGATTAGCATGCAATATATTATAACCAGTTATAAGACATTATAGGGGCTCACTACTAGGACTCACTATCCTTATCAGGCACACAACGGGAAATTGATACAAAAAAAAGTGGCTACACAACTAAAGTTTGAACTAATGAAAGGTGCACCTTCCTTGTGTTGAATTCAGTTCCTTTGAATCTCTGAATACAAAATACTGCTTTGTTTATAAGTCACTAAACATTCACAACAATTCTATCCTTATACTAATCTCACATATACAAATTTGAAAGTTCACACAATATCAGATCTTGCACACATCACATTACATTCTTACTTCCCTATGAAACTCAAAAATGTCTTACATATATACCAATTATGTTTGCATGCATCAATTAGGTTAGCCTAATTAGATGTAGCCCTATTTAATTCAAAATCACTTTGTCGGCTTTATGCTTGAAAAGAAAAAAATATTCGCTGTCAAATCAAATGTGTAATAATTGATTTAGGTTGGCACAGATCTAAAATATATCCCCTTAACATTTGCAATACATATTAATCTTCACAACACATATTCAAGTATAGGTCGGCCAAGTATTAGACCTAGTCACAAAATAAACCAACTGATCACACACCAACGATCAATATGATCAAAGAAACATGCACCATTTGGAATATATAGTTTACAAACATGTATAAACCATCTCCCAAAATTGTAGAATTTGAATCCAAACACTAGGGGAATGCAAGCCAGATTACACATACTCATTTACATTGTATAAAGCCAAAAATTGTATGTTGAACTTCTGTTACTTGTAACTTTCATCCTGTTCACCCAAAATTATTTAAATCTTGATCATAGATGTATTTAGTAGTCCTAAATAACATATTGTAACCTCATAATCCAGTCTTATAATACGAGAAATTTCAAACCAAATTATTAGATCAAGATGTTACCAAAACTATTTACTGGATCAGACAAAACTATCAACAAACAATGTTGGCACCAATGAAAACACATCCAAGGGCTTCTTCATTCTTCCAAAAATCTCCCCCTTTTTCATTGTTGGAAACATGTGTGAAAAATGAGTCTTTAGAATTCAAAGCATACATCACCAAAACTTTAGGCATCAAAACATTATCTCCCCCTATACCTTCATAAAATTTTTTACCCAATTCCATTTTTTTCTCAACTCTTCTCCCCATTTGGTATCAATGACAAAGGGTGTGTTGATGACACATAGACTGTATATATGTATAGGAAAGAAATTGAAATGTATTGACTCCCCCACAGGGAATTATCCCAAAATTTGATCAGAACATATGTACATAGATAAACTAAAAACAACTAAAAATAATGAAATGATATACAAGAAAAAAATGTTCATCCAGAGGAGGCACCTTCTAAATCTTATAGATTTTTTTGGAAGGTGGATTTCCCTTCATTCCAAATATTCTTAGCTATGGCAAGATAATTGTACATTGCTTCCAATTCAACTAATTTCTCCTCTCCTTCTTCCAGAGTACTTAGAACTGGATTTATCTTCTCAAGATTCTCTACATCAGCAAGGGCACTGGCATTGGATACCGAAATGTGCTTGGCCTTCACCAAGTCCCCAAGTTTTCCAAATCTCCTTATCATATCCTCTTTCTAACTTTGAAGAGTTAAAAATTTTCTTTGTAGATTTGTGATGGCAATCTGAGAGATGTAATCTCTGTCTTATGCCAAGTCAAAAGTATCAGAGGCATTAGATATTTGTGTCTCAATGGAGTCCATTAGGTCCTTAATTCCTTGAGTGGCATTTGACCACCTCATGCAATACAAGAACAATTTCTTGGCTTCATCTTCACATCCTTGCACATCCTTCAGAAATTCCTTTACCTTTTCATGTGCAAATGCACATCTTTCCTATAACTCAAGAAGTCTCTTCTCAACAAGCCTTGATTCCACTTCCTTCTTAGTCTTCTCTTTTAGACTAGAGGCATACTCTTTAAGAGAATCAACTAAAAACTTCAAATTTTCAATAGGTGTCAAAGAGTTGTCAATTGTGGCATTAGGGGGTAGCATTCTACAGAGACTTGATTGCATCATTGATCAGTTCAGTCCCCTTTTAATGAGTCTCAATGATATCCTTTCGTCTGGAGGCAAGACAAGTATCTCTGAGCTCCATCCTTTGAATAGGTGAGACATTATTCAGATCTACACAACCTTGATGTGATAGGAGCTAAATCAACTGATAAGGAATGGTTGGTTGGAACCCGATTTGTCATGTCAAAATACCTTTAAATGTATTACTAGAGGATTCTCTATATGACTTTGTTTGTTAGCTCCATTTTCTTTTGATGTACTTCATTCTTTCCAACAACTATTTCTTCTTCATTCTTCTCTTCCTCTTCTTCCTTGTCTTCTTTTCCAGAGATATCTTCCTTTTTATTTTCTCTATCTTCATCCTCCTTTTTCTCCTCATCATCTTCTTCTTTGTCTCCTTGTCCTTCTCCATTTTCATTTTCATTTTCATTTCCTATCTCCTCATTTTTGTTTGTCAGTATCATCATCAATATTCTTTTCCTTCTCTTTTTCTTGCTCTTGTCCTATACTCTATTCTTCATTGTTTGTACCGGTTGCATATTTAGTATCTTTTGGAGAGAATTTGTATCATCAACCACATTCCCTAAGACATCCAAATGTGGAGTCTCTTCTACAAAATAATCATTTGCTTCATCTACAACTTTTTTGAAAATGGGAAAATTAGTTATAGGAGGAATATTTTCCTCTGCATCAATAACTTTATCTTTACCAAGCTCCTTTACTTGAGTTGTACCGGATGATGAAGCAAAAATCATCCCAAATTTTTGTGCCATGTCTCTCATTGTATCCATAGTTTCTTGTTCCAACTTTTTTGTACTATCCTTTTCTCTATCCATAAGAATGGTAAATCTTTTCTTTACTCTGAACTGTTTAGTGTATACTTCCAACAAGGTATCCTTGTCATCCTCAGATAAAGAGGATCCAATCTCATTTAAGGCATCAGTTTTAATCTTGTTCTCAGCTTTAATAGCTTCATGTCTTCTTTTCATCAAAGCTTTCCACACAACATTAGTCACCTTCTTCTTCATGCTATCCATATTTGCATCTAGAATAATCATATATTGAATTATGACATCTATTATTGTTTTCTTATCTTCCTCATCTACTTCATCATACATTTTGGAAGTTGCTTCTAATAAACCATCATGATCTAACATATTATTAACAAAAGACTCTAACTTCATTGGTGAGCAAGCTCTTACCAAAGAAGTCTTAGACTTCTTCTCAGGATTTGAAGTGCCTTCCTCTATTTTCTTCTCCTTTTTCTTCTCGATATTTTTGTGAACATGTATAGTAGAAGCTTATTTCTCATTTTCTATCTTGTCTTCTTTAGAGGTATCCACAATATTGATTCAATGCTAGCCTCTTGTGAGGCACCTTCACCACTGGTGGAGACACTGCTTCTTCTTTCCCTTTTTAGCTATTCTTCTTCTTCCAAACTAAGTTCAATTTCCTCTTCTACAACATCACGTAGGTTTCATCCTCTTGATTCTTTTTGTTTCTTCCTCCTTCCATAGGTAGTAGGGGGCTCTATCAAAGGTACATTCTCCCTCTTTGAAGTCTAGGTGTTGGGTCTGGAGGTTTCTATTACATCTTTTGATATTAGAGCATTGGGATCCACCTTCTTTTATTTAACAATAGTTGTGGCAATAAGTTTTGGCAATGCAGAGCCAGGGGTGGAAGTTGTTCTTCCTAATCTTCATGGTTCAGAGGACTCACTAGTTGTACTAGCTACTTTGGCATCCCTTTTTGTAGCAATTTCTCTTAACCTCTCTACTTCACCTTTTTAAAGTCCATGCAACTCAAAGTATTGTTCTACCTTCTTGTTTACTCTTGGTTCTCGTAGGTGCAAAGGTCTCCAAGTGTACCTCAATTGATTTCTCTTCATATGTGACATGCCTTGGAAAAGAGAGGTCATCTAGGGCTCTTCAACAATAGTTCAATGTATCCCTCAACTTCTTATTCAAAAATCTCATAACCAAGAGGATCGATCCATATTGTTGTAGGTTCAATAGCCTCTATGATGTATTCATTAGTGGATACAAGGAAGTTTATTTCTTTTGCATACTTTTCCACTAGAATCTTTAGAATCCTTTCTCTGTCATGCATGTTATTTTAGAATATTGCGAAGAATGCAACTAATGCATTATTTTGAGTCTTGTAATAACCTATGTTGTGCAAATAATAAAAAATTGATGACCCACTAGTCTGCTCTTGT